>CM040479.1:18758126-18770306 GCA_022758105.1 Pangasianodon gigas
TTGGGGTGGAGTTAAGGTCAGATTTATGGGTGGGGTGAAGGTCATAGTTGGGGCTGAGTTAAGGTCAGGGTTGTGGGTGGGGTGAAGGTCATAGGTGGAGTGGAGTTAAGGTCAGATTTATGGGTGGGGTGAAGGTCATAGTTGGGGCAGAGTTAAGGTCAGGGGTGTGGGCGGGGTTAATGTCAGGATTATGGGTGGGGCTGGGGGTGGGGTTAGTGCTCGTACATTTTCTTTTGATTTTATTAATATTTAAGTGAATGAACGCTGACCACACCACCATTGCTCATTTAAAACGCCTATTTTTTATGAGAATCTACATTTGTTTAAGGCTAAACCTAATACTGAATCTTAATTCCAACTGAAATGCTAACTGTTAATGCTAACCTCAAAGCTTAGTGTCTTTGCTCAACTTACTGATTTTGGCCAGGTTTGAGTCGTCCAGTTCAGAGAGCAACCCGAGCAATTCATCTTTCTTATCTTTAAAAACACAGGAATAACACAGGTGTTGTTTTTATTATACTTTATAGGCTTAAGAAGTATTTATTACATACAAACCTAGAAGATCTATAAGATTAGCATATAGCAGAGTTTTTGGTTGTTACATGCAGGTGATGAGAACAGTTTAATAAAAATCATCTAGAATATTAAGTACATATAGCAAATCTGTGATTTGAGACACGGCTTCAGTTTCAGTCACAAACTTTCTTGCTAACTTGCTGATTAGCTCACATGTTAACTGCCTGATTTGTGAAATTCCTTTCTAACCAGCGAGTATGTAGATGACCTGTTTAATGATTAACTTGATACCAAAACAGTACATCATTTAGTCATTTTGCTAAATGATTGACTTGCTAGCTAGTTAGTATGCCCGTTACCTGGTTTAGCACACTAGCTAGCTTGCTTCTCGAGCACTCGATGTTATAATTTAGGATTAAACTGGAGTTCTGTTAGAGAGTCAATAAGACGTTAAAGTGACTCTCACCTTTGATTTGGTCCACGCCCACATTCTCAATCTGAAGCTTCCTCAGCTCGTCCAACTTGGAGATTATCCTCAGAGCTGAGCAGAACAGACCAAGACTGAGGTTATTATTACACCTTTTATGGAACAACCTGCATGATCTAATATTCACTACTTTATTTTACTGCACAACATTTTATGTGTGATTATGTAAACAAATCCATCAGGAACTAAATTCTGATTGGCCGAGAACACCGCAGATGGACTTAATAAATAAACTGTCTCTTTGCGCACTTATCCTGGTGTTCAGATCGTCATCTGTCTCCAGTTCAATCTTCTTCGAGTCGAGTTGTTCCTTCTTCTCTCTCAGCTCTTTCTGTAGTTCTGTAACACACACACTTTAAGCAAATGAACTTTTCACTTTAATGTATATACTCTATAAAGTCATGTATGCAGTAAGAACACACCATTTCTCTTGGACTCGGACGTCTCGGATCGGATTCTGTCCTCGAGGTTGTTGATTTCCTGGTTCAGAGACACAATGTCCACAACTGTGGAGGAAAATCAGCAGGAAATTTCACACACAAGAGTTAGGGTGTTGGGTTAGGAATTAAAGTTTGTTTGTAAATGTAGAGCTTATGGTTTAGAGATAGAATAGGGGATTAGGGATTAGAAATTAGGAATTAGGGTTTAGGGATTAGGTCTTAGGGATTAGGAATAAGGGTTTAGGGATTAGGGGTTAAGGATTAGGGTTTAGGGATTAGAGATTAGGGTTTAGTGATTAGGGGTTAGAGGATTAGGGTTTAGGGTTTAGGGATTAGGAATTAGGAATTAGGGTTTAGGGATAAGGGGTTAGGGGTGAGGGATTAGGGGTTAAGGATTAGGGATTAGGAATTAGTGTTTAGGGGTTAGAGATTAGGGGTTAGGGGTTAGGGATTAGAGATTAGGGTTTCGTGATTAGGGATTAGAGGATTAGGGTTTAGGGATTAGTGATTAGGGGTTAGAGGTTAGGGATTAGGAATTAGGGTTTAGGGATAAGGGGTTAGGGGTTAGGGATTAGAGATTAGGGGTTAGTGATTAGGGGTTAGAGATTAGGGATTAGGAATTAGGGTTTAGGGATAAGGGGTTAGGGGTGAGGGATTAGGGTTTAGGGATTAGGGATTAGGGATTAGGGATTAGGGGTTAGGGGTTAGAGGTTAGGGATTAGGAATTAGGGTTTAGGGATAAGGGGTTAGGGGTGAGGGATTAGGGGTTAAGGATTAGGGATTAGGAATTAGTGTTTAGGGGTTAGAGATTAGGGGTTAAGTGCAGTAGGAATATCAGCTCCACTCACTCTGCCTCAGGTTTGAATCATCCACTTTTGCAGTCAATTCCTCCATCTTGTTTAATAATTCTGTAAAAAAAAGGAGAGAGATAAACAAACAAACAAATAAAGTCGGTAATTTAATATTTACCTGCTGTGTCTCTACTCAGTGACTTAACCTAATTTAATAAAAACTAAATGAGAACTGAATGAAAACTGTGAGAAGTGAACAAGAACTGTACGAGAACTGAAGGAAAACTGAATAAAAACTCTATGAGAAGTGAAGGAGAACTGAAGGAGAACCGAACAAGAACTGTATGAGCACTGAAGGAGAACTGCATGGGAACTGTACGAGAACTGTACAAGAACTGTATGACAACTGAAGGAGAACTGTATGGGAACTGTACAAGAACTGTACAAGAACTGTATGACAACTGAAGGAGAAGTGTATGAGAACTGAAGGAGAACTGTATGAGAACTCTTTGAGAACTGAAGGAGAACTGTATAAGAACTGATGGAGAACTGTATGAGAACTGAAGAACATATCTATAATATAATGAGTTATGATCATTTACACATTTTATCATCTTCTTCCATTTTCTGTCAAAATACAGGCTTAAGATATTTAAAAAATAAATCATTACATTAAAAACATTCTTATTATTTAAAAAATCCTGAAAACTTAAATAAATCTAAATAAATAAGCTATAATAATAATAATAATAATAATAATAATAATAATAATAATAATAATAAATCTCACCATTGTAATTTTCCTGATGGTCGTTGCATTCTGCCAGCATGTCAGCGAACTTCTTCTCCAAATCTACAACCAAGAAATAATCACACTCACTAATCTCTCTCTCTCTCTCGCTCTCTCTCTCTCTCTTTTTCTGTATGTGTGTGTGTGTGTGTGTGTGTTCTTACACTGATTCCGGCCGAGCAATTCTATAATCCTCTCTGATTTCTCACTCAGCTCCTTCTCAAGATCTACAAACACAAACAACACAATTATTGTAATTATATCAAAACTCTTACAACAGTTACAATGTTTATATGTCTGTCTGTCTGCCTGTCTCTCTGTCTGTCTGTCTGACTATCTGTCTGTCTCTCTGTCTGTCTGCCTGTCTCTCTGTCTGTCTGTCTGACTGTCTGTCTCTCTGTCTGTCTGTCTGTCTGTCTGTCTGTCTGTCTGTCTGTCTGTCTGTCTCTCTGTCTGTCTGTCTGTCTGTCTGTCTGTCTGTCTGTCTCTCTGTCTCTCTGTCTGTCTGTCTGACTATCTGTCTGTCTCTCTGTCTCACTGTCTGTCTGTCTGTCTGTCTCTCTGTCTGTCTGACTGTCTCTCTGTCTCACTGTCTGTCTGTCTCTCTGTCTGTCTGACTGTCTCTCTGTCTCACTGTCTGTCTGCCCATCCATCTGTCTGTCTGTCTGTCTGTCTGCCCATCACAGTTCTGTAAAGAGGAAAAAATGAGACAAAGTGGAGTTTTTATACCGCTGATAAATTACTGAAGCTTCACAGTAATTATTAAAACACATCTCACCTGTAATCTGAGCCTGAGCAGCCATTTTCTCTCCCTGAGCTTCAATCTGTCTCACCCTCAACTCCAACTGCAGAGTGAGGATCTGAGAGACTGATACACACACACACACACACACACACACACACACGCACACACACACACATACACACGTGCACACACACCCACACAATATTAAAGTCAGCCGTATCATTGCTCAAAGTGGAATAAAACTAAAAACTGTTTTTTGTTCTAACAGTTCTCCGATGAACACAAACGTGTGTGTGTGTGTGTGTGTGTGTGTTTAGGGTTCTAATCTCACTGAGCTCCTGACTATCATTCTTCATTTGCTTCAGTTTGACCTCCAGCTGTGTTTTCTTCTCCTGCAGCTCATTCTCCAGCTCTGAGACACACACACACACACACAGAGGTTATTACACTGCAATTGTGTGTGTGTGTGTGTGTGTATGTGTGTGTGCATGTAAGAGTGTTTGTGTAAGTGTGTGTGTCTGTGTGTGTGCGCGTTTGTGTAAGTGTCTGTGTGTGTATGTGTGTTTGTGTGTATGTGCAACTGTGTGTGTGTAAGTGTGCATGTAAGAGCGTATGTGTGTTTGTGTGTACGTGTTTGTAAGTGTGTGTGCGTGTGTGCGTGTGTTTGTAAGTGTTTGTGTAAGTGTGTGCGTGCGTATTTGTGTGTCTGTGTAAGTGTGCATGTGTGTGTTTGTGTAAGTGGCTGTGTGTGTAATTGTGCATGTAAGAGTGTGTGTGTTTGTGTGTAAGGGTGTGCAAGTGTGCATGTAAGAGTGTGTGTGTGAGTGTTTGTGTTGTGTCTGTGTGTTTGCGTGTATGTGTTTGTGTGTGTATAAATGTATGCGTGTATCTGTGTTTGTAAGTGTATGTGTAAGTGTTTAAGTGTCTGTATTTTTGTGTGTGTAAGTGTGCATGTAAGAGTGTGTGTGTGGTTGTGTAAGTGTGTGTGTGTGTGTGTGTGTGCGCGTGTAAGTGTGTGTGTGTTTCTGTAATTGTCTTTGTGTCTATTTGTGTGCGTTGTATGTGTGTGTACGTGTATGTGTTTGTATGTAAGAGTGTGTGTGTGTGTGTACATGTATGTGTGTGTGTTTGTGTGTAAGGGTGTGTGTGTGTGTGTGTGTACGTGTATGTGTGTGTGTTTGTGTGTAAGGGTGTGTGTGTGTGTGCTCACCTAGTTTCTGAGAGAGATTTTTTTTCAGATCATCTATCCTTGCCTCTAACTGTCTCACCTCTTGCTCCACTGCATCGATCTGTTCATCTGAGGAAGAATAACACACATTTCTGACTTTAATAGCACACTATCTATCTATCTATCTATCTATCTATCAATCAGTCCATGTATATGTCTTTAGTTCTGTCTGTTTTCCTTTTCCATCTTTCTGTCTATCCATCTAAGTGTCCATGTACAGTACATGCATTTTATGTACTCTGTGCTTTTCTATTGTTCAGCCTCAGAGACAGACAGATAAACAGACAGAATGAAAGACAGCCAGATGGAAAGAGAGACAGAACAAATGAAAGATAGACAGACATACAGACGTACAGACATTTTAAAGTTCGGTGTAGAACACAGTTTATAGAGAAATAGCCACATCCTGTTTCCATGGAAACTACACTAAACTATTAGTACATCTACAAATGTTACTGAAGTTCACTGCACTTACTCCTGAATTCTTCTTCTAAATAAACATACAGACAGATGGACATACAGGCAGACAGATGGACATACAGACAGACAGATGGACATACAGACAGACAGATGGACATACAGATAGACAGATGGACATACAGACAGACAGATGGACATACAGACAGACGGACAGAGAGACAGATTGTATGTTAATCAGTGTAATTATTTCCACACACTGATGTTTCCGTCGTCTCCTTTCTCCTCTTTCTCCTTCTGCAGGTCAGACAGCAGGATTTCCTTCTCACCCAGTCGACTCTGAAAAGCTTTCAGAGAAATGTGAGTATGAATGTGTGTTATTAACTGACTGTGTGTGTGTGTGTAATGCATGTAAACACAGTGTTAAAGAGGTAAAGCTGACCTGTGAACCGAATGTGTGTGATCAGCAGCAGTGCCCGTCTCTTGTACAGCTCCACAATCTCATCCTGCAGCCTGATAATCGGCTTTACTGATCACAATACAGCGCGCATCACTTCATCATTCACATCATTATATATGTAACATCAGTGTGTGTGTGTGTGTGTGTGTGTTTATTTCGGATCATACATACTCAGTTTGGATGCTGCGTCTTCGTTCTCCTCCAGGTGGCGCATCTCCTTCTCCAGCTGTGTCTCTAATACTGTTTCAGTAACAGAGACACACTTTGGACTAAAGCAGTGGTCATAAGAGCTTCATAACACATGCATATGCAGTGAATAAGCTTTACACAGTGATACAGGAGTGTACAGTACACAGATATGTATCCTGTCCAAGGTCTCTTTAGATGTGACAGCTGCTAAGGGCTTCTGCATCTGACCCTCATAAGCTCCATAACTTTTTTCCTCATTTCTGAACCCTCCACCACCTCCTTCACTCTCCTCCCTGACTGCTGACTGCCACTTCATTTGATGAGAAAATTATCAAAATCTGCCAGTCATTCACTCCTTAAAACATTTTTCTCCTCTACAAGAGAAGAGATCCTGCAGATTATCTTTTCCAGCAATCCCACCACTTGCCCACTGGATCCTGTCCCTTTCACAATGCTCCAGTCCATCTCACAAGACCTCCTCCACTTCATCTCCGCTATCATTTATGACTCTGGTCATGTCCTGACTGCATTCAAGACAGCAAGGGTTATTCCCAACATAAAGAAACCCACTCTGGACACCTCAGACATCAGCAACTACCAACTGGTATTGCTTCTCTCTTTTCTTTCTAAAATTCTTGAATGTGATATACAGAAATAGCTGTCTCTCTCTGTTACCCAGAAAAACCTCCAAGATCCTAAACAGTCTCGTTTCAAAGTGACCATTGTGACCCTTGTGACCCTTGTGACCACTATTGAGAAACTTCCCACATACCCACCCTGTCAGTGAGGTCATATCCTCTATACCCACCCTGTCAGTGAGGTCATATCCTCTATACCCACCCTGTCAGTGAGGTCATATCCTCTATACCCACTTTCTCGGTGAGGTCATATCCACTATACCCGCTCTCTCACTGAGGTCATATCCTCTATACCCACCCTGTCAGTGAGGTCATATCCTCTATACCTGCTCTCTCAGTGAGGTCATATCCTCTATACCCACCCTGTCAGCGAGGTCATATCCTCTATACCCACTCTCTCTGTGAGGTCATATCCTCTATACCTGCCCTGTCAGTGAGGTCATATCCTCTATACCCACTTTCTCGGTGAGGTCATATCCTCTATACCCGCTCTCTCGATGAAGTCATATCCTCTATACCTGCTCTCTCACTGAGGTCATATCCTCTATACCTGCCCTGTCAGTGAGGTCATATCCTCTATACCCTCTCTCTCTCTGTGAGGTCATATCCTCTATACCCGCTCTCTCAGTAAGGTCATATCCTCTATACCTGCTCTCTCGGTGAGGTCATATCCTCTATACCCACCCTGTCAGTGAGGTCATATCCTCTATACCTGCCCTGTCAGTGAGGTCATATCCTCTATACCTGCCCTCTCTGCAAGGTTTTATCCTCACATGGGTTTTCATATGACTGCTATGCCGATGACACTCAACTCATCCTCTCCTTTCCTCTGTCAGACACTCATCTTTCTGCTCAGATCTCAGAATCTCATTCCAGCAAGTCTGAATTTTGTATATACCCTGGAGAGCCATCCTCATCTCAAGATCTTGCAATCTCCCTGGACAACTCTCAGATACCCCATCTTTTACTGCACACAAAGTCCTGGACAACCAACTATCCTTCTTGCCTCACATTGCTAACCTGACTCAGTCAGAAAGATCTGGCCATTTTTATCCACAAAGGCCACTCAGGTGCTTGTTCAGTACTTTATCGTTTCAAGACTGGACTACTGCAACTCCCAGTAGGTGTGCCTCAGCACACCATCCATCGTCCTCTGCAACTAATCCAGAATGCAGCTCTACAACTTGTTTTTAACCTCCCCCAAGTTCTAGCACACTGCCTACACTCCCTCCACTGGCTCCCTGTAGCCTACCTTATCACACCCTACTCTGCAACATGCTCCATCCAATCCTCTAGCAATGTTCAATTGGTCCCACCATCTCTCAGGGTACAAGGAAGCCCCGAATCATGGCTCTTCTCTGTCCTGGCACCTAGGCGGAGGAATGAACTTCCCCTGGCTGTCCGAACTGAGCTGAGTCACTGGCAGTTTTTTCACCAAGTACTTGAATTAACATTTTGTTTATCTGTTAAAAAAAATGCTTGTCTTGTGTTTTTTCAAACTGTACTAAACTCCCCGACTGGGTTTTCAGACCAATGGTATTCTTGGTCCCTGACCTAGTGAACTAGAATGAGAATGTGTTTTTGATAGATTCAGGGCAGATCTGTTCAATTTTATATATTTTCATTTTTCTCTCTGTCTGTCTTTAGATCTATTTGTCTGTCTGTCTGTTTCTCTGTCTGTCTAAGAATTAAAGTCTAAGAGCAGATGTTGAATTGTGTTTAAATGAAGTCTTCGTTTAAAGGTGTTTGTGTATAAGTGGAACCGGACCTACTTTATTTTACTGTATAGATTTTCTCTCACCTAGAATTTGAGATGAAGATTTTGATCCTTCAGTTTTCCTGAGTTCATCAATCTGCTGCTGTAGTGACACAACGTGCAATACTGTATACACACACACACACACACAATGCAATATAATGTATTATTATATTATTGTATCAGCATTTTATATTGTATTATGTATTATATAACAGTAATGTGTGTGTATACACACTTTGGCTGTTGTTCACGGCTTGGCACTCTAGTTTGTCCAGGTTTCCATTCACTTCCTCCAGATCAGCTCTCGACTTTTTCAGCTGTTTCTGCAGCTCTGAACAGGGAATTTACAAACCGGCGTAATTACTGATACAGCACAACACACCAAAAGTGCTGTGTAGTCAAAATATCAGGTGATAAAGTCATCAAAGCACTTCAACAGAACAGCAAAAACTCCATCATGACATACTTGAAGTTGAAACACTGTGAAACCAACTGGATTCATAGAATGTAAAATAAATTAAATGAGCAGCGTGTAAAAAAAAAATTAAACACAACACAATATAGAACAGACTGTTACACACACACACACACACACACACACACACGCACACACAGTGTGAACATCTCTACAAATCACACACTCACCAACCGAGAGAGAACATAAACACAAGTCTTAATACAGTTCGTGCTGACACGGATTCATGCTGTGCTTTAAAAAATAATAAAATCACCAGCATCAAAATTCACTATAGTTTTTTTATTTAGATAATAATTATTCAGCTCAAAATTAACAAACTTAATTTTTTTTGTGGACTGTTCCTTCTGTAAAGCAACCTCTCAGAATGATGCCACAGCTCACTGTAGTTCCTCAGCTCTCCACCAGGGGTATTCATAACCACACTACCAGGTCGTCATAGTTACTCATCACTCTCATGTTATCTCATTAACCCCGCCCACTACACCTAATCCATGTCTGGTTTAATGTTTCTGTTTGTTTATCTCGAGCTGTTCTCTCTGTCCTTGTCCGTGTGCGGGCCCTGGGTTACTGTCTGTTCGTTCAAATTTGAGCTACAACATCCATCAGATTCCATCAGACCTGCACTTTGGCTTCATTTACCTGCTGTCTTTAATAAACCTCTGCACACAGAGCTGCATTCACCTGCCTCGCCTGCTACTGTACAACACTTAAGAACCTGAAGAATTGATTGATATTGTAGAACATTTCAGAATCTTAAACATTTAACATTCTAGAGATTGCTAGAACCTCAAAAATGTAACCAAAGTAGAACCAGAGCTTTCAATATTATATAATATCTATATACTATCTATATATACAATGCATGTATATATAATACTATCAATATTCTAGTAATATTTAAGTTCTAGAGCCCCCTGTACACTCTAGAATATTTCAGATTTTTATGAACAATCTAGAAATAAATATTTTACTAAAGCTCTAGCACAGTTTAGAGCATTAATCATTCATTCCAGTCTGGGACATTCTAAAATATCACATATTTAGCATAACAGAACCTCAGTAATGCATTGCCATTACCATTCTAGAACATTTATAAACATTTATGAACATTCTAGAACCTGGACAAACAGACCTTTAAACCTTGTCCTTCTAGCTGTTCTAGAACATTAATAGTGCATTTCTATTCTTGAAACTCAACTCATTAATATTCTAGAACATTCCAGAACCTAAATGTTTATGTACCTTAATTCTAAACATTAGAGAACAGTAATAATGTCAACTTCTAAAAGTCAAAATATTTTAGATACATAACACATTATGACCATTCTAAAATATTAGAACATTCAGTCTATCAAGAGGGAGATGCAGTGATAGATGGAGAACCGATGTATTGTCCTATGTATCACTAACCTGCAATCTTGCGCGGATCGGTCTCAATTAAAAGGTTCAACTCGAGTTTCTGAACTTCCACATACTTCTGCAAGATGTTTAACACTACAGAAAGAACATGCTTGGGATTAGAACATGCTCAGGTTTAGAACACACTCAGGATTACACAATGACACTCAGGATTACACAATGCTCAAGATTAGAACATGCTCTGAATTAGAACACGCTCAGGATTAGAACACACTCAGGATTAGAACATGCTCAGGGTTAGAATACACTCAGGGTTAGAACACTCTCAGGGTTAGAACACGTTCGGGATTAGAACACGTTCGGGATTAGAACACTCTCAGAATTAGAACACGCTCAGGATTAGAACTTGCTCAGGATTAGAACACACTCAGGATTAGAACACACTCAGGATTAGAACTCGCTCAGGGTTAGAACACTCTCAGGATTAGAACACACTCAGTATTAGAACTCGCTCAGGGTTAGAACACACTCAGGATTAGAACACACTCAGGATTAGAACTTGCTCAGGATTAGAACACACTCAGGATTAGAACACACTCAGGATTAAAACTCGCTCAGGGTTAGAACACTCTCAGGATTAGAACACACTCAGGATTAGAACACACTCAGGTTTAGAACACACTCGGGATTAGAACACGCTCAGGATTAGAACAGGTTCAGGGTTAGAACAGGTTCAGGGTTAGAACAGGTTCAGGATTAGAACACACTCAGGGTTAGAACATATTACAAACAAGGGACAAACATTTAGGGCAAAAATAAAATGTCCACAGTACCGTCTGCAGCGGGTCCCGTGTCTTTTTCCCCGAGCTGCTTTAGCATACGGTCCAGCTGGTTCTGCAGAGCTGCACATGCACACTGAGAACGTTACAACTGTGCCTTATTTTAACATTAATAAAGATATTAAATGATGGTGTGACGTTCACCTGCGATCTGAATTGCGGACGCCTGAGAGGCGTTTATACACAAGATTCTGATCTCCCTCAGCTGCTCCTTCAGAGCAAACATATCTTTCTCTGGAGAACAGAAGAACATCAGGTTACATCAAACCCACTTCAGGAGAACATTTTAAAAATGTTCACAAAACTGGACAACAAGCATAACAACGAAACTATTAAAACAAGATGATTTAAAATGCTTAAGTGTGTTTTCATGTAAAACAGATTGATCACATTCTCCCTGATTTAGTGAACATTTTAAACACCTCGATTCTAGAACCTTAAAACCTTTATAATGTGTTTGTAACTTGTGCGTAATGTTATAATGTTACACAACTTCAGAATTGTAGAACTTCTCAAACCCATTTTTCTACCATATAGGTGCACTTTGTAAGTGTTTATGGAATTAACTGCTCAGTGATGGGGTATTAATGGACGGAGCAGACCTGCTCTTAGCGAACATGATAAATTTCAGGAGCACTCACCGATGTTAAAGCTGTACTCCGTTTTCTCCAGCAGTCTCTCATTGCAGTTGCTCAGTTCAGTGCGAACGCCTGCAAGAGAACAGTACAAGTACAGAGAGTTCTGACCTAAACGCCCCTGATCTGACATAATTGCCCCTGACCTAAATGCCACTGACCTAAACACCCCTGATCTGACATAATGGCCCCTGACCTAACTGCCCCTGACCTAAATGCCTCTGACCTGACATAACCGCCCCTGACATAACCGCCCCTGACCTAAACGCCCCTGACCTAAACGCCCCTGATCTGACATAACCACCCCGACCTAAACGCCCCTGATCTGACGTAACCACCCCTGACATGACATAACTGCTCCTGACCTGATGTAACCACCCCTGACCTAACTGCCCCTGACCTAAACGCC
>CM040479.1:18887556-18898713 GCA_022758105.1 Pangasianodon gigas
ACACAGAGCGGTGAGACACACACACACACACACACACACACTCCCTATTCACACAGAGCGGTGAGACACACACACACACACACTCCCTGTTCACACAGAGCGGTGAGACACACACACACACACACACGCTACAAGTTTTTAGTTCTTAGGTCACTAAAGAAATGTAAAGTTTTTCTCTCTCTCTCCCTCATTATGTCTCTCTTTCTGTCTGTTCTCTCTCTCTCTCTCTCTGTCTCTCTCTCTCTCCCTCATTATGTCTCTCTTTCTGTCTGTTCTCTCTCTCTCTCTCTCTCTCTCTCTCTCTCTCTCTCCCTCATTATGTCTCTCTTTCTGTCTGTTCTCTCTCTCTCTCTCTCTCTCTCTCTCTCTCTCTCTCTCTCTCTCTCTCTCTCTCTCTTTTCTCTCTCTCTCTCTCTCTCTCTGTCTCCCTCTCTCTCCCTCATTATGTCTCTCTTTCTGTCTGTTCTCTCTCTCTCTCTCTCTCTCTGTCTCCCTCTCTCTCCCTCATTATGTCTCTCTTTCTGTCTGCTTCTCTCTCTCTCAGACAGCGCAGTGTTTTCCACTCCCTCTCTCCCCTCCTCCGTCTCTCGTATGATTGACCGGCGGCGTGTGTGTGGGCGGAGCTTCCTGGAGGAATGCGTGTCCCTGTTGGGTTACAGCCGTGAGGACGTGGAGGCTGTGCAGGAGGTCATGGTCGCTGTGGAAACGGGGGAGGAGTTCGGCATCAACCTGCAGGACTTGTACAGGAAATGCACACACCTGGAACAGGTGGAGAAGGGGCGGAGCAAAACGCTGCCTCAGTACATCCAGGTGAACAAGCAGCAGAATATAGGAGTGTGTGTGAGATATGTAACATATATGTATATACTGTAGGTAATGTGTGTGTGTGTGTGTGTGTGTGTAGGATCTGTTAGACTGTGAGAAGGTGTTGGAGGTGGGCGCTCTCTCTCCACGCTTGGTCTGCATGGACTTCGCTGTTCCATGGCTGCTGCAGTGCCCCAAAGTGTCTGAAGAGCCATGTCCCCTCCCCCAAGATGCCCCACCCACCACCACTGACATCACTCCAGAAGCTCCGCCCTCCTCCTCAGATGTCACCGCTGAAGCACTGCCTACTTCACACAAGCCACCACTAAAGAGACCGTTAGATCAGACAGACGGTGATGATGATGATGATGATGTAGTCCCTCCTGTCAAGAGACCCACCATGGAGACTGTTGCTATGGAGACGGGGGAATGCAGTGCAGAAGAGGGCAGGGTTAAAACTTCTCTCCCGGATCCACCCACTTCTGATAAAGAGGAAGTGGCGCACAGTGATGATGCGTCGGCTTTGCGCAAGTGTGATGGTTTAATTAAGGAGGAAAACGTGACACAGACCCAAGGTGTGTGTGTGTGTGCGCGTGTGCGCGTGTGTGTGTGTGCGTGTGTGTGTGTGTGTGTGTGTGTGTGCGCGTGTGTGCGTGTGTGTGTGTGTGTGCGTGTGTGCATGTGTTTGTTGATTTAATATACAATAATCAATGGTGTTAGTTCTGTACTGTATGTAAGTGCTGTGTTTTTAAGTTCTTCGTTAATTCTGTAGGTGGAGAGAATGCTGAGATCTCAGAGGAGGAGGAGTAAGTCTCATTTCCCACCCATAAGTGTTCTAATAATTATTATTCTGTATATATTATATTCAGTTACTCTTTATATACATGATAGTGGATCCTAATCCTGATCACAGTTCCCAATGCTCTAATAGAGTGTATTACAACCTCAAAATCTTCCGTTCAAGAGGATAGCCATATAGAGGCTAATAATCCTGTAGAGTGGATCACAGCCTCTAATAATCAAATAGAGTGGATCACCAGCCCTAACGCTTTAATAGAGTGGATCACAATCCCAAATACTTTATTTGAGTGGATCACCAGCCCTAATGTTCTATTTGAGTGGCTCACCAGCTCTAATAATCTAATGGACTGAATCACAACCCCTGCTAATTTACCGGAGTGGATAACCGGCCCTAATACTCTAATAAAGTAGATCACAGTCCCAAAATACTCTATTCGAGTGGATTACCAGGCCTAACACACTGTTCGAGTAGATCACCAGGCCTAATTCTCTAATAGAGTAGATCGCAATTCCTAAATAATACTCTATTCAAGTGGGTCACCAGCCATAATTAAAAAAAATTGAGTGGATCACAGCCAAAATATTCTAACAGAGTGGATCGTGACCCCTAATGATTACTTGAGTGGATCAAGTAGCCTCACAGCTCTACTGTACTAGAGCCCTACTCTAATAGAGTGGCTCATAGCCCCAAAATACTCCATTTGAGTGGATCACAAGCTCTAATACCCTAATAGAGTGGATCACAACCCCAAAATAATCTATTTAAGTGGATCACCAGCCCTAATTCTCTAATCGAGTGGATCACAACCCCAAAATACTATAATTGAGTGGAACACCAGCTCTAATATTCTAATGGAGTTGATCACAACCCCAAAATACTAATGATCACCAGCCCCTAATACTCTAATAGAGTGGATTACAGCCCCTAATACAGTAATAGACTGGATCACAACTTGAGTAGACTGGATTGCAGACCATAGTAAAGTGGATTCCTACACCGAAAGACTCTAGTATGGTGGATCCCAATCCACAATACTGTAATAGACTGGATCACAACTCCCAATACAATAATAGAGTGAACTTCAGGTCTCAGTATTATCTTTTTTAGATAATACTTTTTTAGATTCCTTAATACTGTGGTTTATATAGTGGATCCCACCTCCTGATACTCAAATATTTGATTCTCATATAGAGGATCCTGACTGTTCATACTCGAATACCACAATACAAGTACACTGGTTTAATTTAGTGCATCATTGTCCATGATATTCTAGTACTCACTAGTATTTTAAAAAGTGGATCCTAACCTTCTAGTACTGTTGTATAGTGGATCCTAACTCCTCCTACTCCAAATTACTAGATAAATATACTGGATCCCAATACATAACAGATTGATATAGCTGTTTGAGTTTGTGGCTCCTGATCCCTAATGCTCTAATACTCACTCTAATGTTAACACTCCAGTGTACTGCTTTAATATAGTAGGTACTAGACCCTAATACTCTAATATAGTGGTTATAGAAATATTTTTAGGTAAACGTGATGATTCCATTTCCTGGCCAGGTGTGTTTACTGGTCGTGTGTGTGTGTGTGTTTGAGTGTGTTGAGCTTTGTAGCTCGTCCGTGGCGTGTCGTGGATGGGTCTCTGAACAGGCCTGTGTGTAAGGGGATGTTAGAGGCACTGCTGTTACACATCATGACACACCCTGGTGTTCCTGAACCGGCACTGCTGCAGCATTACAGCGGAGTTCTGCAGCCCATGGTCATCGTGGATCTGCTAAAGGTAACGCACACACACACACACACACATATATATATATATATCTATATCTGTCACACATATCTGTTAAACCCAGCTAGCCATTTCTCAATTGTGTTTTTTTTTTCTTTCTCCAAGGTTCTTGAAGAGTTGGGGTGTGTAATTAAGCGTTTTACAGTTAATCGGCCCAAAGCGTCTCTGTTTTCTCGCCCTGGCATTCCCAAGGTCAAAGGTCACGGAGAGGTCAGTGTGATGGAGGATGTGGTGGCGTTTTACGAGCCCACGGTGGACTGCAGTTTAAGAATCTCTAAGCTCTTCCCTCATGAGTCTAGCTGGAACAGATGGGTGCAGCTGTGTGCACGCTGAACACACACACACACACACACACACACACACACTGATGTCCAAAATTAGTGTTTTTATTTAACTTAATTGCGGCTATAATTAAAGCTATTTGTGATTTTCTGTGAAAAATGAATAAAGACAGTTTTATTTGTTTGGTTGTGTTTGTGTGCAGTGATTCTGAATTAGCACTGATCATGTTTTTGTTTATTATTATTGTTTCTTCCTTTTTTTGTGATTCCTATTTACATGGTTTAGTAGAGCGTTTCAGTAGATTTTTTAAAAAATAAAATTGTTGGAGAATTAAAATTCACCTGACAGCTGATGATGTCATAATGATGTCAGCAGCTTAGCTTCAACTCCATGGAGCTGTGGGTAATTTACAGTACTAACATAAGCTCAGAAGAAGAAAAAAATAATGTTGTAATAATGTTGTATTTAACATTGTTGAGCTGTAGCTCTGTCTCCATGTTCTACAAATTCATGTGTCCAAAATCTGCATATTTTTATTGAATTTGTTGGGAATCTGAGTCGCATATCTCAGCTTTGAAGCATCACAGGAACACCTGTGTTGACCTCCTTAACCAACAGTGCCAATATGAAGAAGATCAGAGAAAGTCAAATTTTTGCCCAAAAAAACATAAGGAGTTAGCCTTTGTATTTTTTTGGGGGGTGAAAAATTTGACTGTCTCAAATTTTGCCCAAATTCACAGGGTGGGTTACGGAGGTCAAGACTTAGACAGAAATACACGTTTGGTGTTCCTGTTATGCTTCAAAGCTGAGATATGTGTGTGTATATTTTCCAGTCAGTATGTTGGAAATCTGCAGGTTTTGGACACACAATTTTTTTTTTAAATATTACAAATGGTTGATATTGGTTAAAGTAGTCGTACAAAATAATGATCGGTTGGTCAAAAAAAACCCAAAACAAAACAAAAAACGTGTGAAATGGGATCTGTTACCCTTGTATATAATTTGAAACTCATGTAATACATGAAAGTGGCGTCAATTACAATGGAATCTGGAAGCCACGATTCAAGTCCCGTTGGTCACGTGACACATTAGTCTATTACATTCAGTTACACTATATATAGTGGGTCCTGATCCCTAACACTGTACTAGAGTGGATTCCATCCCTTAGTACTCCAACTTAGTGTCTTAGTATACTGGATCCCATTCCCTGGATTGGGGACTTTAATATTGTGGTTAATGTAATGAATCCCAAACCTCAGTACTCTAATATTATTATCTTTATATTAATATTATTATATCTATTATTATTATTATCTGTCTCCATGTTATACAAATTTGTTTGTCTGAAACCTGCGTACTTTACTGGTTGAAGTTGGTTGGAATTCTGAGCCTCATATCTCAGCTCTGGAGCATGACAGAAAGACCAAACTTGCATTCCTGTGTGAGTCTTGATTTCCTTAACGTACGGTGTGAATATTAAGAAGATCAGAGGAAGTCAGATTTTTTGCCCCAAAAAATGGTAAGGGGTTAGCCTTTGTGTTTTTTTGGGTGAAAAATTTGACTTCCTCAAATCTTTCCCAAATTCACAGGACAGGTTATGTAAGTCCAGACTTAGACAGAAATGCACGTTTGGTGTTCCTGTCACGCTCCAAAGCTGAGATATGAAGCGCCGATTTCCAACCGGTTCCAGTCAATATATTGCAAATATGCAGGTTTTGAATGCACAGATTTAAACATAAAAACAGATGATATTGGTTAAAGTGTCATACAGCACACAAAATAATAACTGGTTGGTTAAAATAAAAAGTGTGTAAAGAAGGATCTTGTACACTAAATTAACGGCAAGCAGGAAGGATCAATTCGAGCCCCAGTCATCAAATCTGACACTTTCTGGAAGTTTACAAGCAACAATGGTTTCCTTTTAATGGACAGATGCAGTTTAACACCACAAAAATACAAGATTTTCTTCCAGTACTCATCTTTGGTCAAGAAGAGAGCAGTGTACAGCGGATCATTCAGACCACAATCCTGCCAACATCCAGCAATAAACTGATAAAAGTGATAAAGATTGTGTGTACATAACAGAAAACATTGACTTTTGGACTTTTGTCTTGCTGTTCTGTTTAACTTTGTAGTACTGGACTTTGTTTACAGTGATGATTTCTTCAGTGATGATATCTTCAGTAAGAGCTTTATCCTGGTCAGGGTGGCATAGGACACCATCGCACACAGTCATATACATTAAGGAAACCTTCATGGACACAGAAAGAACCTGAAACTCCACATAGACAGTCAATCTGAAATTATAGTTACAGCTTTAATATTACGCTATATTGATTCTGTATCACAGTAAAATCACAAGTAAAATCTGCTACATGACATTTAAATCATTTTAGGAATGTGTGTAAATGAGAGAGAGATTTATTTCAACATTTAACACATTAAACAACATTTACAGTAAAAATTGTTATATAGTGTTGGATAATTTCTCACACTGGGATTTTATTGCATCATTATACACCTAATATGAACTTCAATTTCAAATACAGACTGACTGTAAGGAAGGAGAGCCTCAGAGTCTACGAGTTACTGTGGTTATTGTTGCAGGAATTTGACATTTTCCGAGGCGTGAATTTGAGTTTTATGGGGTGTTTAGGAGCCAGAAGTCCGCTGTTGTTCAGCTCCAGAGGAACCTGATAGGAAAACAATAGTTACTGTGGTTGATAACAATATGACCTGGAAAGTGATTTCTTTAAAACTGTAGGTTAAGCAGTACTTTATCAGCATCAGCATTAGCTATAAACAGATTAGTGATAGAAGATCCTGACCTTCGTTTCCTCAGAAAGACTGATGTCGAATTTCTGCAGTATCTCAACAACAGCCAGCTTCATGGCCACAATGGCAAACCTCATCCCGATGCAGTTTCTGGGTCCTAAACCAAACGGCATGTACATATATGGGTCGATGCTCTCCTTATTCTCCTGAGTGAACCTGAAACAACATGGAGGATCAACAAATACCATTAATAAGAAAAGTGAAACCAAAAGTCCTATTCAGTTGGGATTAAAATTACATGGGGACCTGGAGTTTTTCCATCTTTTACAGGTGATACTCAAAGATTTTTTTTCTGTCCAGATCAGCCATGTCAGTGTTTTTCTCCATCCTCCACAGACCAAATTCAATTCAATTTTATTTACAAAGCACTTTTAACGATGGACATGGTCACAAAACAACTTTACAAAAAGCTCCAGGACCTTGTGCAACACATAACAGTACGCAAGACTATAGCGAGAGACGAGTGTTTGACAATAAATACAAAATATTTGGTAGTGTAGCAGCAGTAGGTATAGCATTGCATAAAGTGCATGATGCAGCTTTGTAAGGTGCAGGTGTGCAGTGGTGTTGAGTCATACTGGGTTAGGTGTTTGACTAGGCCAGGTGAGTGTTGGGAGGCAGCAGGGTGTTGAGTAATCTGACTTCCTCAGGGAAGAAACTGTTGTGGAGTCTGCTGGTGGTTGCACAAATGCTCCTGTACCTTCTGCCAGATGGCAGGAAGGTGAAGAGTCCATGAAAGAGGTGAGAGGAATGAGAGGGGTGAGAGGGGTCGTCCACAATACTGGTGGCTTTGCGGATGCATTGGTTGTTGTATGAGGTGTCGATGGTTGGTGGAGAGACGCCAATGATCTTTCCAGCTGTTCTCACAATCCGCTGTAGGGTCTTGCGGTCAGAGACTGTGCAGTTCCCGTACCACATGGTGAAACAGCTGGTCAGGATGCTCTCTGTAGGAGGTGGTGAGGATGGGAGGGGGGAGTTTGGCTCTCTTCAGCCTACGCAGGAAGTGGAGGCGCTGCTGGGCCTTCTTGACTAGGGATGTAGTGCTGAGAGTCCAGGAGAGGTCCTCCATCATGTGCCCACCAAGAAACTTGGAGCGTGGAGCTTCTGACTCTCTCCACAGTTGTTCTGTTGATGTGCAGTGGTGAGTGGTCCAATTGGTTCATCCTGAAGTCAACAATCATCTCTTTAGTCTTATCAACATTAAAAGATAAATTGAGGGTTTGGTCAGACTCAGCAGGCTCAGATTTCTTATCAGTTTCTGTGGGATGATTGTGTTGAATGCTGAACAGAACAGCATCCTTACAAAGTTGTCCATTTTGTCCAGGTGAGTAAGAGAAAGGTGGATGGTAGCAGACATGGCATCTTCTGTTGAGTGGTTGGGACGGTAGGCGTACTGAAATGGGTCCAGTGTGGTGGGAAGACTGCTCTTTATGTGTATCATAACTAGCCACTCGAAGCACTTCATGATGGTGGGAGTACAACCGGCCGGTAGTCATTCAGGCAGGACACAGATGATTTCTTCAGCACAGGGATGATGGTGGTCGTCTTGAAGCACACAAGAACAACTGCTTGTCTTAGGGAAATGTTAAGGATGTCATCTGCAAGCTGATCAGCACATTCCCTGAGCACCTGGCCAGGTATGTTGTTAGGACCAGCAACTTTCTGTGAGACTCTGGACAGAGTCTTCCTGAAGTCAAGACATTTAGTCGGTGGGAGTTGGAGTGGTCTTCCCTGCCTGCATGTTGTTCTGTGCTTCGAACGTAGAATTCATTCAGTGCATCTGGGAGTGAAGCGTCATCATCACAGACAAGTGCTGTATCTTTGTAGACTGTGATGGCCTGAATGCCTTGCTAAATACGCCGTGTCTCCTTGGTGTTTAGGAAGTGACTGTGGATTCTTTCTGCATAGTTGCACTTTGCCTCTTTGATAGTTCGGGTCAGATTGGCCCTGGCTGTGTGGAGGGCTGCCTTGTCATCAGATCTGAAGGCAGTTTCATGGGTTTTCAGCAGCAAGCATGCCTCAGCAGTCATCCACGGTTCCTGGATAGCATGTGTGGTGATGGTCTTGAAGGAAGTCACATCATCTACGCACTTGCTGATGTAGCTAGTCACTTGCCGCCCTAAGGCTATCCAAGGAAGTACATCCACAGCCAAATGACTCTTCTGGTTTTTTATTTTTTGGTCAACTCTGCACTCACGTGATCATTTTAGTTGTAGGCAGATACTGCCTCTTGCATAGAAAAAAGTTCTTGAAGGCTGTATTTAGTTACCTAGCACACGAGCACATCTACTTCCCAAATTGGGAACAGATGAATTCTTTGGAGGATTCCCAAAGGATTCCAAGAACTGTTATGATTAAAACAGCTGTTATGATATCAGTTACAGCTAGAAAACCAATTTACATTCGCACATTCTGTAACATCACATAACTTTTTGTTATATTGAAATAAATGAACACACAGTTGTATTGCAAGTTCCTCACACATTAGATGCTGCAAAATAAATGACTGAAACTATTCAGGATCATAGTCAAAACAACCTGCAGACCCTCGTCCTTCCCGCCTTGGATTAAGTTGCCTTCTGGACAAGCGAGCTTTATCATGGAGGAGATGTGTGAAAGACTTAGTACAGACTTTACCCAGAGAAACTAATCCTGTCCTAATAGGGCTAGTCTCTAGTCTCTTACTAAAATGGTGGACGAATGGAATCTTGTTTGAGAAATGAATTAGAATTGATTAGTTTCCCATCACTGTTTATCATAGATTGCTTCGTACCTCTCAGGGTTGAAGGTCTCTGGATCGGTCCAGTATTCAGGGTCCCTGTGTAGGGGGTAAGTAGGGACAAAGAAGACGGTGTCCTTTGGGATGGTAAGGCCGTTTATCTCAACAGTTTTTTTGCAGACTCTTTCCAGACGAATAGCGATCGGGTACAACCTGAGCGACTCGTTCAGAGCAGCGTCCAGATAATCCATGTTCATCACAGCGTCATAATCAACTTCAGCCTAAAAACCAAAAGACAAGACATGGATAGAATAGAAACAGCCAGAGTCTCTGTGTCAACTCCCATATTGTTTCTAAACGTGCTTCATAACTTTACAACTTGAGTTAGTCACCTTATTAGGGAAAGTTGCATCGATTTCTTCCTGTAGTTTCTTCATTGTCTCTGGATTACTGGCCAGGTTGTAGAAGAGAAATGACAGCGTGCTGCTGCTCGTCTCATAACCAGCAAAGATGAATATCATGGACTGGGACAGGATCTCATGATCATTCAGACCTTCAGACATCACACACACACACAAAACATACATAAGGATGTTCTGGCCTTATTTTAGACCTATGACCCTATTTGTGTGATCTGATTCACGGTGCCTATTTTAGAGTTTTCAGTTGTTTCTATTCTATTAATCAGTTGTTTCTATTCTATTATTCTACTTCCCCCTTCTCTGCTGTCAGATCTCTCTTTTCAAACCCATTCACTGTCATGCACACTAAATTTCTGAACATTGTCATACTTTATCCGGGTTTTTCAACAAGAACAATATCTTCCATTTCTCTGTAATCCAACCCAAGCCCTATGGAATTAAATCAACAAAACCAAATCACACCTCAATGGGACACTCGAAACCAGTGCTGCTGGGTTTAATATTTTGCTGTTTGTGTTTTGGGATTTGTTCTCTTGTTTTGCACATCAGAACCGAAATGTTATCTTCATGGGAACAAATGAAAAGTTTGGAAAGTAGAGAACTGGAGAGACTTTTTGCACCATATACAGTGAAATGATTTAGATTTGTGGCTTTGCTGCATCACAACTAATTTGTATAAAATTGATAAAAACTCATCAATGGTTATCTTAATTACCTCAATTATCTCAGAACAGAAGAACAGAATAATGTTAGTGTCTCAGGGACTTTTACTAGAGGAAATTACCTTTGTTTGTCTCTTTGCCGTTCAGATCGTCTTTTTCTGATTTCTGAGAATCGATCATCAGCTGCATGAAGTCCACTCGTTTCTGCAGAAAGTCAGAGACAAAAAAACAATAAAACCTCAATAATATCTAAAGGGGATAAAGGGATTTAAGTCTTTTTTAGCTGTACCTTATGATCTTTGGCCACACGTTCAGACTTGATCTTTTGGAGGGAGGCATAAAAGAAATCAGTCACTGCGTTCGGGAAAAAGGCAAAATCCATTTTCTCCAACACCGGCACAATAAAGGGGAACAGAGCTGATAGAAAAAGACAGAGAATGTGAAATCTCTCATTGTAACAACAAACATAAATATAAATGCAGATCTGAATATTAAGTGTCTCAAATTAGGTTTGTCTCATTATATTGTGAATTAGTATTAATCTCAAATCAATAAATTACTGGCAGCGAGGAACAGAGGGTTGAAGAAGTCAAACTTCAGCATTTTCTTGATGTTGGACACGAACGGATCTTTGGGGTTGTTCAGGGAGTCGATATCGACACTAAATGCTGTGCTCGTCACCACATCCATACTGTACGCTCCGAAAAACCTAAAATTACCAAAAACACCATCAAATATTTCACAGAAAGCATATCAAAGGTTACACACACACACACACACACACAGAGCTGTTGTGAGATTATTTATTTACTCTTTAACATCTGCTGATTCTCCTCGCTT
>CM040479.1:18990310-19004508 GCA_022758105.1 Pangasianodon gigas
ACACACACACACACACACACAACAACCATGGGGAGAAAGATGAAAGAAAGAATTAACAGATGGAGAAATTAAGAGAATAAAGAAAGTATGAAAGAAAATGAAACATTTGAGAAAAGAATGAACAAAGAAGTAGAAAGAACAAAAAAAAGAACAGAAGAATAAAGAAAGTGGAAAAAGCAGATGTGCTGAAATGCATCAGGAAAGAAAACTACAGAAAGGAGACAGAGAGAAAAAAAAGAAAGGAAGCAATAAAGGAGAAATAGAATAGAGGAAAGAATGGAGGAGTAAGAAGGAACTGAGTAATGAAGAGATTAAATCATACAAGAGGGAAGAAAGAAAGGAAAGAATGAGTAGAGTGGTAAACAAGGAAGGAGTAAAGGAAATGAAGTGGAAAAAAGAAGGGAAGAGAAGAGGGGAAACAATTGGAATCAGCTGATGAATGAAAATAAAAGAAGGAATAGAGACTCAGGAATCAGACAGAGAAAGGAAAAAAAAAGAGAAAAGGATGACTGAAAGGACAGAAAGAATGGATAAAGAGGTAAAACGAAACAAAAGATAAAAAGGGTAAGAAAAGAATGGAAGACAGAAAACAGAAAGAATGATGAGGGATGAAAGAATAGAGGAAAAGTAGGAGGAATAGAAGAAGAAAAGAGGTGAATGATGAAATAAAGGGAAGAAGTGAACAGAAAAAGAGTGGAAGAAAGCAAGCCAATAAATGTACTTTCTCTCCCTCTGTCTTTCTCTCTCTCTGTCTTTCTCTGTCTCTTTGTCTCTCTCTCTCTCTCTCTCTCTCTCTCTGTCTCTTCCTTTCTTTGTCTCTGTCTCTCTCTCTTTCTTTCCCAGAGCGGTTCATAGTAAACTTCAGCGCCCCCTACAGTCCACTCCACAGACACTTGGTGGGAGCCACTGAAGCTCCGCCCCCACAGTCCCTCATCCAGGAAGTGACCACGCAGTCCTTCAGAGCCGTAGTGATGGACACAGAGAGGGTGAGGAGACGCTAGTGTTCTCTCAGTAGGGTCCCTACAACAGCCGTGACTGAGCACCTGTCTGTCTCTCTGCCTGTCTGTCTCTCTGCCTGTCTGTCTCTCTGCCTGTCTCTCTGTCTGTCTCTCTGCCTGTCTGTCTCTCTGCCTGTCTGTCTCTCTGCCTGTCTCTCTCTCGCTCTGTGTGTAGGATGTGTTGTTGTTCTACTACACGGGATGGTGTGGGTTCTGTACGGTTCTTAATCACGTTCTTCTGCGCTTGGCTCGACTCTTCCAGGGAAACAGCGCCTTCACGGTGGCCAGGTCAGGAACCTGCGTTTTTTTTAAAAATGTGACTCCAGAAATTGGCTCCGCCCCCTGGCAGAGTCCACTGTGTTAAAGTGGATGAAACGGGATTAAACAGTGTTTCGTGTGTTTAACAGGGTGAACGTTGGTCTTAACGACCTGCCGTGGGAGTTCATGGTGGACCACCTGCCCACCTTCCTGTTCTTCCCCAGACACAGGTAGGGTTTTGTTTCTGCCACTCACCTGTCTCACAGCGTGTGCCTCTACAGCATAACTGTCTGTCTGTCTGTCTGTCTGTCTCACAGGAAGCACATGAGTGTGAAGTTTCCGGAGAACACCCGCATCACGCTCCCCAATCTAGTCCGCTTCATCCTCAATCATTCTAGCCCCTCCCCTCAGGGAAAGGCGGGGCCCAAGGCACTTCTGGAGGCGGAGCTTCGCACCCTGCAGGGGGAGGTGCTGTCTCTGCAGCGTGCCCGTGAGCGGCTGTCGCAGCAGCTGGCGGCTCTGTGGAGGGAGAACCGACGCCTGGCGCTGCACACTCAGGAGCTGCAGTCCCACAATGCCGAGCTGCAGGAGCAGAGCACGCGGCTCGAGACGCTGTACCAGGAGAAAAGCCGACAGCTCACCGAGGCAGTGAAAAGGCTGCAGGAGCTCGCCAATGCCTCTGAGGACCTGCTCAACGAGAACTCGCTGCTGAAGGTCCTGCTCGCCGTCCTGAGGGAAAAGGGCAGCACTGGGGGCGGAACAGGGGGGCGGAGCTGGGATGAGGACAGGTGGGACGAGGCGCGTGGACTGGAGGAGGGCGAGGAGGCGGAGGACAGGAAGCAGGATGTCTCCTGACGGCTCAGGGATGAGGGGTGATGATTCTGGGATCCTCTGGGATCTGGGAGCTGTTGCTGCTCCGTGAGCCACCGTGCAGAGAGTAAAAGCCACAAAGGCTGAGTGTTGGATATTAAACATGTAGGAAATGCTGCCACCTGGTGGAGGAATCAGGAGTTTAACGTGTGTAACGGTCCTGTCACCTAGTGGCAGCTTGGAGAATTACAGTAATGATTTGAGTGTATTAATAAACAGGAAAATGCTGCCATCTAGTGGTAGAGTTAAAAATTGTGTTAAAGAGTTCAAAAATTGTATTAGAATGTAAATGAAGGTGCTGCCATCTAGTGGAGATGTCAGGAATTAACCCTCTACTGCATACATTCTGTTTTTCAGTCTGTCTGTCTGTCTTTCTTTACATCTGCGTATATTCCGTTTATAATTTATTCGACCCTTGACCCCTACACTCTAGTATTTTTCCTTTGTCTCAGGGTAACTCTGTGCAGTAGAAGGTTAAAAAGGTTGCGTTCATCCATAATTATGTTTTAGACACAAAATGCTGCTGTCTTGTGAGAAATTTAGGATTTACAGTAATGAGCGGAGTGACAGTAGTGTCCACTGTCCACGCTGATGTATTAGCAATGACAGGAGAGTGTGACCCCCAGTGGCAGCTGTGGGTACTACAGCCAGGCTGTTCTGTGTGCAGTGGCTAGGAACGAATGATAGAATCATAGAAACGATAACATCAGTCACATTACTGGTTAATTAGAGAAGGTTATAGGAGATCTGCTTTTAATTAGCACTCAGTTTAATGTTCTGGGCGTCTGGTGGAGCTTCAGCTGGCTGCTGGTTTTAATCGCAGGATGTGTTCAGATTAAATGATGCGCTCGTCGATGGCGTGTCCCGTACGGGACGGATGAGACGTTCCGGGATGACGTTCTCACTCACCTCCTGAGAATATATTCATGTTTCTATATTTTGTTGATTGGTATTTTTCTTGGATACAGCACTCTATTTTTACACGAGTCCTCAGGTCTGTAGAGACGCGTGTCTTTGTGAAGAGTCGAGGTTTCTGTGCAGGACCATGTGCTGCGCTGTGTTTACAGACGTATCGTGCAGATTTTTGTACCCAATAAACAATGATCATTTCTTCAACTGTGTGTGTGTTCGATGTCACAGACACCTGTCTGTCTGCATGAGCACCTTTCTGTCTGTCTGACTCTTTATCTGTCATTATTACCACGTCACAAGCCAATACACATGTGTGTGCAAAAATATTCTATCACGATACTGTAACACCTTCAGGATCCCGATACATATCACACTATTCAACAACACCAGCAACACTGCGTTAGGAACTGAAAACCATAGTGTCTCTCTCTCTCTCTCTCTCTCTCTCTCTCTCTCTCTCTGTCTGTCTGTCTGTTTCTGTGTCTCTCTCTCTCTCTGTGTCTCTCTCTCTCTCTGTGTCTCTCTGTCTCTCTCTCTCTCTGTAATAAGCTTCATGTCTCTGGTATATTATTCATTTCCCATAAACTAGCTATTTATAAGTAAATACTGTGTTTGCAAAATAAAGAAAGAGAAGACAAAAAGTAGGAGAAAAGAAAATAAATAAAAGATAATTGCAAAAAAAGAAACACAACATAGTAATTTAAGAAAATATACAAATAAAGTAAAAAATGAAAGAAAATGAAGAAGCGAATAATTAGTTCCAATGAAAGAAATCTGAAACAGTTTAAGCTTTATACAGTTTATTTAAATAAACATAGATAAGTGCTGGGAAATATAATAATAATAATAATAATAATAATAATACACACCTCTGAGTTCATGTAAATTCTAAATTTTATTTCTCCAGCAGATTTTTAACCCAAAGAAACAAAAACCACGAGGAGAGAAGATAAAAGCCTTCATTAAAACATTTCTTCATTATTTAATAATTATTTAATAATAAATATTCACACTCCGCTTGGGCTTCAGTATAATTCCAGTTTATCATTTCAGATTAATAACTAAAGCTGTGGTACTGTTTCAGCATCGCTATCACAATGACACTACTCCAGACACGTCAGACAGACAGGATGAACCCTGGACAGACAGACAGGTAGTGAGACAGTGAGACAGACAGGTAGTGAGACAGACAGACAGTGAGACACGTAGTGAGACACGTAGTGAGACAGGCAGTGAGACAGACAGGTAGTGAGACAGACAGGTAGTGAGACAGACATTGAGACATGTAGTGAGACAGGCAGTGAGACAGGCAGTGAGACAGACAGACAGTGAGACAGACAGGTAGTGAGACAGGCAGTGAGACAGACAGGTAGTGAGACAGGCAGTGAGACAGACAGACAGTGAGACAGACATGTAGTGAGACAGGCAGTGAGACAGACAGACAGTGAGACAGACAGGTAGTGAGACAGGCAGTGAGACAGACAGGTAGTGAGACAGGCAGTGAGACAGACAGACAGTGAGACAGACATGTAGTGAGACAGGCAGTGAGACAGACAGGTAGTGAGACAGGCAGTGAGACAGACAGACAGTGAGACAGACAGGTAGTGAGACAGGTAGTGAGACAGCTCTACAGGTACACAGGAAGTGGAGGGTTTTAAATATATTTTGTTATAAACACACAGCAGAGAGAGATGATGTCCTGACGTCCTGCTGTGATGTCATAATCAGTGAATTAGCCGCAGTGTTGCCATGGTTACACCCAGGAAGAGGAGGAGCTTCTGCAGCCCAGAGGAGGCGGAGATACTCGAGCCTGCACCTGTAAAGAGAGAGAGTGAGTGTGTATATGTGTGTACCTGTGCAGGTGTCTATACCTGTGTAGATGTAGGTGTGTGTACCTGTGTAGGTGTTTGTGTCTGTGTAAGTGTGTGTACCTGTGTAAGTGTGTGTACCTGTGTCGATGTGTGTATCTGTGTAAGTGTGTGTACCTGGGCAGGTGTGTGCACCGGTGTAGGTGTGTGTACCTGTGCAGGTGTCTGTACCTGTGTAAGTGTGTGTACCTGGGCAGGTGTGTGTACCTGTGCAGGTGTCTGTACCTGTGTAAGTGTGTGTACCTGTGTAAGTGTGTACCTGTGCAGGTGTGTGTACCTGTGCAGGTGTGTGTACCTGTAGGTTTGGTGGTGGTAGCAGTGGTAGCAGTAGTAGCATTGGCATTAGCACTGCTATTAGTGTTAGCATTAGCACTAGCCGTAGTGGCTGTAGGTGTGACGCGTCCCCCAGTGAGTCCGATGCCCAGCGTGTTGAGATCAGACTGCAGTTGTCGTGTGACCCAGCTGTTAACCACCGGGTTATTCTCGTACACCTTCAGATCGGGCAGATTATTGCCTAGCAGACCCTGCACCTCACTCACTGTCAGGTTCTACACACACACACACACACACACACACACACACACACACGTTTTAATTAACAGGGTTCCTGGTGCTTGGGCCCCTAAAATGAACCATAACAAGCACAATTACAGGAACCTTTTTTAAAATTACCAAATTATTATTTTGTGAACTTACTTAGCTAAATATCCAGCACCATAAATGTAACCATTCGCATAACTGTAGTTGGGTGATTTAGTGGACTAGCTAGTTAGCTAATGCTAGAAAACTAGATAAAAATGAATGCTAAGCTAGCTAAGCTACCTATCTTATTGTGATTGTGTTAAACGTTGTTACAGTTCTCTCTTAGCATGCAGCAACATGCTAACACTCACATCAACGACGTTCTGGTCCAGTGTGATGAAGGTGAGCAAGTCCATGCTGATGTTGGAGATGGAGAGTGTACGCACGTAGGAAATATTAGCCCCACCTACACACACACACACACACACACACACACACACACACACACATGCAGTATACAGTGTGTTTATGCTAGGCATGCTGCTCCAGCAGTTATACTATTTGTGTTTATGGTAATTATGACATTTGGTTTTAACAATAAGCAAGTGTGTGTGTGTGTGTGTGCATGTGTGTGTGTGTGTGTGTGTGTGCGTACCCAGGTATATCTGTAAGAGCTGATAGGTGTTAGTAGACACCGTGTTGGTGGACTTTGTGCTCTTGCTCAGTGTTTGGTCACTGAAGGCGACCTGAGCGATGCTGAACAGAGCCTGCTTCTGCTCCACACTGCAGGTCGACACTGACAGCGCACTCGCAACCCTGATACACAACAATCACAACACAACAATGACAACCAATCATCATGGCAACAATAACAGCACAAAACTGACAACAACGACAACAATGACAACAATGACATCACAATGGTGACAACAATGACGGTACGAGTGATGTTTCCTGATATGGTTAATGATGGAGTTGTAATCACAATCTGCAGTACAAAGTCTGAAAAATTAGTAACCTCCCAACACCGACACCTGGTCTTTTTAAAAATAAAAAGGGCAGGACTAAGGGGGTGGGGTTAAGTGGGTGGGGTTAAGGGGTGGGGTTAAGGGGGTGGGGTTAAGTGGGTGGGGTTAAGGGGGTGGGACTAATCCTGGGTAAATGCTATACACACTTTATCTTCACCACAGAGCCTTTAACAAAACTGTGTGTTCTGATAAACCCAGTGAGTGAAATATAACATGTTTAAGGTGTGTGTGTATTGTGTGTTTATGTATTGTGTGTGTATGTGTATACAGTGTGTGTGTGTATTGTGTGTGTATTTGTGTGTACATACTGTGTGTGTGTATATATACTGTGTGTGTGTGTATAGTGTGTGTGTGTATAGTGTGTATACAGTGTGTGTGTCTGTGTGTATATACTGTGTGTGTGTGTATAGTGTGTGTGTGTGTATTTCTGTGTGTATAGTGTGTGTGTGTATAGTGTGTATACAGTGTGTGTGTCTGTGTGTATATACTGTGTGTGTGTATAGTGTGTGTGTGTGTATTTCTGTGTATATAATGTGTGTGTGTATAGTGTGTGTGTGTGTATTTCTGTGTATATAATGTGTGTGTGTGTATAGTGTGTGTGTGTACTCACTGCAGGCTGCTGGAGCTGATGGTCTTCAGCAGGCTGGTGTTCAGTGCACACAGGTTTGTTCCTCCCAGTGCGTTCAGCTCCAAGGACCCCAGAGTTCTGTTTCCACTCACATACCTGCTGACTATAGCTCTCACCTGAACACACACACACACACCACACACACACATTAATATGTACACATACACACACACACACATTAATATGTACATACTATATGTCAACTTCCTGAAAGAAAAAGCAAGAGAAAGAAAAGACCAGAAGGAAAGAAGGAAAACTGTTAAGAGCTGTGTGTGTGTGTGTGTGTGTGTGTGACCTGCTCTGGGCTCCAGGCTCCGTCATATGACCTCATCAGTGCGGACAGCGTGTCAATCGTTGTCACGTTCCACTTGCTGATGTCACTGGTGGAGGCGGCTCGGGAGGCGGGGCCAAGGACCTGCAGCACTGTGTCACTGATGCCGGCTGGGTAAGCCTGAGACACACAGGAAACAGCAAACACCGTCTCTCATGTCCGCCATCTTGGATCTCGGTATGAGAAATCATGATAACGCCTCACGCAGCAATCATGATGGGAAAACCACACCCCTCACAGTTACCATGGTTACCTCTATTCAGACTGATAAGGATAAGTAAGCGCCATGTGCGGAATGTGTGAACTGAATATGTTACATTGCTGCTAATACATTGCTAACATAAACCTTTAGCAGAAGTGCAGAACGTGGCGTAAGAATCCGTAGCAGTAACGATTTCACCGCTTGTTACCTGGTTGAGTTTGTCCAGGATGACCCGCTGGAACTCGCTGCCCGTGGCCTTGTTTGTGATGGCGGCCAGGTTGTCCTTTAGGGTCTGAACGCTGAGACACGCGTTGAACTGGTTCACGTCGTAGCCGAAGGGGAAAGAGTTGTCGCTCGCCTGGATCTGAGTTATTTCCCCCACCGTACACGCTACAGAGAGAGAGAGAACAACAGATGGACAAAAATCTCTCAACAGCAGACCCTTCAGAGTTCGAGCTTTGGTAAACTTAAAGATGCTAATCCTAAAACTAATGATGCTTAGCATGCTAGTCAGGTCAGGCATGAGTAATCGTCACAGAGACAACGTTCGGGGAATGATACGACGTAATTGCGGAGACATCGTGCACACGGCAGTTGGGCGAACTCTACAGGTGAACGAGCTACAAGATCAAGCCTGTGATTGGTCGTTACAAACAAGGCGTGGCCAAGCTGATTAATTCTGAGCATCACACAGATTTCACTTCATTTATTTAGCATTTCTCACGTAACACTTGCATCTTATTTCTCTTTGCGAATATAGAACAAAATACACAGTCCTTCCTCGAGTTCTAACATTTGCTTACGTTCTTCCAAAAAGTCGCTATAGTTTACACTGCTGCCGCGTTGCCGCGGGCAACCTCTTCTTCCTGTAGTCGTGGAAACGGTCATGAAATTTTCAACAGCGTCCCCTGCAGTACGCCATGAAGGGAGTTCACTAAATTACTGCACAGATCTACACTTACACAGCTCACATAACACGTGTGTGAGACATGGACAGTGTGTGTGTGTGTGTGTGTGTGTGTGTGTGCTCTCGCTCTCACAAGTGTCACGTCTGAATCGTAACAAACTCCTGACGCCGGGACTGGACACTTTTCCTGCCTCAGTGATCAGAGTGTAGATGCGGTTTCTCGAAATTCCTCTGTCCTTCAGCAAAGGAACAAACACCCGGAGAAAATCCACCTTCTCTTTCTGTCACAACACACACACGCACACACACACGCACACACACACACACGCACGCACACACACACACACATTATGTATATTATTACACCATATACAATGTTTATTATTATTATTATTATTATTATTATACACATTATATCGTGTACATTATGAACTTTTCTGAACTCTACAAGACAACAAGTTGTGTACAGCAACAACACACACACACACACACACACACACACACCTGTGTAAAGTAGGCCCAGAAGTTGGAGGTCAGGTACAGGGGCAGAACGCCCAAAGCTGACAGCGTGGTCTGATTCCAACTGGCTGGAGCTCTGAGGAACAACAGAACACACACACATGAAGAACACTCCGCACCTGAGCTACTGACTGACTGGCTGATTGACTCTGTGTGTGTGTGTGTGTGTGTGTGTGTGTGTGTACCCATAAATGGTGTTCCCACTGAGCAGGATTTTCTCGACAGCGCTGCTCTGCTCGGCTGTTAGAGTAGCACACAGTTTGAGCTTCTCCAGCACGTACGGGTCTGAGTTGAGGATGTAAGAGCTGTTGAACACACACACCATCTGTCCCATCACATCCAGCTGGGTCCGGTTCACACTCAGCCCCGAGACGCCCTACACACACCACCGGGACACGGAGAGAGAAACAGCGCAGAGTGTTCATCATGGGCTTTCTGACAGACCACTCAGTATGTTTATTCGTGTGTGTGTGCGTGTGTGTGTGTGTGTGTGTGTGTGTGTACTCACGAGGCACTGACAAGCGTTCGTAAACAGGATGTCTCTCCTGAAAGCTAGCGTTGAGGAAAACACACTGAAATCCGCTTCACCCAGAGCTGAGTAATACGCCTGACACACAGACGGCTGCACCTCAGAAAGACTAACACACACACACACACACACACACACACTGCATTACTACTGATACATGAAATCATTACAACACTCTGTCCATGTAGCTGAGGATAAATCTGATCAGCCAATCACAAACTGCATCACATCACCACAATCGGTTACACAACGCTGGCTAGATCTCTAGAACCAGCTGTTTTTCTTTCTCAGTTTTTCTTCCTTTCGTATGTTTGATGTGTGTTTTTGTGTCTGTCTTTTGTTTTAATGTTTTAATGCTTTGGCGGGTCGACCTACAGACGGGAAGAGTTAAATACGGATAATCCCTAATCAGAGTCCAGAATCATGACATGTGAAGAAAACAAGGCTTGGACTTGCAGTTCCTGGAACACACAGTAAGACCTCGTCTCACAGCACAGTGATACAACACTAACGATTCAGCAGTTCAGTAAATATGACAAAAAAATTCTGTGATTTTTTTTTACACAAAAAAGTAAATGATTCGAGCGACTTAAAGGCTTTAATTTACTGGGTTAAATGTACTCTTACTTTGCAAGTGCTGGTTAGAAGATTAGAAAAAAAGAAGAAAGGTTTACTTGAACAGATGAGCGGATGGAGCACGAGCTGGCTGTGGTGCTGCACACGTTCTGGAAAGTTTCGATTTAAACACTCGTATAAAGTTGAAGTGAGCTCAGTCCGCACCATGCGCGGGGTTTTTGAGCTCGAGTTGCGTTTAAACTTCAGAACTTTAAACTGATTTAATTTTGAGCGTGATGGATGAATTGTTTTTAATATTTCTTGTTTTGCGTTGACTTTAAGACCAGATCAAGTGTTTCAGTGAAGTGATCTCGGTTCACCCTCTTTGTGTTTCTCAGTCAGTTGTTTGGTTTGTGTGTGTGTGTGTGTGTGTGTGTGTGTGTGTACAGGTTTAGTAGTCAGTTGTACCTGGTGGAGGTATTTAAGGTGGAAGTGGCCACCTTAAGCAGTAACAATGATAATTAATTTGCAAAATCAGACGTTTCCAAAAGGGAGCAAGAAATATCATTTAAATAACATGTACTTTTTGTAAATAATTAAAGCTCTCTTGCATGAAGTAAATAAATAAAGTTTGATTGATGCTTGTTTTATGTGTGCAATATTTACCCATATATTTAAATCCAATAGATTTGACTTGAAATGTTTATTTTAGGAAAAACCTTTTTCAGTGAAATGTGTTCATAGACAATCTCATCAAGATCCAATCCGAACATGAGCTCATCTGTTGCCATGACAACTGTGATGTGAAGGGGGACTCTGTGACCTCCAGAGGTCACCATCCCCAGGATGTTGTCATAGTAACCACTGAATTAGGCTCACGTGTTGGCTGTTTTATGCCATCAGGTGACGTTGAGGCTAATCCTCGCCACGCTAACAGTGTTTGTGAAGTCTTAGATCTGCTTCAGGTTTCGAGCTTTGGATTACTCGTTTATATTCTTGTGGACTGTCCTGAAATGAACTCTGCACTTCTACTCCACCACATACCTGTGTGTGTGTGTGTGTGTGTGTGTGTGCATACTTGTAGTAGAGCAGCATGTCAGCAGGATAATCAGTGAAGACAGTCACAGTGTCGCTCTTTATGTAGTTGTACATGCAGGTCAGCTGAAGAACACACACACACACACACACACACAGAGCAGTGTTGAGGTTAGCCTAGCATATCAATGACCATTATGTACCATTAGACTAGCGTATTTTAGCACTGTTTTAGCCTAGCACAACATTAGCCTATAAAGCCTCACTGTATTCTATTTAACTGGATGATGGAGTAAATCAGCTGCTACAGAAATATTACAGAAACTGTGTTAAACAGTGAACCTACATTAATAACTAATTAACTAGCTAACTAAGCAGTGGCTAATCAGACTAGCGTGTGACATCATTGCTATACATTTAAGTCTAAATATTTCATCTGCACAAGGCGTCCAGCTCCCCGTGTTTATTAAACATTAACTGCATTGTGTGTCTCTCACCTGTGACTCCTGTAGGACGACCTTCTTCTTGCCACGGCGCCTGCAGCCTCTGATCAGATTCTTCACCTTCAGAACGCTGAACCTCTGAGTACGTGTGCAGGTGAAACCCTGCAACACCTGGAACGAGATACTGCAGAAAGAGAAACACACTGTATTCCCTTCACCGTGTTACAGCAGGTGTGTTACAGCAGGTGTGTTATATCAGGTTTGTTATATCAGGTGTGTTATATCAGGTGTGTTACAGCAGGTGTGTTATATCAGGTGTGTTATATCAGGTGTGTTATATCAGGTGTGTTATATCAGGTGTGTTACAGCAGGTGTGTTATATCAGGTGTGTTACAGCAGGTGTGTTATATCAGGTGTGTTACAGCAGGTGTGTAATATCAGGTGTGTTACAGCAGGTGTGTTACAGCAGGTGTGTAATATCAGGTGTGTTATATCAGGTGTGTAATATCAGGTTTGTTACAGCAGGTGTGTAATATCAGGTGTGTAATATCAGGTGTGTTATATCAGGTGTGTAATATCAGGTGTGTAATATCAGGTTATGATTCTATACAGCATTACCACTCACAAACCCCTGAAAGAACTCACTCGTCTGCGTTGGAGAAACCATCAGCCACGATGTCAAAGAACAGCATGGCCTGTGGAGAAGACATTTACACATTTACACTTTCAGGTTAATTCACTGATCTTCAGTTTAAAGTACCTGCTGCTGTCCATATTCAGAAACACACCACGTGTTGCTCTTTACTGCGGTTCAGTGTTTAACTCCAGTAAATGTATAGTGTAGAGCGTAGAGACCTACACATCTGCTGGAAAAAACCACTGATGGAGCACGAAGACCAGAGAGATGGGAGACCAGGGATGATCTTACAGAGATAATCCCATGTGAGGTTTTAGAGATAATCCCATGTGAGGTTTTAGAGATAATCCCATGTGAGGTCTTAGAGATAATCCCATGTGAGGTCTTAGAGATAATCCCATGTGAGGTCTTCTTAAGCCTCTTTCTTAACTTTATACATTTATAAAAAATGAATCATTATGATATCACTAGGCTCCTAATAGTGCATATAGGTGACTAGCTTCTGTTAGCTCTTCTTTTTCCTAAAATCATCCTGTTCTGCTTTCAGAGACTATACTATAATTACAATATATTATGGCCCTTGAAGAGCTCAAAAAATGTTGATGTGGCCCGAACAGAATTTGAGTTTAACAGATCTACACTACTGATGAGCTGTGAGTGACGTTAGCAGAAGCTGGACCTGATCATAAGTCCACTGTTTCTGATTGAGTGTTGTTGCTGTTTGCTGAGACAGAAGCAGCAGAGATGGGCGAGGAATCAACGGTGCCATGGTGTCCGGCACATTCTGCACAACCATGTCAGGGTTGGAGTTCACTGAGATGATCTACAGAGGAGAGAGAGAGAGAGAGAGAGAGAGAGAGAGAGAGAGAAAGAGAGAGAGAGGTATCATTATGTTCATAAACAACTGGTTAGTACTTACTTCAAAGTGTAACGTCTCAGTTTGCTAATAAAGAAATGACTCTCTGTTCACAGGTATGAAAGCAGTGTTTATAAAACACCATGCAACATCTGGCGAGCCAGCCAGGAGTGTCAGAAAACAAGGTTCAGGTGTGTATGTGTGTGTGTATGTGTGTGTGTATTTGTTACCTGGTTGACAACGATCTGCTGCGTGATGATGGGAGTAGTGAGCATGTTATTTAGGAAGGCCTGAGACTGCAGGGTGTTGAGCAGTGTAGCTGCAGAGATGTAGCTGAACAGTGTGGAGGGAACACCCATCAACAGACTGCCCAACTGCTGCAACGACTCGACTGTGGTGATCTACACACACACACACACACACACACACAGTGAGAGAGAGATCTAATACATTTCAAACTCCTCCCCTGACAAATCGCAAATGGTAAGTGGTAAGTGCACAACTACGCACAACTTTTATAATCCCCTCGCTGATCAAGATGAAAAGGTGAACACATTACGTGGTTAAAGTCATCAAAACGCTGTTGCTAGGCAACTGGAAATATAAATAGCAAGCATAACCTAGCTAACAACTGAGGAGAACTAACATAGCTATCTGATTTAGCAATAAAATGAAGCGATAGCTGTATAATATAATATATACTGTAAATACGGTAATAATGATTTAGTCATGCATTGTATCATGATTGCTTCTTCACTGGCGTTTAATAAAAAAACCGGGGCGAGACTGCATACCTTAAACTCTCCAGCCAAGAGCAGTGATTGGATGATGGCCATGGCCTGGCTCTGGCTCCAGCCAGTCACAGAACTGAGGAAACTGAGGGTGGACAGCAGGATGGAGGGGCTCGAGCCTTCAATCTGACCCACACTAAGACTGGTGATGGAGTTTCCCAACGCCAAAATGGTGTTTGCCGTCAGGATGTCCACATTACCTACTAATGCAGCAGTTACCTACACATAGAAACCCAGAAACATGATTAATCATACTGTACAATACACACACACACACACAATACACACACACAATACACACACACACAC
>CM040479.1:19014369-19030422 GCA_022758105.1 Pangasianodon gigas
GTTACAGAGGTGTGTCAGTAGCGTTACAGTGGTGTGTCAGTAGGGTTACAGTGGTGTGTCCGTAGGGTTACAGTACTGTGTCAGTAGTGTTACAGTGGTGTGTCAGTAGGGTTACAGTACTGTGTCAGTAGTGTTACAGTGGTGTATCAGTAGCGTTACAGTGGTGTGTCCGTAGGGTTACAGTGGTGTGTCAGTAGCGTTACAGTGGTGTGTCAGTAGCGTTACTGTGGTGTGTCAGTAGTGTTACAGTGGTGTGTCAGTAGCGTTACAGAGGTGTGTCAGTAGTGTCACAGTGGTGTGTCAGTAGTGTTACAGCGGTGTGTCAGTAGTGTTACAGTGGTGTGTCAGTAGCGTTACAGAGGTGTGTCAGTAGCGTTACAGTGGTGTGTCAGTAGTGTTACAGCGGTGTGTCAGTAGGGTTACAGTGGTGTGTCAGTAGCGTTACTGTGGTGTGTCAGTAGCGTTACAGTACTGTGTCAGTAGCGTTACAGTGGTGTGTCAGTAGCGTTACAGTACTGTGTCAGTAGCGTTACAGTGAGCGCACCGTGTTGGCGAGCTGGTTCAGGAGTGTGTTGAGGTTGCTGGACAGGTGCAGTACGAGACTGGTCACTGTTTCCTCTGTGAGCGTCAGATTGGTAATCGCTGCACACTGCAGGACTTTTGCCACATGCTCCATCACATTAGTCACCTGGAACAACACGACAGCATGTCACATAGTTAACTCACAAACAGTGCTAGCTTGGTGTATCATGCACAATTACCAACACACTGAAACTCATTATACTGCATAAATATTATCATTTAATTATCATATTTAGAGTAAGTAAAAATGATATGTTGTGTTTCTTACAGCACACATGCCATCCAGAGTGACACTGCAGGTGTCCTGAGTTTCATTCACTGAATTCTCCATATAACTACAAAAAAACCCAAACATGAATCGATGAATATATTTGAACGTTTATTTTTTCTGTATTTTATAATATTCTCTTTACATTTCTTCTTCTTTTTGTTCCTTCTTCAAGCATTATTTTAATAATCACGTTTTATCAGATCCAAATCTATCACGTTAGATCATTTTATACCATGGCCATGGAAAATACTCATTTCTGATTGGCTAGCAGGGGTTTGTTATTTTATTATGGACCATATTTCTAGTCAAATATTTCAAATCAATGCTTCTCATACTATCTAAACATGATGACTATTACAAATAATTTAGGTTATGCTTATATTTACTTGAAATAACAACAACAAAGATTATTTATGGATTAACTAATGGAATGATTTGCATGGAAATGTTTTAATTAACTGTGACATGAACAAAGCCATAGTCATAGCAATAACTGCATAAAGGTAGCCTATAGATATGTGTGTGTTTGTGGTGCAGGGATTAGAAAGTTAGGAGAATAAAATGACCTGGTTTCCTTTTTCATATCATTCACAGTTTAAGGTAACGTAGTTTTGTCAAAGGTTTGGTATCTTTACTTCTACCTTGTACATTATTTCTTCATATCATTGAGCCTTTTCACTTACACTGTTTAATATTCTTAATACTCACAACACATTATGAAAGACAGCAGTGAGGTCAGCTGGTATGTCGCTGGAGAGATATCTGTTCAGTATTGGAGCAACGATGTGTGTAAACCAGGAGTTAACATCTGTAGGAACAAACATCTGCTCCATCTGCTGATTATTGCTGGTGTTTTTATACCCAGCTGCGAGCTCGGCCAGTGTCCAGTTTAGCATCGCCTGTATCAGCGTCGCACTTCTCATGCTGCTCAGGTCTTGCTGTAGAGATATTAAAGGTTTAATGGCAATTTTCATATTAAACGAGGCAGTTAATCCCTGGTGTTCCCAACAAAAAGAGCCTCTGAAAGAGAACTTTCTCTAATTTTCTCACTTGTTTAATGCCTTATTTCAAGATAACTTTACTTGAAGTTTATTTGCCAGCATGTGTTTTCTCTTCTCTATGTTTCATCTTCTGTATTCTTGAACTGTACATAAAGTATTTTGTAGCATTTTGGTATCACACTGGCATTTCCTTAACTCCTACAACTATTTCACCCAAATTTTAAAAAGGAAGCACACGTCTATAGCACTTGCATTGGGTACTCATAGACTTATTTTATTTATAAATAAAATAAAAACGGTATGAAAATCTATAAATGTCAAAGTTTACCTGATGTGTGAAGGACACAAATTCTCTGACAAAACTTCCAACAGGTCTAAACGCAGTCATGAAGCCATTCACCGCCTGAGGAAGCACAGTCACATCAACCCGTTACATTATAGTGTTAAGTCACAAAATCAACTGTTAATCACCACGGTCATAAAAACAGGGTGCATGGGAGAGAAAAGCCACAAAAACAGCTCATGAACTTCACCAAACCTCATGTGTTTGTGGTCTGATGAGACCAAAATCAAGCTACTGGAGGAATGAATGAGAACCTGATACTGACTTTAAAATGGTCATCCAAACCCATATATTTAGCTGTAGTACCTAATGACATTCGGTTTAATAGGTTCCGTTAAACATTTCCCATCAGGATTTAGTGGTTTGAATGGTTTTGAAGAGTTCTTGGAATTTTGAGAATTCCAATCTGCAATATGGAATAACCATTTGCACTACATTTCAGTGTTTTCTTGTTTCTGGCATTATAGATCCAAATATCACTAAGGTTTATTAAATAAATTGAAACTACAGTCTGTTACTAGAAGGTCAACATCAACTTCAAACCACCAGACTCCTAGACTGCACTTTAAAATTCCTTTAGGAAACCATCAAATGTGTCTAGAATCAGTCACAACACAATTAGTTACAATTAGTACCATTTACATTACATTACATCACAACCACCAGGAACCAGTGGTTATAGTTCCCATTGCACAATCACAAGAGCCTGATGTTCATGTAAATGTGTAGTACTGACTCCCAGCCTCACCTGTGTGAGTGGGTCTTGTGGAGTGGATGAGTTCATAACAGAAAATCCTGCATGCCACATGATACCATTGGAGGTGTTCATGTCTCCTCCAGAGGGTGTTAGTGACCCCATCAGGCTGCCCAGAACCACACTGAGGGACTCGTTGTTCAGACCGGCTGTCTCAGGATACAGCATGAGCTCTGCTTTCTGCTCCGGACTCAACAAGTGCAGTACATCCAACTGTATGGAGACAGCAGGAGAATACCGTTTGAGGAGAACATTGAGCTTGATCATGGGAATGATAAGAACATTTAAAATATGAAGAACACAACATTTTCTAGATCCAGTCCTCTGGAAGCACAGTTAAAGAATATGAAACACCTAGAGCATGAAGAATAGAATGGACATAAAATGAGTTTTGGTGTTGTGTGTAGGATTTCTTGAAATGTCCAGTCATTCAGGAGGGAGATTAGAAATCTTAAGATCAACTTGTTATTCACACTTTTTGGAAAGGGCAATAAAATTGGACTAAACATCCTGTAGTGTATGCCTTTTTTCACTGGAAGGACATCAAAGATTGGTAGATGTCCTGTCTGTCTCTAATGCTTGATTAGTCCTGAAGATCGGCCACTCTGCAGTGTTTACATAATTCCCTGTCCTACTGTATAGAAATCCAGACTTTGAGTACCCCACTGAAGAGTCCATTGATAGAGGTGAAGTCTCTGACTTGGGCCAGAACTGAGAAGGAACCAAAGTTCTTTGTGAGCCAGTCCTCAGTGGTGTCACCAGGTAGCACACAACCTAACACACACAAACACAATGTAGTCTATTAATACATACACAATACAGATCCCACCTTTAGCTAAAACTGATATTGTAGTATGAACTCTGAGAACATGGGCTGGAGTTCTGGGCAGCTTCTACTTTACGCTCGACAGCCAGACCTCCCATTAAAGACTCTTGGGTAGGATTTCAAGATGGTGGGTGGACAGGGAGGTGCAGAAACTTTGACAGAGATGGAGCAAGATAAAATGTGAGTTCTTAGGAAGTTAACTAAACAGAACGTGGAGGTTCAAGCATGGTCTTTCTTGCAAGCTTCCCTTATTTCATAACCCCAAATATAATATAATATAGCAATATCAAAGGCAGACAAATAAAATCCAATACCTAGTCCACTGGGTAAGGGCATGGTCCAATTTGCTCACCTAGTCCTTGGAAACTCTATAATTAATTTCACAGTCAAACACAGAAGCCGTGCAATTATTACTGAAGCCTCTCCTGCTGTGTTTACCTGGCAGTGTGTTTCTGGACAGGAAGGGCTGCATGAAGTAGGAGTAGATCCACTTCTGCGTCTGAGAATCCAAAGTGGAGAACTGCTGACTCAGCTCCTGCACCCTACAACACAAGCATTACTATCGTCATGATGGATTTCCACTCCCAAGTGTGACCTACAGGCAATTTGGTGTGTGTGTGTGTATGTATTTATGTACATAGTCTGGTAAGTCTGGCAGCTGAAGTTGTTGTAACTGAGGCAGGTGAGGAAGTTCTGAGAGATGGAGGAGAGCAGTGGAGTCAGCCTAATCTGCAGCCACGCCCTGATGACGTCATCATCCTGCAGCAGAGCTGTGGCGTTGATGCTCCATCCTGCAGACACGTTCAGCAACGGGATGCCACTCAATCCCGAGTTCTGACAGGGACAGAGGGATATTTACGAGTGGAAAAGAAGAGCGGGAATATCATCTATCTTTAATCTTCCAGGCAAATTCCTGATTCTCTCACCATAAACACAAAGACATCGAGCACAGCATCAATCAGGCCCTTCAGGTTGAGGATCTGCTGCTCTCCTGCTCCAGGGTCTGATGGGACACCCACACACATCAGGAAGTCTGAAGTGGAGTCATCAGTCTGAACACACACACACAAACAAACAAAACAAGACAATCAGCATCTGAGGGTTAGTTAGATATGAAACATGGGAGAAAGACAAACTATTCCACATCCCCTAGTTCCTCCTCCCTATCCACTATTACATAAAATATTCCCAAGTTCTTTTCTCTATCCCTTATATCCCATAATTCTCTCTCTATTTTTTTTATTTCTATCCCATATCCCCTGATTCCTTTTCCTTCTTCCCTATCATATATACCCTAATTCTTTTAACCTGCCCCATCCCCTATTCCATATAACACAATTCCTAGATCCTTTCCCCATCCCTGATTCCATATCCCCTACCTACCTTTCCTTCTCCCCTATACCATATTCCAAACTTGTTTCTTTCTCATTCATTCATTCATTCATTCATTTGTCTTCTGTAAGGGCGTTATCCTTTACAGGGTTGCAGTGGATCTGGAGACTGTCCCAGGAACGCTGGTCGTGAGGCCGGAATACCCCCGGGTGGAACGCCAGTCCAGTGCAGGCCACCACGCACACACATTTACTTCTAGGGGTAAGTAAGTGTAGCCAATCCACCTACTGGCATGTTTTAGGGAGGTGGGAGGAACCCCTCAAGAACATGAGGAGAACATGTGAAAGTCCACCCAGACAGTTAACCTGAGCTCAGGATGGAACCTGGAGCTGTGAGGCATCACTGCTTCCCAGCGCACCACCGTCCTGCCCTCATACTGATTGTGCTGATTTTACATCTAAAATATGGCTTAATTTTACAGTAAATAAAAAAACAACACGACTCCCCTCACACTCCTCTGTGTTTATAAGTAAACACTTTATTACTCTCATGGTTGTGAGGATTACAAGCAGAAAAACTTTAGATTCTTAGAAACAGATATTTATTTCTGTGCACCTGTCAGTGGACAAAAGGTGTGTTAGTGTAGGTGTTTAAAAAAGACTTACAGCAATACATTCCTGTTTTGTGAGGCTGGTTCTGCAGGTTCCACCATGGAAAATTCACCGCATCAGTGAAAGACAGAGAGAAGAAAGAAGCGAGAGAGAGAGAGAGAGAGAGACAAAGAGACAAAGCAAACAATATGAGTCACTCAGATTTTTCATCATTACAGATTACAGTGTTCAGGTGAAAGTGAGTTTCACATTTTTCTCCAGTCCTAGTGGATTAAACGTTATGCAATCGTCTCTTTCTGCTTGTTCATGGTGATGTTTAGAAACAAGCTTATAAACTGTACTTACTCTTTCAGTGCTGTACATAAAGTTCCTACAACAAACACATGAATCAAACAGAGAAAAACAGACATTAGTGCTACATCACAAACAGGGCATTCATAAATTAGATGATAAACCTCTGTGTCTTTTACAATTGTTATAAGCTTCCTCTTGCTTTAATAACAGTGTCAGTCCTGTCAGGTGAGGGCTCCGCTAGTGTCCTGAGAGACTTCCTGTCCATTTTAATCCACCTTTCAACTGACCAGGTTGCAATTCTACTCAGCGTTGTGGTCGTGTCAGTGTTTCACCTGCTGTTCCAAATAAACTCAAACGTTCTACAGGTGATTTTACAGAACAGGCAATGAACACATCACCCTCAGATTTAACCCTGAGCACCATACAGTCATTATTCTGGAGCGTGGATGTCTCAGTGTTGTCTCCTGACTGGACATGAAGCTCCTCAGAAGTTACAACCATGTGCTGGTGTTGTTGGATGTGATTCATTGTTTTTGTCTTTGGTGCCTTGTCATAGCTAACAAGTTGTGAAGTTTCTTCCTAAAATTATATATTCTAAAATTCTAAGACTTTCTGTTCTGACTGTTAAAATGTGAAATAATCATTTCAGTAGTTTTAGGTGCTGCTGCAGGTTTTCATGAAAACTTTTAATAATTTCGTATTAAATAAATTTTGTCTGCCTTCACCCTGAATTCAACCCTGAGTGAATTTATTTTACACTCACACAAAACCCTAGTTAGCTTTAAAATATAAGAAAGAGGAGGAAAAAAGCTTGAAGTCATATTTCCAGCACTACAGGCATTACAATAACCAAAGAGCTGAAATAAGTCCTACATCTGTTTGTCTTTTTTTGTAGTGTTTGCTTTATTTCTGAGTGTTACTGCTAATGTATGTGTAATATAATTCATATCACCGAACAATATTCATCTTAAAATAAATATTAATGATTAAATAGTGTGTGTCCTGTGTGGGAAGAAGGAACGTTGTGTAAGACGGGTTGAAGGATGTCGACATACCGAAGCTCAGCACTCCTGAGAACAGGAGCAGGAAGAAGTGTCGCTCTCTCATGGTGAGAAGAAGATCATGAAAAGCTGTAAAACAAATAAAGAGTCAGGAGAATCATCAGCATACAACAGAGAAGATAGGGATTTACACCCGACAATGAAACAGCACAAATCAGACGTTAGGTTTAGGTTAGCTGAAGATGTGGTTGGAGAATGTTCATATTTTAGTCCCAAGTTCAGAGGAACTTTTCTTCTTCTGTTCTCAGTTGAATTCTGAGAGGAAAAAGACCAGTTTAGTGTGTGTTGTGTACATAAAGCTTGCTTTTTTCCAGTCTGGAATGTCGACACCTTTTTTCTCTATAATGTCATGTGTATTGTTATGACAGCAATGTTACAGAATTCTACGACTTCAGGATACAGACCTAGCGGATGTCGTGTGCCCTTAAAACTTAATTTCCGTCTGAGGGTTTATTTTGATTATCTGGAACACGTGGTTACCTGAACAATGCCTTTTCCCCTGTTACTACAAATATAGCGGTATACACTCACTGTCCACTTTAATAGGAACACCTGGACACCTGCTCATTTATGCAGTTGTCTAATCAGCCAATCACGTGGCAGCAGCACGACGCATGAAATCATACAGATGCAGGTCAAGAGCTTCAGTTAATGTTCACATCAAACATCAGAATGAATTCGACAGGTGCCACTGTAACGAGATAATCGACGTTATTCACGTCACCTGTCAGTGGTTTTAACGTTATAGCTGATCGATGTATACTATAATAAAGATAATATACAGTAGTGAACATAGCTTTATAAATACTATCCCAGCTAAAATGAGATTATTTATGTGGTTTGGAGAAAGTGTATGAGAGTTTGTACTTGTACTTATTATTTTTTAATCTTTCCTTACTTTTAAAAATTAAAAATGTATTGTTGTTTTAAAGCACAAGTTAAACTGCTATTAAAGCTTAATCGAAACTCCAACTCCACTTACGGAGCCTTTGTAAGAGAGACGTTTAACCTTTTACATGTAGAATAAAGAGGTGTGGTCTGATAAGCGGCTGTATTGTGTAATTTTTCTCTTTGGTCTGCTGAATTGTGGTTTCGCTTCTTTGTAATTTGCTTGCTGAGGTTTAAATAAATGAAATGAGGCAGTGTAGAGTACAGAGCGAGGATAAACAGGACACTGTACAGATTTTTAATAAAAGACAGCGTGACTACACACAGGCAGAGGTTTTTCTTTCATCATCACTTTAAAAGCTGTAGTAACTAATTAACTTTAAATAGTTTTAAGCACTTTTAATATTGAGAAAAAGCATTATTGACTGTTTTTTGCCCTGGGAAGCAAAAAAAAAAAAATAAATCAGAGATGTTGGGTCGGATTTCAGCCTCGTATTTCATCAGAGATTAACAATTAAAATTGCTAATTCTTTAATGAAGGTTCCTAAAACATTATTTACTGCATTAATTACATTAACAACACATGCACTATTTATTTATTTACACCTACATTTAGTAATGTTCATGATATCCATAAAGTTACAAAGCACTGACACTGGAGACTCCTTCCATAAATGTTAAATAAACGTCTCCTTACAGAAAACTTCACCACAACAACAAATGCACACATTTTTAATCTGTTTATTATCTGTGTGTATGTGTGTGTGTGTGTGTGTGTGTGTGTGTGTGTGTGTGTGTTACAGTAAAATACTGAGTGACGGGGTGGTGTGATGAAGTGGAGTTACTGTTACTGTTGAGTTTTTTATTTTCCTATAACAGCATGTCCCCAAGTGTTTTATTCCTCTTATACCACAGCAACTTACCAACAATTACAATTTATTATTTTTTAAAGGACATGTCATACTTTTTATCCATTTATAGTTACAAATAATATTGTGGAATGTTGGTGAATCAGGTGAGTTCCTGTTGTCACTTATGTTATAGCAGCTATAAACAGTCGTTCCCTCACCAGCCTCTCTTTATTCTCTCTCTTCAAGTTAAGAGAAAAAAATTAAACGCAGCTTGTCATGTTACTAAGAAACTACAAAGAAGTGTAAACTCCTCTGTCCTGAACGTCATGTGGGATTAAATATAATATCGATTTATTCTGCAATCATGTATCTGAAAATGAGATCACAGAGCTTACGGAAAAACTTATTTACGTATTTACAGAAAGGATTTTAGGTGAGATAGCCTTTCATCATGTTAGCTAAATTAGCCTTGTAGCTCCAGTGCAAAACATTTATGTTTTGGTTGATCGACTACATCTGAGGGAAACGGGACACTTTCCCAAACCTCTCATCTCTTTACATGTGATTAAAATAAAAAGGATTATTATATCTGAAAGCTACAGGAACAAATATCGCCGAACATCTCATAAACCAAGCAGGAAATAATAAAATTTAAGAATGAATCGTTAATTTCCCTGCAGCTTTTCTGAAACGTTAACGGTGATGTATGATGTCATAGCTTTAATAAAACTTCTGAATCCATTCACTGGTTTATTTCAAAAGACCATCGGAAAACGGTGAAATGTCGTCTGGGTGTGTCGAGCTGTAGTCACAAACCACTGAAAACACTAAAGAATAGCCTTACAAAGGAATCCTCACACACACACACACACACACACACAGAGCTGAATGACAATGGAAATCTACATCTGAGGCTCGGCTGGTTTTTCTGGTTGTGTAAGTGTTCTGACACATCTCTATCTCACACACACACACACACACACACACAGTCTCGCTTACATGACACCCTTAAACCACATTGTTGTTACAGTTTAAATAATAATTTAATAATTATAATCTAATAAGAATGTTAGATATTATTCAGAAAGATTGTGAAATAATCACAGAAATCTTCCTCACAGATCAGCTGATCAATAATAAAGTCGTAGAGACAAATATGTGTTTTGTTTACAATAAACATCACCTCATTAACACATTTTAGTCCCTGTGTTGTTGTTGTTGTTGTTGTTTAGTTAAATTATCCCTATACGTGGTGTAGATGTTCTGTGTGGAACCAGGGTAGGGTTCTATACAGAACCTTTACAATGACTGGAAGAACTTTAAAGTTTGTAGATGTTTGTAAAATCAGGTCAATTATACAGACAGAAAGAACTCATGATTGATCTAAAGATCTAAAAAATATAAATCTAAATATTGTAACGTTACTATTTAATAGATATGAACACACACACACACACACACACACACAGAGAAAGCATCCTGAAGACCTTCACCCAAAGGTACAGTTTAGTGATTTACTAAAACACAGAAGCTGTACACCGCCATCACCACAACAGCACGACACGATAATGTAGCTGTGATACGCGAGTCAGTACACAACATCCATCCCAGTGAACACACACAAACCAGGAGGAAGACCGAAACCTGACCACACACCTGCCTTAAAGGGTTTAACAACAACATTTACACCTATCCTGTAGTAAAGCTGATAGGAAGGATAAAAAGAGAAACAGAGTGAACGTACCTGTGAGATTTTTCACCTGCCAGATTATGTGACTGTGTGTCTTAAAATCACAGTTAACCTGACACACTGACTCCGCCCACACAGGAAGTACAGCCTCTGTGAGATGTTATGAGAGTGATAGCGAGTGCATGTGGATGTACAATGTTGTGTTTTTGTCCTAAGTGCTGAAAGATTGAGTGTCTTTTTCTGATTTTATCACTCAGAACTGTGTGACACACCTCTGTGCTACTGTGGCATTAAATGCCTAACAAATGCAACACACACACACACACACACACGCACACACACACGCACATGGTGACGTTTTCTGTAAGGAGACATTTATGTAACATGTATGGAAGGAGTCTCCAGTGTCAGTGCTTTGTAACAGTCAGAGGTAAAGCTGTAACTGTAAGTTTTCTGACATCTTCAGGACAGAGGAGTTTACACTTCTTTTCTTTCTCAGTAACATGCTGTGTTTTTTTTTTCTTTTGTCTTATTAAGTTGAAGAGAGAGAATAAAGAGAGGCTGGTGAGGGAACGACTGTTTATAGCTGCTGTAACGTAAGTGACAACTTTTCACTACATTAGGTGCAACTATAAATGGATAAAAGTATGATGTGTCGTTCTTTAATAAATAAAAAATTTTACTTGTTGGTAAATTGCTGTAGTGTAAGAGGAATAAAACACTTGGGGACGTGCTGTTAGAGGGAAATAATCAACTTCAGGATGGTAACAGTAACTCTGCTTCATCACACCACACTGTTGTTGTTGTTGTTGTTGTTGATTATTTTCTAATAACAGCACATCCTAAAAAGTGTTTTATTCCTAATTTAACAAATGAGAGGAACACCATCAGTGCTAACTGGAGAAGAACATCTCCATCTGCTGACCAGCAGAGGCACAGCAGAGACGAAGTGCCAGCTGATTGTCCAGCTGTGTTTCTTTCTGGCCGTAACTGATTCAACAGCACTTCCAGTAAAACACAATAAAATATAAAATTCTGTACAAGTTAAAACTAATAAACTATTAAATGTTCTGATGTCTGTTTCAAATCAAACGTGTATGGAACTGCTGGATTTGTTAAAATTATTCAGTAACTTGCTGATTTTTTTTTTTTTTTTTTTTTTGCTGATGATTGCTGAGATTCTGTTGACTCATTTTACATTTTTACAAACAAACAAACAAACAAACAAAGTAAGCAGTAACCCAAATGGCGAAATGACCTCAGTGCTCGCTCATTATGTATACATGACAAATTCAATGATTTTATAAAACATTCCTGCATTTCTGTTATTTTTATTTACTGTGCTTATGTGGAGAACATTATCTTGTTTTATAATTTGTGTTTTTATAACATTCATTCACATGACATGCGCAGTAATGATTCCAGTGAGTCGGATCATTTGGTTCGGTTCACCAGTATGTATCGACTCTTTCATACACACAGCTAAACATCAGACTCGCGTTTTCCATAGAAGCATTTAAGCAGTTAATAAAGATGAATAAATGAAGACAAGAATAAAGACATTGTCTTTTTCTATAAAAAAAAAAAAGAATTAAGTTTTAAAAAAAAAGGGCTCATATATACGAGTCGGCTCTCAACGTTCACCTAAAAGAGCCGAATCAAAGAGCCGACTCGTTCGTGTTCGGAGTGGTAGTCATGGTTACACGAGAGCGGGAATTTTACAACAGGGTCGCGCGACGTGTTTCTTCTTTACCTCAGACACAGCTAACGATGCTAGCTCGAGGCTGAATGCTAGCTAAGTAGGCTACATCAAGCTCACTTTTATAGCACTTTGTATTTTTTTCCCAGCTCCTTAACCTCTTCTTATTTCATTTCTTGACATTTTATCTTAAAGTATATAATATATGCTAAGGACAAGATGTTTGAGTGGGGTATAAAGGTTAAGCTATATAGACATGCTATTCTGAGTGTTAAACTGTGTGGTTTGGGTGGGAAATGATAGAAAAGAGAGGGAAAAGTGTGAAATCTTTCTCCTACAGGATATAAGAGAATCTTTACCATGTTTATTTCTACACATCCTGTTAGAGTTCATGTATTTATACATGCTGTAAAAGGATGGCTAGTCCACCCTGAGAGCAAGTTACAATCTAGAAAAAGAAGCCTTTATTTTGTATATACTTTACATCACAGTGAAATTCTTTTCTTCACATATCTCAGCTTGTAAGAAGCTGGGGTCAGAGGTCAGGGTCACCAGGATACAGCTCCCCTGGAGGAGAGAGGGTTAAGGGCCTTGCTCAGGGGCCCAACAGTGGCAGCTTGGCAGTACTGGGGCTTGAACCCCTGACCTTCTGATCAGTAACCCAGAGGCTTAACTGCTGAACCACCACTGCCCTATAGTTAAATCTTGGCTTAGTGGTTAGCATGTTTGCCTCGCACCTCCAGGGTTAGGGGTTCAATTCCTGCCTCTGCTCTTTGTGTGCAGAGTTTGCATGTTCTTCCCATGCTTCAGGGGTTTCCTCCCCCAGTCCAAAGACATGCATTGTAGGCTGATTGGCATTTCCAGATTGTGCCCTCTGATGGGGTCCCCTGGGAGAGGCTCCAGGCTCCCCATGACCCTGTGTAGGATAAGTGGTACGGAGGATGGATGGAAGTGCATCCATCCATTACTTTAGTGATATGTAGAAAAGCACTTTAAGAGCACCTCCTGTGGCCTTTACTTTATATAATGTTTGTACCTTTACCCTGACTCTAGCGGCTCTGTGAAGTTGCACCCCATATAAATAAATTGTCACCAAAACTATACCATGCGTTTGTGCTGATTTGTGCCGCAAAAACGAACGTTTGTGCTGGTTTGGCGTTCAAGATATTAAACATTCTTTTTTTGGCTGTGTGACGTCACTCTCCACCCCATGTCGTCCAAATCGTATCAAATTGGTGCCGTTTGTTTGTGCTGGTTTGTGCTGTTAAAACAAACCCTGTAATTACTTTCCTTCCCGAGATATAACAAGAAGAATTTTGGGAGCAGTGACGTCACTCTCCACCCCATGTCCTTTAAATCGCTTCTGTTTTGAAACAACATAACTTGTTCCCATCTTTAGACATTAGCTATGTTTAGACTTCACGCGGCGCTGCGCAGACCGATCGGCGTTTACACCAAAGTACCGCGAGAGCATAGCTCTGCGATCAGTACTGTGTAAATTCTCGAATCATTCTCGTGGTACTTTGATGTCATACGCCCATCCAGGCGCGGATTAACGCACAGGCTTGCCTAGGCTGTAGCCTATGGGCCCCACATGTCCAGGTGATTGGGCAGAGCTATGCTCTTGCGGTACTTTGGTGTATACGCCGATCGGTCTGCGCAGCGCCGCGTGAAGCCTAAACATAGCTAATGTCTAAAGATGGGAACAAGTTATGTTGTTTCAAAACAGAAGCGATTTGGACGACGTGGGATGGAGAGTGACGTCACTGCTCCCGAAAACGTTCTTCTTGTATCTCATGAAGGGAAGTTACATCGTTTCTTTTAACAGCACAAACCGGAACAAATCGAGCACAAACGAATGCCACCTGTTTGGGGTGATTTAAACGACATGGGGTGGAGAGTGATGTCACTGCTCCCAAAATTCTTCTTGTTATATCTCGGGAAGGAAAGTAATTACAGGGTTTGTTTTAACAGCACAAACCAGCACAAACGAACGGCACCAATTTGATACGATTTGGACGACGTGGGGTGGAGAGTGACGTCACACAGCCAAAAAAAGAATGTTTAATATCTTGAACACCAAACCAGCACAAACGTTCGTTTTTGCGGCACAAACACAGCACAAACACATGGTATAGTTTTGGTGACAATTTATTTATATGGGGTGCAACTTCACAGAGCCGACTCTAGCTGATTGTAATGATGAGGTAAGTTTGGGAAAAACGTGATGACGATGTTAATATGTTTATATATGTTGAGTATAAATGTCCACCTCTCAGAGTTGTTTGTTACAGTAGAAAAAATAAGCTCTTCCTTCCTCTGTATTAAAACCTTGATACAGTTAAAATTTCTTGCATCTGTTCAAATCAGTTTTTGCTAACAATGATTTTGAATTAGGTTCAAGCATTTGAGAGCTGAACTCTTCATGTTAGACCAGCTAATTGTCTACCCGGGGCTAGGTTAAACTCACAAAAAGTGATTAAAACTTGAAAATGTAACTACAAATATAGACAGGCTAATAAGTAATATATAAACTTAGAGATGAAAGTAACAATCTGCAGAGAAATGCTGTGCAATGATAGTGCTTATAAGAGAACGAGTGGAAATATGAGTTGGCTCCAACAATTCACAGGAAAACATCATGAAAGACTAAAAATAATCTACAGTAAAAGTCATGACATCATTCAAAGTAATACAAAGGTATTGGATAAACTACACATGCTTCAGATTACAGATGTTTAGCATTCTGCTATTTGAATGTCGACATTAATGAATCAAAACCTGACCTGTGCTCAACCTTGTCAGGTGATCACAAGTTTAACAAAGACTGAAATCTACCAGTCAGTGAAAGGGATTCAGGTTCACCACCCAACTGCACTGATGTTCATCAAAAAATCATGCAGAATAATTCTTGGGATTATTTTTTGCATGGTTATTTGTTTTGTTGTTTTTTTTTACCCCAGTGGCATCACTGGGATTTAAACACATCCTGTATAGTTGTATTTAGGTTGACTGATTCTGATTGGTTGAATTTGAGGTACAGATTCTCATAGACTGATTATGATTGGTTGGTTTTGGGGTCTGGGTTCTGGTAGACTGATTCTGGTTGGTTGATTTTGGGGTTCAGGTTCTTGAAGACTGATTCTGATTGGTTGATTTTGGGGTTTGGGTTCTCATAGACTGATTCTGATTGGTTGAATTTGAGGTACAGATTCTCATAGACTGATTCTGATTGGTTGAATTTGAGGTACAGATTCTCATAGACTGATTCTGATTGGTTGAATTTGGGGTTTGGGTTCTCATAGACTGATTCTGATTGGTTGGTTTTGGGGTTCAGGTTCTTGAAGACTGATTCTGATTGGTTGATTTTGAGGTCTGGGTTCTGGTAGACTGATTCTGGTTGGTTGGTTTTGAGGTCTGGGATCTGGTAGACTGATTCTGATTGGTTGATTGACTGGTTGGTTGGTTGACAAAAACATGGCACACAACACTATCATACATTTATTTACTTAATACACATAGTTATTTACTTTTCAAATTTGCACATAACATACCTGTACATACAAATTGTCTATTTTGTATATTGTGTTTTTGCTATTTGTACATTGTCTATTTGTATATTTGTATATTATTCTTTTTATTTTCTGTCTTGTCTTGTCACTGTCATTCTGTTGCACTGTGGAGCTTCTGTCACTAAAACAAATTCCTCGTATGTGTAAACATACCTGGCAATAAAGCTCATTCTGATTCTGATCTGATTCTGATTTTGAGGTCTGGGTTCTGGTAGACTGATTCTGGTTGGTCGATTTTGGGGTCTAGGTTCTTGTAGACTGATTCTGGTTGGTTGATT
>CM040479.1:19050068-19066245 GCA_022758105.1 Pangasianodon gigas
GCAGCAGATTCCATAAGAGACACTTTTCAGATAAAAACATAATGAAGGCTGCTGGGTTTCGCTGCAGAAATAAGAAGCGAGTCGACAGTCAAAGTCTCCAGAAGAACTGTGGCTGCTTCTGCAAGATGCTCAGTAACACTTACAGCTCATTTCCTTATAAAACTGCACACACTGCACCTGAGATACTGTTTTATTATTATTAAAGCGAAGGATCGTCACATTAAATATTGACTTTGTTTCATTTATTACTGTTTACTGCTCTTTATAGGATTTTTTTAATGTAGAAACATTTAATTTCATTATTTTTGAAGACATCTTTGCTCTACAGCATTTCTTTACATGTGCCTAAGACTTTTGCACAGAACTGTATATTAATTACAGTAATCTCTTTCAAGTAGCAAACCCAAATTACCACCTAATGCACGACGGGTGAAGCATTTCTCTTGATTATTAAACACTGACATGGCTGATTGCTGCTATGGCTGTCATTAAATACATACTTTTACAACATTCTTAGCATGAAAAGGGCATTTTATACTTGATGCATGACTTTGTGTACACATGTAGAAGCACAGCAATGTGAGCGGCGTTGTTCACACACTCGCCTGTGTATCTTATGTACATCTGAAGGATTAAATTACTAGACAGAGCTAAAACATCCCAGTCCATCAGGTTTCCAAGTCGAACTGTAAAATGTTTAGCGATTTCGTGAAACACACTGAGCTCTGTTTTTCTTTAAAACTTTCTGCTGTTGTCATGGGCTGTGTCTCAAATCTAAAACTCTGAAATTACATCCAGAAGTATTTATTAAGCTAGAACATACAGAAGACTGGTATGCAAGTCAGACGTTTCAGCAGGTTTGGAGGCTATATGAGGAAATTAGTGTTAGTACTCAATAATGTTTTAGAATAGTACACAGGCACCCTATTTATTTGTTATAGATTTTTGTTTGATGTCTTCATTACTGAGTCAGTATAAAAACATTTTAGATTTACTTTTCCAACAAAAACTTAAATGTTACAGACAAATGTTTGTATGTCAGGAAAGAAAGCAACATATTATGTAACAGGCCACTTTTCAGAAAAAGAAACATTAAGACGGCTGCTGAGTTTTGTGGCAAAAAAAAAAAAAAGTGAGTGACAGTCAGAGTCTCCAGAAGAACTGTAGCAGATTCTCCAACATACTCTGTAAACTTTACCCGTTAATTTCCTTATAAACCTGTACAAAGTGTACTTGAAACTTCAGGTTTTTTTTTAAAGCAAAGTCAGTCAAACTTTTGACTTTGTTTAGTTTATTACTGTTCTTTATAATAATTTTTAATGTAGAAACATAAACATAATGTTTAATATGTATAATATATAATAACAATTTTTTCATTATTTTTGAAGGCATCTTTGCTCTACAGCATTTCTTTATTTTTTTTACATGTGCCTAAGACTTTTGCACAGTACTGCATGTGATTTAAGACACAATCGTGCTATTCCACCCCCGCTATGTACCACTCGAACACGTAACATTCATGTTTGAGGACGTGCAGAAGTGATGCTTTGGAAGACCACAGGATACATGTGGCAGCCATCTTGCGTATGTGTACACGTAGTTAAAAGCAAGTATAATCCAGGCTTAAGGCTGTAGCTACCTCTCCATGTCTACAAGGTGCGGCTTTGCACAGCGCTACTTCACATGGGCTACGTACTCTGTAGGTAGGCAACGCTAATGCTAATCATTGAGGAGCCCTGATGGGCTTGTGGTCTTTGTCTTGTATGTGTGTATTAGTGTGTTTAATGTAGATTTCACACTCACCTATAACTGTTACAGTCACAGTCCTTGTTGCCTGGCCCAGGTAATTGCAGGCGGTGCAGTTGTACTGACCCTGGTCTTCTTTACGGACACTGCCGATGTGGATGGAGGAGTTTGAGATGGTTGTGTTATTAGGTAAAGTCCAGTTATAATGAGGGCTGGGCTTTCCATCTGCTGAACAGGTTAGCATCAGGGGTTTACCTTCAGTGAGTGACAGAGACTCATTTAAAGGCTGTGTTATGTTTGGTTTATCTGAGAGAGAGAGAGAGAGACAGAGAGAGAGAGACTGGATCAAGTGGATGGACAGATATAACATCACAGTATAACGTCATTAAATCTGATCGCTCCCACTGTAGCAGTGCTAGCTCTCATTTACTTAAGGCTATCAGACGACGTCTCTTCTTTATACCACTGAGGAAAGTTGGTCTTATTACTAAAATCTGTAAATATATTGCGTTAGTCACGGTGTGGAGAGAAGCCCTGTCCTTCAGCAGCAGCAGTTGTGCATGTTGATTGGCAGAGAAACAAACTGTTTTTGACAGTTTAAGCACTGACATGCTGGTTTCTGATGTACCTGTCGTTAAACAGACACATTTACGATATTTTTAGCATCTAAAGCTGTAGTTCTATCTGTCCACACAGTGGTGCAGCGTTGCACAGCGCTACTCTCCATGGGCTACATACTCTGTAGTTAGGCATAGCTAATGCTAATCATTCACCACAATCTCACTATAACTAATGTATATATACAATGTCCTAATGTATAGTTTTGGCTAACTTTGACTGTGGTGTAGCTAGTGCTAATGCTAATCTTATTACTTACAGTGTACAGTGACGGTGAGTGGTTGTGATGTGAACACGAGCGGTGTTTGGTCCAGATTCAGCACAGCTGCACACTGATACTGCACTCCATCGTCCTCACGGCTGGGCGTAATGGTTAAGTTCGCTGTCATGCTCACACTCTTCATCTCATTTACCAAGTCTGGGAATGACGTTTCATTGAATTGTGTGAAAGCGTTGTTTTGCTTTGGATCCGCTCTGCTCCAGCGTACACTGAGTTTATGTCCAGGACCGATGTTTTTAATCTCACACCTCAGCTCTGTCTGATTTCCCTCTACCCACTCATCAGACACAGACACAGAGCTCAGCATAACCCTGTCTGGCCTCTCTGTAAACACACACACACACACACACACACTGTAAATGTCATTGTTTTGATTAATAATGATATGATGAGATGAAAGACCCGAGCGAGTCACAGCACAGTAAACCGTGTTGATTATGATAACTGTGTGCACAATAAGAATGAAATCAGATTTTATGAGATGATGGTACTCACTGTAAATGGTGACAGTTACATTACTGTAACATTGAGTACTTCCCACTGTGAAGTAACACTGGAGTCCGTCAGCTTCCTCCCAATTCGTCAGACTGTCCACCTTCCACATCACACTCGTCTCATTGTCTGTAACTGGCTGTGATGTTTTAGACTCCCAGCCCAGCACGTAACCTGTCCCAGGTTTGCTCGGTATGGAGCAGTTCACTTCAGCAGGGCCTCCATACTCCACCAGCAGAGACGCCGGAGTGACAACAGGATCTGTACATGCTTCCGTTCAGCACAATAACAAACCAAAAGGTGGAGTTAATTTCCTGTTTAAAGTATATGAATGCAACCTAATAATAATAATTAATTAAAGAATTAATAATAATAATAATTCTATTCAATTAAATCAGTATTCAGTTTAATAAGTCTGTAACTTCATGTGTGTGTGTGTCGCACAGTTAGTACTTTATATGTTTTTGTGTGTAGTTTGTTCACTTTCATCTTTCTCCACCCACAGTGGCGGTGTGAGGGTGGGGTGCTTTTAGGATACAGACAATTTAATTTATTTTTATTGCAATTGATTCTCAGACTGAATAAAAGACCCAACTAGTGAAGTATTATAAAGCCTGGTTTTAGACACAACACCAACAGCACTGCATCTCCACCTAAATATGCAGTGGTTTAGCCCAGTCTCTGTAAGTGGGCTAATAAATTTAAAATTTAAACAAGTCTAGCAGCAACTATACACACATTTAGCTCTCAAACAAAAGCAAGGCACTGAATCACACAAGCCCTTTACTGTGCTTTATTGCTAGTGTAGTTTTTTTTTTTAATTTTATTAATGTGATAATTCAATAAGAAATATTTGTTTATTAATTGGTTTGTTTATTTAATTATTTATATAGAGCTTTTAACAATGGACACTGTCCCAAATATAATATGGTTAAATAATATACATTTTATTTGACCATAATTTGTCACTTGTAGAAATTCTAAAGAGAACGTATTAAATTCTTAACTGAAATTGTAAAAGAATGAAAAATGTGCATGTACACTCTGAAAACAAATGATAGATAACAGAAAAAGGATAAAGTGTTCACTTTTCAACAGGACTTTAATCAACTGGATAAAATTATTCCAATAGAATATTGCAACTGGATTAGATTTTAATATACATTTATAATAATAATAATAATAATAATAATAATAATAATAATAATAATAATTAAAGCTGCAAGCAGAATTTTCGGGGGCCAAGCACCCAGACTCAGTAAGACACTCATTCACAGACATGCGGCAACTGTTGTCTCAGCAATCAGAGGAAAGCAGAGCCATAACTTTAGGCAAAGAGATTCAAGAGTAATTTGTAGTTTCACTGCTGATGTGTGTGTGTTTTGACCACGGACAGTCCTGGAATTCTCTGACTGTAGGAGGAAAGGTCTAGATGAACACATGGGCAGCAGGGTGGCGTTGCTGCAGCAGCATTGTTCAGACAGGTGTCAAGATGATGTGAACCAAAATTTGGAGGAGGAGCAGCAAAAATGGCAGTTAGATATAAGCATCTTTTAGCATGTTATTGTTACTTTTGACCAGTAGGTGGTACTGTCACAAAATTTGTTACGTAGCCTCAGAGCATGGTCCTGAAGATGCCTACCAAGTTTTGTGTCAGTGTGCAAAATCGTTGCTGAGATACAGCCTCACTTCCTGTTTGGCAGCTTTGCCATCAGATTTGTTGGCCCATTACGGAGCATTGGCAGCACTTGGCCCAAATTTGGTCAGAATGTTCCTTAAATCCTCCGCAATCAGTGTGACAAATTTCACAACTATTTACCAGACGGTTCTATGGGCTGCCACAGACACCCGAGCCAGAAGAAGCAGAAGAAGAAAACAATAACAATAAGGTGCATATACACTTTCAGTGCTTGGCCCCCTAATAATAATAATAATAATAATAATAACAATTATACAGTAATTACTGGTCTTTTTGCTTAACTTTTGCATTACCAATGAAAAAGCACATCTGGAATAATGCAGTCCAATAGCACAGGTTATTGTGTATTTATTCTGGATGTAGTAACTGTGGAGAAGTGGGTTAGCTTGTCTGTGAACGACTGAGTGTTTTATGATTAGTCAGTAGAAACAAAGTTAGAGAATGAAACATGTTGTAGTGTTTAAGGTATAATTTAATCTATTTCACTTTAAAGCAAGAATTTAATGAGGAGAAATCTAAGACATTAAAGCCCTCAAAGCAGAGATTATTTATCTTAATATTTTTATTAATACACTGGGTTCTTTTCATGAACAAAGTACATTTTTACTGTCAGTCTTTTTTACACTAATATTTTGAGACATTTAGAGGGATGTAGAAATTAATACTCAATAGACATTAATAGATTTTCCACAAGGGGGAGCTGTGTGTACTACAGCTGCTTCTCATCGTATTAATGTCTGTTCAGGATTTCAGTTTAATGCGAATACGGCAGCGTTAGTTTGAGATATCAGTAATGTTTCAGACATAAAATCTGATATACAGCTACTCATGCCTCTACTATGTTCACCTCTATGTTGAGTTTGTAATTCAGGCTTCTGTTTATTTTCCCTCCCAGAATTATTTTCATGCTCGCTTATTTGCTTAAAAGATAATCAACTATTGTGCCTAAAATTTTAATTGTCCAGTTTCCCATTTATTATATCCATAAACATTATCATTGTTATTATATACTGTAACTAACAGAACAGAGTATTTCATAAGAGCAGTAAAGAAACATACAATAAGAAATTTCATTAAAAGTAAAAGTTAAGGCTTTGGCCTACTGATCGGAAGGTTGTGAGTTTAAATCCCAGCACTAACAAACTAAATGAACGTAAATGAGTTATTAGTACCATAAGTATCATTAGTACCAGCTGTCCCTCCATTAGGACTGAGACTCCTGAATAAAACAAATCTCTGTATTAAAATTCTTAATGTAAAGAAATATCAGTAAGCAGCAGCTAAAACTGAAGCCCACAGTAAATCTCTCTGGCTCCACTTTTCCTTCCTGTCGCACATTTTGAATCGCTGGCTGTAAAGCGCTTTCCTGTTCTCGGTGATTCTGCTTAAAAAGCTGGACTGCTTTGCTGCTTCCTGTGTCACATTACAGTAAGAGCTGAATATGAGCTGATTGAGCTGCATGGATGTTAGAGCGATATATATTTAAATGGTCGATTGTTCAAAAACCATATACACACACCTCCAGGAATTTTTATTGATACTCAGGAGAAGTAGCTTGGCATCTCTCCAACATGGTCTCCTGTTTGGCACCATTTTCCTCAGTCTTTTAAAGATCAAGACCTCCAGTACTCTCTTTTTCAGACTTTGCTCATGATAGTCACGCTGTGATCCAAGTCCTGGACTTCTGCTGTGGTAAAGCTAAAGCCCTCCTTCACTTCATTGGATTTTTTTTGTTTCTTGTCCTATGTTTGTTGTTTTCAGTGTGGCAGTGTCGCTGTTGCCATGTCTCTCACTTTTACACGTTGTTTAAATTTCATGTGCGGCCTCAACGAAAGTGCTGAGGAAGGAGAGAGCTCTAAAAATCTGCCACTGGCTTTGGCTAAACTTGTTACTCTAAGCTCACGCTAGTGAGTGATTTTTCTCAATTCTATGCAAATTAGGTATGATGCTGTAAAGCGATAAATCCAAACGATTGTCTCGAGTGATTCCTTGGAGCAATCCTACAGGGCGTGTAGTCCGACGCTTCTTCAGTTCTCCGCTCACAACTTTAGTTCCAACCTGCAATTATTTCCCTTTTACTGTTACAAAAATGGAAGATCTTAGAAGCGTGGTTTCATCTTCTCCTGTCATATACGTCCCCTCATTAAATGTGCGTAGAGGCATTATGAAGCAAAATAAAGCTTGGAAGGAAGAAGCAGAGATTGTTGGTGTCTCTGGTGAGTGTACGTAGCTAATACACTTTGCTAATCTAATCTGAGAACGAAGCTAGCACCAAGCCTTTGACATGAACCAAACAATTTCTGCATTGATTAGTATGTTATATAATTGGTGTTTAATTAGCTAGCTTAAGATGTGATATGTAGCTACAACTGTTTCTCATCAGAACTTTAAAAAAGCTAGATAGGCCACGCCCAAAAAAGACAACAGTAGCATTTGCTAGACACCCACAAGACAGAAAGCAGAAATGACACTTGCTGTGTGTTAATGTGAACTCAGGATCAGTCTGATAGATTTGTCTGAATTGTTGTTGTTGTGTCGCTTATTAAATACTGTGGATATTTTCCAAACGCTGCTTGTGACTTTATACACAATAGCGAGTGAAAATTCTCAGAACATAAATTAAGCAAGTTCAGGTAAGTGAATGTGAGTGACAGGTAGTAACAATATATAGAGGACATTTATTGTTAATGAAATAAAATAACACACACACACACACACACACACACACTCTGACACCTTTACAGGAATTCTGAAGCTTCCATAGAGTGATAAAGTAACGATAACATGATCCTGTTTTCCCTTCCTGGCTTCTAGCCTACACACAGAAACAGATAAAACACACACACACACACACACACACACACACACACAGCGTCCTGCTCACCTGCATAGGTAGATTTCCCATACAGTCCCACACACAGTACAGTGAGTAACGAAGAAAAAACACAAACTTCCATCTCAAAGCACGGACAACCTCCAGTGTGTGTGAACTGACCAAATAAAGCGAAAGTTCCTTACAGCTCCAAATGACCACTCCTAACTACTCACCCACACACACACACACACACACACACACACACGATTTCTTTTGTCTTATTACCTTAACTTTAGCCCTATATGCAACTGTATTGTAAGTATACACCCACTCATTCATATATCTGATTGTGTGTATGTGTGTGTGTGTGTGTATATATGTGTATATGTATGTGTGTGTGTGTGTGTGTGTGTGTGTGTATTCATTATAGTTGCATGAACAGTAACGGGGAAAAACGCACACACGCCTATCATGAAAGCATTTCCGTATGGGATGACGAGTATTTCCTGTTATTTTGGGTGGCAGTATAATCGGAAAAGGAAGTCAGATACGGAGATGTTTAACACACACTACAATTTTCCAGTTTCATTCTGTGTATGTTGGAATGTGGTGTTCGTTTCACTGTGTGTGTGTGTGTGTGTGTGTGTGTGTGTACGTGTGTACGTGTGTACGTGTGCCCTCTCACAGCTGAACCTGTTATTAGACTTCAGTGTCAATAACAAACATGTAAGGTTGCTCATAAGTGTATGTGGTACAAGAGCACCTTGGTCCAGACATCACTGACTGTATCATCAGACTTCAGTTTTGGACACTGGGGTAAAGAGAGAGGCAGAGCTGAGAAATGATCACCACTTGGTGGTGAGTTGGCTTCATTGAGCTGGCTAAATTTACCTGGTAATCCCAGGAGAACCTTCTGGGTTGCTTGGGATCGTCTGGCAGAAGTTTCACTGAGAGACTAATTTAACTCCAATCTCCAAAAGGACTTCTCCCCTGTACAGACTGAGGTCAGGGACACTGAGCCTTAATGGACCATGTTCAAGTCCTCAACCATGGAAGCAGCTGCTAGAAGCCGGGGCCAGAAAGCTGTCAGTGCCTGTTATAGCCGTAACCCTAAGACACACCGATGGACAACGGGGGTAGAAGAAGGAGTCAAGTGCAAGTAAGTGGGTTTCCAAGTAATGCTCACGGAGGGCTCTCCTGATTCATTTGAGAGGTATAGAAGAGCCAGAAAATCTACAGCAATAGCAGTTGCAGAAGTGAAAACTCAGGCATGGGAGGGGTTGAAAAAGACTTCCTGTGGCTCCAAAGCTGTTCTGGTAAACCATTCAGCACCTCAGGAGCTCAAAGCTCACGAGCTCTGTTGAGAGTGAGAGTTGTGTCTGCATTTTGGTGTGAAGTCAGTACCATTTAAGCTGTTTCGGGACTTTGTCACAGGTGTGACTGTTCTTCACCCCGTTTGTGGTTTTCATGGACAGGATATCAATACACAGCCAAAGATGGATAGGTATCCAATATAGGGGGCTAGTGGTAACATCTCTGTTATTTGCAGATGTTGTTCACTTGGCACCATCTGAATCAGACCTCTGACACACACTCCAACGTTTCATGATGTGAAGTGTGAAGCGGCTGGAATGAAATCCAGGACCTTCAATTTTGAAGCTATGGTTCTCTCTCAGAAAAGAGTGGTGAGGAGAGAGAACTTACCCCAGTGGAGGAATATAAGTATCTTGGGATCTTCTTCACAAGTGATAGAAAAAAAGAGTGAGATTGACAAAGGGATCTGGTCAGCATCAGTGTTAGATTTGCTGTACTGGTGTGTGGTGGTGAAGCAAGAGCTCAGTTTGTGGATGAAGCTCAGTCTAAGGTCAGTCTATGTCCTGATCCTCACCTGTATTTCAAGAGCTATGGGTAGTGACTGAAAGAAGGTTGTGAGTACAGGAGGTGGAAATGAGGTTTCTTCAGCAGGGTTGCTGGGCTTACTCTCCATGATAAGGGTGAGGAGCTCAACATTCCAAGAAAACCTCAGAGTAGAGCTCCTCTGAATCGAGAGGAGCCAGTTGAGGTGGTGTGGTCTCCCAGGAGAGCTGTATCAGACACGTTGCACTGGATGGAGACCCTGGGGCAGACACACGACACACTAGAAAGATTATATCTCAGTTACTTTGGGAATGTCTGGTGATCCCCCAGGAGGCGCTGGAATCTGACATGGTATAGGGATGTCTGGACTGAGCGGCTGCCGCGACACAAACCAGAAAAAGTGGAAGGAAATTGAACGAGATTGTCACAATTACGTAATAGAACGAGTGCATTAATATAAACCTGTGATGTGCAGCTGCAGTACTGTCAGAGCTGCTGGTAGAGAAAATTAATCAACACCTTCTGACCAGAATACAGAATTTAAAAGAGTGGGAGCAGGTCTGTTTACTGTAATGATTTATAATATCCACTTTCCTGTGACATCAGTGTGTGTTTGAGTGTTTCTTCTCCTGAGGAAAGCTTTGGTTCCTTCCTGACCCATTTACACACTGAACATATTTCCGAAGCGGTTTTTCACGTTAACAGTTCTGTTTCTATTTTACACCAGGTGCACAGGGGCATAAAGCTCGAACCTGTGCATGACCTTGCGCTTGTTTTGGAAAAAATAAACTTATTAGACACAGGGTTTAGCAAGCTGATAGGGCACATTTCCCTAAGGTAGCTAGAGTATTATGTGGTAATGAAGGCTGTTAGCATCTGAAATTTTAAACGAACTGTTAGATGATTGTCAGGCTGTCTTTATTACTGGGTGTGTCCATGGTTTTTTTTCCTTTTCGGTTGTCCTGCATGATGGAATTCTCCGGAGGAAAGCGAGTGTCACAGCAGCTGGTTTCAAAACTGTTTTATCAAGTTTCTCTTTTCAGCAAATACACACATACACAACAACCACAATAATGTTTAACAATGAATACTTTGGCAACAGAAAGTCAAATGTAACAGAAAGTCTAAATGCACACATACACAACTATCAATGTGTTGAATAAATAATCTGTGCTGGTGTGTCATAATCCTCACATACACACACACCTGGCAATATCACACATATTGGGATTTGTTCCAGCAGTGTGTTCAATACACAATTTGTTTAAACACAATATGCTTAGTCCAGGTTGCTGTGTCACTGTGACCAAGGGTTAAAGGTCAAAGGTGAATCCAAGAGTTCCACTGAGGGAACTGATCGATGTCTCCATCCTGCTGCAGTCGCTCCTGTCCGAGAATCAGAGTCACTCTGAAACGCAGACGCACTGGCTTCTGCATACACACACACACACACAAAATAGCATGATATAATTTATAATATATATATATATATATATATATATATGTAAGTATAATCCCTGATACTGATGTTCACATCACCAATGTGCCATACACATCATCAGAGATATAATGATCACATGATCAGTTCTCACATTTACTGTGTAAAATAACTGCATGAACTAGAATAACCTCTGTGACCTCAGAATAACCTCTGTGACCTCAGAATGAACCCTGTGACCTCAGAATGACCCTGTCTTACCTCGAAACTCATGACCTCTATGACCCTGGTTCCCTCTGGGCTAGCTTTGTTTCCCAGAATTACCTCAGTGTTACCTATTTGACCCCAGAATGACCTGTGACCTCAGAATGACCCCAGTATTACCTTTCTGACCCCACATTGACCCGTGTGACCTTTTAATGACCCCAGTGTTACCATTCCGACCCCAGAATCACTCATGTGGTGTCATGATTCGTACCCTGAGTGGGTTGGAGAGCAGCAGTATCTGAGAGAGGGCAGCAGGGGGCAGCAGAGGGCTGTATGGAGGCAGTGTGCTTCCTGTAGCTGCCTGCAGCCTCACACACATATTCTAACAGAGAGAGAGCGAGAGAGAGCGAGAGAGAGAGAGAGAGAGAGAGAGAGATGAAAATGACTGGTAGATGAATAAAGGGATTGCAGGATGAAGGAGAATGCCTGAACAATCTGAGTTGTTTTGGAATGTGGACACTGACAGATGTTTGTTATTATTAATTATTATGAATAATGTATTAATAATAAATCTATTTAAAACTTTATTAAACACAGATCTTTATAAAGATTATGTGTATAGTGTGCTTCTCATGTTTATTTAAAAGTGACAAAAATGCAACACTACTCAGCATAAACATGTGCATTTTTACTTTGGGAACGGCAGCCAGGAAGAGGAAGTCAGAAACAGGAAGTGGTGAAGTGTTAACCACAGAGACGATGATGACGGCAACATCAGGGTGAGACGGAGGAGCTTCTTTAGTGAAGTGCAGAGAGACATGGACACCACGATGATTAAACACTGTTATAGGCTTAATGTGACCTACAACACACACATAAATCTTTTAGTCTTCACGTGGTTTGGACACATCATATTCTCCCACATTCCCATTTCATCACTGAACGCGTCACTCACTGGGCTTAACGGAGTCCAGAGAGACAGTGATGTCAGCGAGGGATGAAGCAGGGCAGGGTTTAGGAACACCACCTGATGCGATTGGCTGATTGTCGCTCGAAGCTGATCTGGACTGCAGCTCTGGCTCCCTGAAGAGAAACACGAGCAACACCTCAGTGCTTAAAGTCACACAAAAGAACAGAAACATTCCATTTCCCAGCTTTCACTCACGCTGCTGATAATACTGATGCACTGTGGGTACTGTAGTCTTCATTTCTGTAAGCCATCTCCATTTGTCCTGTTTCTCTCATAATGTTCACCGTGTCCTCCAACTGCAAACAAAACTCATGTGTGATCTACAGCCATGGACTGATCCTCACTCTCCAGCCATGGACTGATCCTCACTCTCCAGCCATGGACTGATCCTCACTCTCCAGCCATGGACTGATCCTCACTCTCCAGCCATGGACTGATCCTCACTCTCCAGCCATGGACTGATCCTCACTCTCCAGCCATGGACTGATCCTCACTCTCCTCATCACAAATCCTAATCCTAACATCAGCATTTATCACTTTTTTATTAAACTACAGAACAGTGTCTGTTATGTCCACCATGTTTTCCACACACTCTTATTTACTAAAAAGTAAACGGTATTATGGGATGGACTTTTCCACTAGGACATGTTTTCCTAAGTGTTGTTGCACTTTATCTCTCACACACTGCCTAGCTACGGAGCCTCCTTCTGAGGGAAACTCAGCAACAACATTATACCTTTTAAATATCATGATATGTTGTAGAGCTGATTACCAGCACATGCAAAATGCATAAAAGTAAAAACCTTTAAATAATAATTAAAATATATATATGTGTGTGTGTGTTATTAAGGTGATAAAAACCTGTAACAGGTCATCGAGGTAGGATTTCACACTGAGTGTGTCTCTGCTGGAATCTGCCCCTGAAAAAACATCACCATTGCCTTCATCATCTTCATCATCATCATCATCATCATCACCACCACAATCATTTTAGGAAAAGAAGCATTAAAAATGAAAATGCTACAGGACGTCACTAAAATATAACTACACACTGGTACACACCGCATCAGGAGTAAGGAAACTCCACTGTAGTGTGTGTGTGTGTGTGTGTAAGAGAAGAGTGTGTACCATGTATTTTCTGCTGTTCTTCATCCTGCAGTAGAGTTGTGCTCTGCTCCACTTGGCCACAGGGGACGCCGTCTCCCAGCACTGAGAAATCGATCAGGTGATACGACTTCACAGGACTCACTGATATAACACCAATCAGAAATCAGCAAACGTTACAGAACTGTGAGTGACCAATCAGAAATCAGCAAACGTTACAGAACTGTGAGTGACCAATCAGAAATCAGCAAACGTTACAGAACTGTGAGTGACCAATCAGAAAACAGCAAACATTACAGTACTGTGAGTGACCAATCAGAAATCAGCAAACGTTACAGTACTGTGAGTGACCAATCAGAAATCAGCAAACGTTACAGAACTGTGAGTGACCAATCAGAAATCAGCAAACGTTACAGTACTGTGAGTGACCAATCAGAAAACAGCAAACGTTACAGAACTGTGAGTGACCAATCAGAAAACAGCAAACGTTACAGTACTGTGAGTAACCAATCAGAATACACCATACTGGTTTTTAACCAATGAGAACACAGCTATCGGTACTCAGCCAATCAGAAGACAGTGTTGGAGTGTATCAGTGATGAGTGTTTACCCAGCGTCGTGTCCGTCTCCGTTTGTGGTTTCTGTGTTTTCTCTCTGTACAGAGTCATCACATGTGTGAGTTCATCATTCCTGCGCAGGATCTCAGCTACACACACACACACACACACACACACGCACACGCAGAGTTAGTGATCTGGTACGTGTCAGCAACAGGAAGGACAAGTAGATGAAGAGTGTGTGTATGTGTGTGTGTTTGATGACAACCTAAAGCCTCATTGTTGTCCACGGTGTCACTGGCCAATCGGAAAAGTTTTGATCTCAGCCTATCACAGCGCTCATACAGATCCTGCAAACACACACACACACACACACACACACACACGTGAGAAATTCATTGTTTTATTGGGTTTTAGCTGCCAGGAGAGAAGCTATAAACAAGCTAAACAGCATCAATACCTTCACATTCATTTATTATTTCAATGCATATGAATATTCATGAGTGTATGATACATATTAATGAGCATGTAATGAATATTAATAAGTTTATAATGGTACAGTACCACAGTGTTCGTATTACACAAACCACTGAAGGGAAAAGTGAGTTAAGCAAATAAACCCATGAGGAGAAACATCTCCTTTCACACTTTTCCACACTGACGTTTGTCTCTCACTCATATTTACTTTAATGTTCGAAAGTAAGCCACAGAAACATCCTCCATTTTCACTCGTCTTCATTTACATATGATCTTTTATTTTACTCTCCATCGCAGTGAGGTTGTGTTTTATTGTATGCTCCTTACATACGGCAAGGTCTGTTCATGAACACTGTAAAGCCCCACACTGCACACACTGACCTGCATCTCCGGAGTGGGCTGTGTGTGGTGCTGGCTCAGGAGGAGTTTAAGCTGTGATGTGCACTTCTCCACTTCCTGAAGGGTATTAACACGTCTGTTCTCTTTCTCCATCTTCTCCTGCTCCTGTCTCACACACACACACACACACAGAGTTTAGTCCCCAGTGTATGCTCAGGTCAGGGTTAACAGGTCAGGGTTTAAGGGTCAGGGTTTACAGTTTAGGGTTTACAGGTCAGGGTGTAGGGGTCAGGGTTTAGGGGTCAGGGTTTAGGGGTCAGGGATGTTCAATTCAATTCAATTTTATTTGTATAGCGCTTTTAACAATGGACATTGTCACAAAGCAGCTTTACAGAAATAAATGGACTCACAAAAAAAGATATATTGCAAATATGTGAATTTATCCCTGTGAATTTATCCCTAGGGCTAGACACACACACCTCTTGTAGTGTGCTCTTTATCAGAGTGTTAGCCATCTGCAGGTCTTCTGGACGGCCGCTCTTCAGTAACCGTGACAACAGCTGGTGAAATGCAAACTGAATGTCAATTACACTGTGTGAGCAATGAGATCATGTGACCTGTTTATCAGAGTTTTATAAAGACACTACTCTTACCTTTGATTTATCTTCCTTATCAAACACAGACACTTCCTGTCGTGGAGACGGTGGAGGCATTGCGATAGTGTCAGGAAGTTTGGGGTCTTTTTTCACTATTCCTTAAAGATTAAAGAATAAAATGTGTTCAGTTTACAGTTTAGAGAGCTGATGTTAATGCTAAACCAGGCCATTACCATTCGTTTATAATTTTAAGCACGAGAATGTTTAAGATTTGAAACGCAGTCTGGTGTGTTTGGACGTCAGCCTTTGGCGAAGTCGTTGGTGAGGGTGAAATCAGCTTCACGAATCACACACTGGCTGTAGTTTCACTCTGGAGGTCATTTCTCTCACCTTGTTTCTTTAGCATGCTGTACGCCTCCTGCACCTTCGGCTCATCCTTTAACCACTGAGTCCAGCTGTAGAAAACCTCCGTCACTCTCTGCTTCACCTGCTCTGTGCTCCACACACCCAGGTACTACACACACACACACACACACACACACACAAACAGTAACTCTGAGACGAGTGTAAGATCAGCAGGTTTACAGTAAGTGTAGTTAAAATAGGGAAGTGTGTGTGCAGTGAAATTGTGGGTAATGTCGTACAGTTAGAGCCTGAAGAGCTTCCTTCTCCTGAGGAGACTGGATCTTATGAGCCAAGAGTCGCGTCGCAATCTGGGGCCTGTACACACACACACACACACACACACACACGCGCAAGTTATAAATGTAACTCATAGATGTTAAGTTGTGCAGATTATTTTGTGTTACAGTGACAGTGAAGTGATTCTTGTGGTTAAGAGAGTGTATATCCGAATATCAGTAACTGAACTTCAGTAAAACACTGTGTGTGTCTCAACTGTCAGGGTGTGTGTTAATGTGTGTGTTAGTGTGTGTCTCACCCGTCGGGGTGTGTGTTAATGTGTGTGTTAGTGTGTGTCTCA
>CM040479.1:19140878-19153178 GCA_022758105.1 Pangasianodon gigas
AAGATGAAATAGTTTACACAGCTAAATGATGTTCCAATAACCATAAACAGCAATTAGTCCACATTTGTGTAAAACCCTGCTGTAAGAAATATAAAGAGACATTTAGGAAAATATCGTTTAAGTCATTTTTTAACATGAGCCACATCATTGAGTTTAGAGGAAACCTGGTTATTATTATTATTATTATTATTATTATTATCATTATTATTATTATTATTATACAAATTCTTGCTTTTCTTAGCAGAGATTCAGCTGTAACATTCTGCTGCTGATGTAGGATATAAGGGTTGAGCGTACGGAAAAATCTCAAACACACATACAGAGAGGAGTTTTCTTGAAAGAAATGGCTCTGTTTGGAACAGACATTTACACTCTTCCTGTTTTTTCTTTTCTTATTTCTGTTTTTTTTGTAGTTTTGTTTTTCAGATGTCCTTCACTTCTCCTGACTGCTCAAGGAGATTTAAAAAAAACTGACATTTTTAAACAAGCACAAAGTTAACGAGGAAAATAACCTTCAACCTGAAGAGTTAACGTTTATTTTAATTTACTGTGTGTGTGTGTGTGTGTGTGTGTGTGTGTGTGTGTGTGTGTGTGTGTGTGCGTGTGAAGCTCTGATAGTGAAAACATCTGTAATGAGGATTTTAACAGGAAGTGGAATTTTAGATGAACCTGAGATTAAACATTTCTCAGTAAATACAGTAAATATGCAAAATACATTTAAATTAAAATAAAAACAGCCGTAAATTTTTAAAGACCAATAAAAAAAACTTCTCACCACAGAGCAGCAGGAAGAGCAACGCCATCCTTCAGAACCTGTAGAACCAACTGATCTCTCTCTCTCTGTCTCTCTCTCTCTGTCTCTCACTTTGTTCTCTCTGTACAAGTGTGTGTGTGGTGAGAAGCAGTCAAAAATAGGAAGTGAAATTCTCACTACACCCCTGTGCTGAAAAATCTAACTGCTTCTAAGTAAACCTTGAAAATTAACCAACAATCACACACACACACACACACACCAGCAATTCTAATCAAAAACACCCCAAACTCCAGGTGTTGTTATTCAACTACATAACTCCTGGTGTTTGTTAGTGTGTGTTAGAGTATGTTGGGGTGTGTTACTTTGTGTTAGTGTGTGTTAGAGTGTGTTAGAGTGTGTTAGTGTGTTAGAGTGTGTTACTTTGTGTTAGTGTGTGGTAGTGTGTTAGAGTGTGTTACTTTGTGTTACTTTGTGTTAGTGTGTGGTAGAGTGTGTTAGAGTGTGTTACTTTGTGTTAGTGTGTGGTAGAGTGCTTTAGTGTGTGTTAAGCTCTGTTTGGATTGGATTAGTTTATCAGGGGGACAGCTGTAGTAATACTTTACACGTCTCCTCAGTGATAAAACTCTTGCATCCATTAAAATGACACAGGACGAGTGAGTTTCTAGTGGATTGTATTTTCTACGAACCCAGATGTTTGTGTCACGTGGTCATATGATCAGGCTCCATTCACAACATGGCGTCCAAGCAGTTGTATAGGTGCTGGAGTAGCGACGAGACTGCTGTGACTGTCCTATGATCCTGAACTGAACTAACCTACCTAAAACATGAACCTGAACTAAACGCAAACCTTATCCTGAATATGAACTGAACTAAACCCAAACCTTATCCTGAATATGAACTGAACCTGAACTGACCTGAACAAATCTAAACCAATACCTGAACCTGAAATGAAAGGAACACATGTAAGCTGAACCCTGGCTGACCCCAAACTGAAAGATAAACTATTACTGCAGTGGTTTATGAGTGGTGTGTGCGTGTGTGTGTGTGTGTGTGTGTGTGTGCAGGAAGATGTGGTAATAGAAGGGTGTATGTTTCCTACATAGTAAGCACATGCAACACACAGATATACGGTCTGTACACATATATTTACACAAACAGTCATGTAGGGACACACACACTGACAGTTTACACTCACATATAATGCACATGCTGCTTTTCCATCACACCTCTCCCCTGAAAACACACACACACACTCACTCACACTCTCTCACACTCACACTCTCTCACACTCTCTCACAGACACACAGACTGGTAGGCACATTCACACATTTGCAAATGCTGCACATGCTGCATAATTTCCATCACACACCTCCCCCGGTCACACACACTCAGAGACACGCACTCACAGACACACAAAACACACACGCACGCACACACACGCACACACAGAGTTAAAAAGAGCTGCAGAAATGTTCTCCTGAAGCAATTTCCGTTTTGTCATAGCCCTGTACCCTTTACACAGAACCGTCATGCTTTTATTTCTGAAGTGTGTGTTCTCATACTGAAACCTGCCGATTTTACAGAGCCACCGCCCAAAAATGCTTCACTCAACCTCACACCCTAACCATCAACTGGAATATGTAATGCAGTCATTTAATTATTATTATTATTATTATCATTATTATTATTGTCTTACTATTGTTACTATACTATTGTTATTCCATGTTTTCTTCTTCTTCTTCTTCTTCTGGCTAGGTTCTCTATGGCAGTCCATAAAACCGTCTGGTAAAAAGTTGTGAAATTTGTCACACTGACTGCGGAGGGTTTATGAAACATTCTGACCAAATTGGGGCCAAGTGCTGCCAACGCTCTAGCGCCACCATTGGGTCAAATTTGGGCCTAACTTGGAAGTACATTTATGGTCATAACTTTTGAACTGTGTGTCCACAACTTAGGGATCCCTGGATTCCCTGGGTTGAGACGAGTTCATTGCACCCTATTACGTCAATTTCTGCCTATTAGATTTTCCACCATCTTGGATTTTGTAAAAAAGAGTTTTTTTGCTGTTCCTCTTAAAATTTTGTCCAATCATCACCAAATTTGGTTCACATCATCTTCAGAGTAAGCCTCACAAAAGTTATCAAAATAATATTGAATATTCCAAACAGTTTGCCCGTAATGGGCCAACAAATCTGATGGCAAAGCCACAAAACAGGAAGTGACCATGACCTGAGGCTATGTAACAAACTTCATAACAGCGCCACCTACTGGTCAAAAGTAACAGTAACATGCTAAAAGATGCTTATATCTAACTGCCATTTTTGCTGCTCCTCCTCCAAATTTTGGTTCACATCATCTTGACACCTGTCTGAACAACGCTGCTGCAGCAATGCCACCCTGCTGCCCATGTGTTCATCTAAACCTTTCCTCCTAACTTGAAACTTGAACTTGAAACTACAGTCAGTGAATTCCAGGACTGTCTGTGGTCAAAACACACATCAGCAGTGAAACTACAAATCACTCTTGAATCCCTTTGCCTAAAGTTATGGCTCTGCTTTCCTCTGATTGCTGAGGCAACAATTGTAGCGTATCTGTGAATGAGTGTCTCACCGAGTCTGGGTGCTTGGCCCCCGAAAATGCTGCTTGCAGCTTTAAATTATTATTATTGTTGTTGTCGTTGTTAATATTAGTAATAATAATAGTAATAATAATAATAATAATAATAATAATAATAATATGAGAGCTCTCACAAGTGATGCACTCATATCAGTTTTATGAATAAGTTTTAATTTCAGCTTTGTGTCTCAAGTGATACATAAAGCTGCTCTGACTCTGAACCTCCTGTGTGTAAGTAACACACACAATGGCACCATGTGACAAGACAATCACACACATTACAAATAAATCATGGTGGTGTGTCACGCAAAAACGTAAAGTTTCAATACCAGACTGGCAAAGAATACTTTATATCAGATCTCTAATTTCCATACAAACTGTAAAACTCTACATTCACATTAGTACATTAACAAGTCTCTCAAGTGTTGCTGACAGTTTGTCGCTTCTGGGGTTGTACTGACCACTACAGTTCTCACTTCTGGGCCTGTACTGAACACTACAGTTGTCACTTGCTAGTGTAAACATATAGGGATATATATATATATATATATATATATATATATATATATATATTACATCTCGTATTAAAGATTTAAAAGAATAAACATGTATTTAATATTACCAATATATGTTACTTATATTCATCACTGTGTATATAGTTATTGAGTGTGTGGTTCTCCTACACCTGCTGTATTTACTGTTTGTGTTACTGTTACTGTTTTTATTGTAATGAAGAATATAAGTCAAATTAATCACATATATAAAGCTGAGAAAATCAGAGAAACGCAATGTACATTATAATGCATAACACACCTCCAGAACAACCAACAGACATCCAGTTACCTCTGGACTAAACACACACACATACAGAGAGAGAGAGAGAGAGAGAGAGAGAGAGAGAGAAGTTCAAATCACTTGGTAGTTGGCTGCCTATGCAGCCCACAAGATAAAAAGATAAAAATCTGTACAGTTTCATAAGCCAGTCATTCTCCATATTGTCCTTCACAGAGAAAGAAAGGCAACAATTTTGTTCATAAAAGATTCACACCTGAACAACAGAAGAGGTAGATCAGTTACATAGTCATTACTCCATAAATCTTATTGTGATATTTTAGAAATGTAATATCAGCACATGTAAAGATCCAGTGAAGGGTTTACAAAGTTAGACACACACAGGCTCAGTCCTGAAACCTCTGCAGCATCTCACAAGTCTTCTTAGCCAGAACATCCTGGATTTTCTTCACCCTGCGTTCCGATATGGGTCTCACGTAGCTGTCCGGCAGCACCACGGCCATGCCTTCCTGCACTTCCCCCATAACCAGCAGGGGGCTCTCCTCCTGCATGGTGATGTTGGGACATGGGCAGCTCCAGTCCATGTGGACCAGCGTGACCTCCAGATATCGAGCCTTGAACAGCTTCAGGCCCATCTTCTCATCCCACAGTACTTGCTCCAGGCTAAAGCGTGCAATTCCCGAGTCCAGGTCTTCAATCAGCTCTGTGAGACGGCCAATGATGACAAAGTCGCTGCGGCACAGACTCGGCACCAGCCTGCCCTTCGGCCTGCAGCTCCTGCATGGTCGTAACCTCTGACGTGGGCAGCTCGCCTGGCACTCTGCCCTGGAGCGGAAGTTGTTGCTGTTCCCACGGCAACCTCCGTAGACAAAGGCCTGGCATAGCTTGGTGACGGCATTGTAAGCCCAGCGGGGCTCCCAGTTCCTGCAGGGGCCTTGGACAGCTGGAAGGTTGCACATGGCCATCTCCTCATGCTCACAGGATGTCCGACATTCCTCATATGTCTCAAATCTGTTCCTCCCACGCAGACACCCTCCATGTGTGAAGGGCTGGCAGGAGCCGAGCATGGCATCGTAATGCCAGTCCACATGGCTCTCACCACACTCTCCTCGTTCTACACTCACCAAGCAGTCAGACGGAGAAAACGGCCGCTCGGGACTGTCCGTTCCCTCTTCGATGTCTTCAAAGACATCATGTTCATTACGCCGAATGACTGAAAGAGGGTAATCAGCACGCAGAACGCCAACCAAATTGCGAGCAACACAGGTGTAGATTCCTGTGTCAAACACCTGAGCATTGTATACAACCAGCTGTCCGATGTTTGTTATTACGACATTACCATACATCTGATCTGGCCGCATGATTTGACGCTCTGATTGCTTTTCCCAGGTGATGTCAGGCTTCGGATGTCCAATCACATCGCAGTGGAAGCTGACAGTTCCACCCAGGTAAACAATCCGGTGCTGGGGGCTGGAGTAGAGAGTAGGGGGGAAAGGGGCAGAGGAAGTGGGTGTGGGCGGGACTGTGGTGTCTGATGGGGTGGGGCTTGCATACAGGTGATATCGGCATGTGACCACAGTGAGTGTCACGCCCTGAACACACGCCTCGGCATCCATGTAACACCGGTTGAAGTACGTCAAGCCATCAGAGGCACAGGTGAAGCTGGGCTCACTCTCACAGTGATCCTGACACTTACACACAGGCTGACCCGCCCACATCACACACTCTGCCCCCTGCTGGCTGCACAGGAAGCCATCACAGCTGGCCCCACCCACAGAGGACACATTTGTACCTGGTTGTCCATCAGGAGCAGCAAGGGATGGGGAGGAATCATCTGAGAAACGAGCCGCCACACAGCTGAGCAGACCACACACATTTGTGCAACATTTTTCAAAGATAGCACAGTCCTGTAACACACACACACAGATTAGCATTTTTCAATATTCTATACACTATAAATAATAAAGAACCAGATTTTCTGTGTGTGTTAGTGTGTTAGAGATGAGTTAAATTACTCAGAAAGGTGCTTACAAAATATATGCACACACACACACACACACACACACGTAACAGGAAGGACAATGAGGATGTGCTTCTTGCTGATCACACAGACAGATCTCAGTTCTGACTGATGAGAACACATCACACAATGAGGAAATTAAAGTCTTTCAGTTTTTCAGAGATGATGGAGGTGTACACTGGTAAAAGGTCACATCTTCAGTTTTTCAGACACAAGGAGCAGTGTGTAAATTGTGAGATTTGCAAACACAAGAAGAATGGAACAGCAGTAAAATCCACACAGTAGAAGAGACATTAAACATGTTATCTGTACACTGATCTGTACCAGACTGAGGGTGTGACATGCAGATCTGAGATAAGATGAGAGGACTCAAGATCAACATTGACTTCAGGAAGATCACTTGCTACACATTTACTCATCACACTCAGCTATGTGCAGGATGTTCTCCAAATCATTAATGTACAAGCAGCAGGATGTGCACAAATGTTTACAGTAAAACACTGAGTGACAGGGTGATGTGATGAAGCAGAGTTACTGTTACCACCCTGAAGTTGATTATTTTCCTATAACAGCACATTCCCAAGAGTATTATTCCTCTTGCACCACAGCAATTTACCAATGATTACAAAGTTACATTTAATGTACAGGAAAGGAGTGAGTTCCTGTTTTCTTATGGATACTATGATTTTTGACAAATTATTTTCCTTATTCATGCATTTTGCATTATAAAGTTTCAGTGTTCAAAACAGATTTCATTAAAGAATTTGTTTTTAGACGTGTTAGATGAGCTTCAGTTATTTATTTATACCTTCGCTTTCCTTTATTCACTTTACCTACTTCTGTTCTGTAAACTTTTTTTAATGTCCTCTTTGTTCAGTCAAGCAGAAATTTGGCATCTCCCCAGATCGTAACATTTATTTAGCCGACGCACTGGAACAGAAATAGATGAAGATGTTTTTGCTGACGTTATAGAGCAAAAGCCTGACAGTCTTTGGATGGTCGTTGATGCTGTGGCTATAGCAGGTAAGCAAGGCTGCAAAAACATTAAGTCATGTATTAACTGTTCATGTTAAAATGGTATTTAAAATATAAGCTCAGTGGTAAGTCACTTAAATAGTTGTGTAGTTGTTCTATCATTTCATTTGATTTTAAGATTCTCCTGCCTGCCCATCCTCTCCATCTTCATATGAGACACATACACTGTCACTTCATTCAACTGCATCATCTTCAGAGACACAGCCATCAGACAGCGATGGTTCTTTCCTCTCACCTAAAAGAGCTTGTGTAGATGACACTTTTCCAGAGGCTAAGGAGGTACATTACATGCCTAAAAATGTGAATGTTGTTGTTTTCTTGGATGATTTATCATTTTTATCCTTGATTCTTAGCTTGTCAAAAGTGTCTTGTAAAAAAGCCTGCAGAGGAGAAGACATTTCAGGAATACAGAGCAACTGGGAAAATCACAGATTCCACAAGGCGCATTCTTGTGAATGCACTAGTTAGAGACATGATTGAAAAACATGCGTAGGGTAAAGGATGTTGCTCCAACTTTATCTCTTTTAAAATATTTTTGGCAATGCAGTGTAGAGATGGCCATTGTAACTGTAAGTAATATGAGCAAATTTCCTAAATAGAACACACTGTTTTCCTAAATATAACACATTGTGGTTTAATTTCTCTACTTAGGAATATTCCACCGAAGGAGATCAGAGTTAAATATGCAGTTGGGATTGTGACTCTGTTCCCCTCCCTCATGGATCCTTACTCCAGAAAAGGCTATGTGAAGGTTTTTTAAGCTTCTCAAATTTATTTTGCTTTTAGAGCCTCTGCTGTGATCCATTTATGAAAGCAGCGTTAAGCTGCAGCAGCATTCCTACCTTGACTCTAAGTGCTGTTAGTTTAACTAAAACCTCTTGTATTCATTCTAAGAACACTTCTATGATGTGGAATGTAACACAGGATACAGCGCCTGGAGACTGAAAACAGTTCGCTGTAAGAACCGCTGCAGCAGGACCAGTACTCCAGAGGCCACTTCTGAGAAGCAGAGACCTGCCACTGAAAGGGCATTTTTCACAACAGAGAAGCAGTTAGAGCGAGATCACTGTCAAGAAGCCATTTCATTCTTGAAACACTCAGATCCAGAACAAGTGGCTCCAAATGAAATCTACCTTCCAGTATTGGCAGAAAATGATCCATGATCCTGAAAAGGCATCATCAGTGCTTTCTTTATTCTCAAGGTTTCTTGATACAAAAGGGCTGCTGCATCAACAGGTTGTTGTTGTTGTTCAAACTGGATGGTTTGTTGAGCTGCAGCACTTTATTTAATGTGACAAACTAATTTCCTGCATTTATCTATATACAACTTTAGGTGCTTCAAGATTTTGAGTTAATATTTGGAGTGGAGACTTCCATCTAAACTTCTGGAGAAACGGGGCTCTTCTCTGAGGAAGTGGGCGTGGGCGGGACTGTGGTGTCTGATGGGGTGGGGCTTGCATACAGGTGATTATGTAATGTGTATATAAAAGTTATCGAAGAAGAAGCCAAAACCCTGATCCAGTCACTGCTTTTGAGTGGTCTGATTCAGTGTGCAGAGCTGTGCAACACCCGTCACAGAGCTACAGGTAGATCCTTACGCATGCCAAACAAAAGGATGCATAATCATTACATGTTTGCATAAAAAAGTTGTGGTTTAAATTGATCATAATTATTAGACCAAGACAAACTTCATAGTGTTTGTTTTTGTTCCTTTTGCTGACCTTAGATTGGGACAGTGACATGTCTTCCGTCTTATTGCTCGCGTATCTCCTACCACCACCTTCAAGTGGAAAGAAGAAGGCTGTCAAGATCAGCATACATTAAGCTTTAGACCGCATAGTAAGGTTCCACGAGTTTTGGAACTTTATACTTTGAGTACCTTCACTCATGCTAGAAGTGCAGATATGTCTCCATTTGAATATTCAGACCTGCAGGCAATGTCTGTCTTGGTGCTCTAGTACTCTGTAGGACTGCACTAATGTTTTTGTACCTAGTATATAGTAAACCTGATGTACTGAAGGTATTTGTGAACACTGCCACCACCTGTCAGTTGTGTATTTATATTATTATTTCCTGTGCTATGTACTTTTGGGGGAAATAAATCCAGTGGTTTCGGAATCTTCTTGTGATCCGTTCATTTAAACACTGTATACACAGCCATTTTGAGTAAGATAGGATACGCTGAGAAATGTATAGCGAACAGTGCTTAAGCACAGAAATGATTTTTTCACTTCCAGGGTGTTGAGAACAGATTCGAACATTGATTAATATACACTTTTTCTGAGTAAAATAATGTGTGGTAGGGAGTTTACATTTACTCCCATCAGTGTAAAAATAAACCCTGAACTGGTGTTTAATACAGTAATACAGTATAATTTACTCTAGAGAACATGTTTACACTCATGGTATAAAATAATTTAAACTACTGAGGTGTATATATTCAACACTTTTGAAAGTGTTACTTAAACAACTGGCTGGAGGGACTCACATATACTCCAGAAAGGTGTGAACACCTGTGGAGTTAAATGTACTGTGTTAGGTGGACTGTGCACACAGCATAAGTTTTAGTTCAGCAGCATAAAACTCAAATAACGAGTGATTAGCGCCCTCCAGTGTGTTACTGCATTACAGTCGTGAACACTCACACACAGAATGACATGATATCCAGAGAAGACCAGTTTATTAATAATTAATAAGGTAATTAATTTATTATATTTCTGTAAATATGATGTCATTAATCAGTGACGTAACGATGAGATGTACACACAGCTCTGCAGTAATAACACTGTACTAATTATAATATTATAATCGTCAGTAATTCACCCAATCAGCACTCAGCACATTCTAATTAATTCATTTAGACATTATATATGTAAATTTATTCCCACCTCATTAATGAATGAGTGACCTGCGCCTCACCTGGTCGGTGTTGCACTCCCTCTCGCACGTGCTCTGCGCGTCCACCCACAGGTGAGGGTTCAGGAAGTTGGGACAGACCCCAGCATGCTCCGCGCCGCCGGCCGCGAGCCCCAGCACAGGGCAGAGGAGGAGGAAGAGGAGGAAGAGGAAGCGGCAAGCACGCACGAGCGCGCAGCTGCTCACACACGTCATCACAACAGAAAAACAAATAAACAAACTGAAGCACAGTTTTCACTTCCGCATTGGTTAAGTCCAAAACTCGCGCACGTGCGACAACAAACAGTGCCACATCCGACGGTCAGTCACACGCGCGCGTTCATGTGTGTGTGTGTGTGTGTGTGTGTGTGCTGTTTCAACCACAACACCCCCCCCCCCCCCCCCCCCCCCCCCCCCCCCCCCCCCCCCCCCCCCCCCCCCCCCCCCCCCCCCCCCCCCCCCTTGCTGGACAGAGTACTCGCGTGCGGTTTGTTACAGAACCGCCACAGAGCTCGCGTGCGCGTCAGAGCTACTGGTTAAAACAATAACACTGAGATCAAAGACTGTGTGTTTTTACTGCGCGGCCGTTTCCGGTTAAAAACCACTTTCAGGAGTCTGGATGTATTTTACACACACACACACACACCATTCAAAATACTACTACTACTACTACTACTACTACTACTAATAATAATAATAATAATAATAATCAGCTACATTTTTATTGCTTTATTCATACAGTTGCAGATGTACAGAAGTTTGTGCCCCCCTTCTGCATGGAAAAAGTAAAAAAATAATAATAATAATAACTGTATTTTATAAAGGGGAAAGAAAAAACAGGTACATTTTTCCATCCTGCAATAAGACAACAATCCAAAACAGTTAAGATCAGCAGAATATTGTAACAGATCAAAAGGACATGCTCAGAAACATTTATATATATATATATATATGTATTATTTTCACATTCAGAAAGTGAGAAGCAGATTTCTGAACTGATTTTTTTTAAAATATATATAAATTATTCGGCTGTTTTTGGTGCTTGTGATAATCTATCTGTGAAACAGAACAAACTAAATATAAACTGAATTAAATAAACAATGAAAAAAATAATAAAATTAAGTCAAATAAGCTATTTTAATGCAAAACACGCTAAATATTAAATAACTCTCACACACACACACACACATACATATATATATATATATATATATATATATATATATATATATATATATATATATATATATATATACACACACACACACACGCATATATACAATAGTGGATTTAATTAGAAAATAGTACAATATTAAATAAACTCCTGAGAAAAGTTAAAGCAGCAGTCCTGCTGTGTTCAGTTCAGTGTGTTAAGTATGCAGGGCAGTCTGGGAAAGCGAGTGTGTGAATGTTAGTGTGCAGGAGTGTGTCTTTGTTGCGCTAGGACTCACCGCCCCAGGGCCTTTATGCCTGGATGGTGACCTTTGAACCTTGCAGTGACCTCTGACCTGCTGCATTGAAGCTGCTCTGGAGACGAATAAAATGTCCGTCAACACAAAAACACAATCTGCTGCGTCTTTGTTGGACTTGAGCGTGACCCTATCTCACACACACACACACACACACACTATTCAAAAAAATAACTTCCATGTTACATTGACATTTACTGTTTACAGCATTTAGCACACAGCCTTATCCAGATCGTCTTATAGAAGTGCTTCATATGTATGTAATGTACATGGAGGACGTGTGTGTGTTCAGTAGTGTAGTCAGAGGACTTGTGTGTGTGTGTGTGTGTGTTCAGTAGTGTAGTCAGAGGACTTGTGTGTGTGTTCAGTAGTGTAAGATAAAGTATGTAATGTTGACATTTCAGTGATGACGTAATTCAGTTTAGACAGTAAGGTTAGACAGTAAGATTAGACAGTAAGGTTAGACAGTAAGATTAGACAGTAAGGTTAGACAGTAAGATTGGACAGTAAGATTAGTCAGTTAGATTAGACAGTAAGGTCAGACAGTAAGGTTAGACAGTAAGGTTAGACAGTGAGATTAGACAGTAAGATTAGGCAGTAAGGTTAGACAGTGAGATTAGGCAGTAAGGTTAGACAGTAAGATTAGACAGTAAGGTCGGGCAGTAAGATCGGACAGTAAGGTCAGACAGTAAGGTTAGACAGTGAGATTAGACAATAAG
>CM040479.1:19271721-19282462 GCA_022758105.1 Pangasianodon gigas
ACTCTATGCCTGTGAAACCCTCCAGACCTGCCCCTGTACCTAAGAAAAAACTATTCACAAAAGGCTTGACTAAACAAATATGTTTTCAGCCGAGACTTAAACACTGAGACTGTGTCTGAGCCCCGAACACTAAGTGGAAGGCTGTTCCATAACTGTGGGGCTTTGTAAGAGAAAGCTCTACCCCCAGCTGTAGCCCGCATTATTCGAGGTACCAACAAATAGCCTGCACCTTTTGATCTAAGTAGGCGTGGTGGATCATAAAAGACCAAAAGTTCGCTCAGGTACTGTGGCGCGAGACCATTTAGTGCTTTATAGGTCAATAGTAGTATTTTATAATCAGTGTGAAATTTGATTGGGAGCCAGTGCAGTGTGGATAAGATAGGGGTGATGTGGTCATATCTTCTGATTCTAGTAAGGACTCTCGCTGTTGCATTCTGGACTAACTGGAGCTTGTTTATGCATCTACAGGAACATCTAGACAGTAAGGCATTACAATAATCCAACCTAGAGGTAACAAAAGCATGAACTAATTTTTCTGCATCAAGTAGTGACATTATATTTCTTATTTTAGCAATATTTCTGTGATGAAAGAAAGCAATCCTAGTTATATTATCTACATGAGCTTCAAAAGAAAGACTAGAGTCAATAATCACACCAAGGTCTTTTACTGCTGCACATGATGAAACAGAAAGGCCATCCAGAGTTATTATGTAATCAGAAAGCTTACTTCTAGCTGCATGTGGTCCTAGTACAAGTACTTCTGTCTTGTCAGAATTAAGTAAGAGAAAGTTAATAAGCAGCCAGTTTCTAATGTCTTTTACACATTCCTCAACATTATTAAGCTGGTGTCTGTCATCTGGCTTTGCTGAAACATACAACTGTGTGTCATCAGCGTAACAGTGGAAGCTAATACCATGTTTACGGATAATTTTGCCCAGAGGTAGCATATATAAAGAAAAGAGCAGTGGGCCTCAAACAGAACCTTGCAGAACACCAAACTTTACCTCAGTATGCATAGAGAAGTCGCCGTTTACATCTACAAACTGATAAGGATCAATCAGATAAGACCTGAGCCAGGAAAGGGCCGTTCCCTTAATGCCTACTACATTTTCTAGTCTATCGAGGAGAATAGCATGATCAATGGTATCAAAAGCTGCACTAAGGTCAAGCAGCACAAGCAAGAAGACACAACCCTGATCAGAGGCCAGTAGTAAGTCATTTACCACTTTAACCAGCGCTGTCTCTGTGCTATGATGAGGCCTAAATCCTGACTGATACATTTCATGAATGTTATTCCTGTGTAGGTATGAGCATAGCTGCTGTGCTACAACCTTTTCAAGGACCTTGGAAATAAAGGGGAGGTTTGATATTGGTCTATAGTTAGACAATTAACAGGGGTTGAGGTCAGGTTTTTTAATCAGAGGATTGATAACTGCTAGTTTAAAAGATTTAGGTACATAGCCTGTGCTAAGGGAAGAATTGATTATTTTTAGAAGAGGTTCTATTGTTTCTGGAATTATCTGTTTGAAGAAACATGTAGGTAAAGGATCTAGTATACAGGTTGATGATTTTGATGATGAAATTAGTGAAATTAGTTTGGTCTTTCGAAGGGGAGTAAAACATTCTAATCATTGAGCTGATATCATTATTATCTACAGGGTTAGTTATGAAACTGTCTGGTTTTAAATTAATAGTCTGAATTTTTTGCCTGATGTTTTCAGTTTTGCCATTGAAAAAATTCATGAAGTCATCACTGCACATTGTGTGCGTGTTTCTATTGTGGTCTTATTCCTAGTTAACTTTGCTACAGTATTAAATAAGAATCTATTCAAAAATAGAATTATTTTTGGTATCTTCAATTAGGGTGGAGAGATACATTGATCTAGCAGCACTAAGAGCTTTTCTAGAGATCAGGAAGCTCTCCTTCCATGCTATTTGAAATGATACCAATTTAGTTTGATGCCATTTACGTTCTAATTTTCGAGTGGTCTGTTTCAAGGTGAGTGTGTGATCGCTATACCAGGGTGCTAACTTTTTCTTTCTAATCATTTTTCTTTTAAGTTGAGCTATGCTGTCTAGCATGTACCAGATCATTGACTCTAAGCATTCAGTTGACTTACCAATTCTGTGGGATCAGATGGTGATCCATTCATGGTTGATAACTCTGGGAGATTATTGATAAAACTCTGTGCAGTTGCTGACATGAAAGTACGTTTGACATGGTAGCATGACAAGGTGCATATATTATGATTAAGATACATTTTAAATGAGATGAGGTAATGATCTGAGATAGCTTCAGACTGTGGAAATGTGACTATATTTTCTATATTTAATCCGAATGTTTGTATTAAATCAAGAGTGTGACCACCACTATGAGTGGGTCCTATTACGTTCTGATTAACCCCTACTGAATCTAGAATGAACACAACTGCTGTTCTCAGAGGGTCTTCTGGATTATCACAATGAATATTAAAGTCTCAAATAATTAAAGCTTTGTCTAAAGAAACAACCAGGTTACTAACTCCTTACTGTTTTTACTGACTATGCCAGTTGTTCCGAGTTGTAGTGGTGGGAGTGAGACATGCTGGTTTTAAGTATGTGGTTATTCCCATGGGTATCTATTATATCAGGCTCTGAACCTGTTCTAGTAAGGTGATTCTGATAGGGGTAGATATGCCTCACAGATAAACAGGTCCTTTTCACAGTCTATAGTGCCCTTATTGAGTTTTAGCCAGTCTGTCTCTCTCTCTCTCTCTCTCTCTCTCTCTGTATGTGTGTGTGTTTAGTCCAGAGGTAATTGGATGTCTGTTGGTTGTTCTGGAGGTGTGTTATGCATTATAATGTACATCGCGTTTCTCTGATTTTCTCAGCTTTATATATGTGATTAATTTGACTTATATTCTTCATTACAATAAAAACAGTAACAGTAACACAAACAGTAAATACAGCAGGTGTAGGAGAACCACACACTCAGTAACATAGTGATGTATATAAGTAACATATACTGGTAATATTATATACATGTTTATTCTTTTAAATCTTTAATACGAGATATAGTATATATCCCTATATGTTTACACTAGCAAGCAACAACTGTAGTGTTCACTACACACCCAGAAGTGAGAACAGTAGTGGTCACTACACACCCAGAAGTGAGAACAGTAGTGTTCAGTACACGCCCAGAAGTGAGAACAGTAGTGGTCAGTACACGCCCAGAGGCGACAAACTGTCAGCAACACTTGAGAGACTTGTTAATGTGCTAGTGTGAATGTAGAGTTTTACAGTTTGTATGGAAATTAGAGATCTGATATAAAGTATTCTTTGCCAGTCTGGTATTGAAACTTTACGTTTTTACCTGACACACCACCATGATTTATTTGTAATGTGTGTGATTGTCTTGTCACATGGTGCCATTGTGTGTGTAACTTACACACAGGAGGTTCAGAGTCAGAGCAGCTTTATGTATCACTTGAGACACAAAGCTGAAATTAAAACTTATTCATAAAACTGATATGAGTGCATCACTTGTGAGAGTTCTCATATTATTATTATTATTATTATTATTATTATTATTAACAACAACAACAATAATGATGAAATGACTGCATTACACATTCCAGATATTTGAGGTGAGCCAGATGTTGGTTATGGTGTGTAAAACGGAAATTTGTAAGCACCGTGCTCTGTGATTGGTCAGGTGTGAACACAATGTTGGTCAAGCTGGACCATTTGTGATTTCTAACAGAGCCAAATTTATTTATGTAAGCACAGTGCTTACAAACTGCACTTCCTTTTCGACATTGTGATTGACAACACTGCAGTCCAGTGAGAATGCAATGGACAGGTGTTCTGAGGACGTCAATCATTTTTACATGCGAAGAAGTTGTTGCATCAGTGAAATGTGATTTATTCATTTACTTTTTCCTTTTTTGTGCCTGTAAAACCATAAAAATATATTTCACCATCTTTACTACAGGTTTTCTGTTTTTATAGATGAAGTCTTTGTGATTTATAACGAGTTGGAATGCAAAAACAAGTTGGAGTTTTACCTCAGAGTTTAAAATTATACTGTACTGTGTACAAGCATTTAAAAGCACTGAAGGCAATTTAGAGCCCATGACAGAGTGCTGAAAATGCCTGCAGTCATGTAGTAGAAGGCTCTGCTTTTTGACCTTTACAGACAAATTTATAATTGGACTCATTTGCGATACTTGTTGATGAGATATTTTTCCAGTCTTTTCTTTGCTAGTGTAGAGAATACTTTTTTAATTCTATAGGAAACTATACTTGAAGGTAAAAACCAACCAAAGGGTACACAAAGCCAAAGTGATTTGAAAAACTATGCAATAGAGATATCAGTACTTTCAGGTAAGAAAAGCAAATTTCTTTATTCACATATTAGGTTACAGCACTCTTCTGAATATCCACATCATGCAACACAAGTTACAATTAAAGTTTGTCAGTTACTGGCTTTACAAATGCATAGCAAAAACAATCTGTAGTTTAGGGATGGATGCTTAATCTTCTGAGTGTGTTTTTGTTAAACACAGCATAGCACAAAGGGGAAGCTGGCGACTCTAACAGAATATGAGGCTTGCAAGAAGGCAGAACACAACATTCTTGATTCTTGAACAATCCAGAACATAAGAGACTTTGTCTGGAACAAGGGCATAGCTTATAAGCGGCATAGCTTTATCTTAATCTACTTGCTCTTTACTCACTGTGTTACACAGTCACATCAAACTGCTGTCCTTTTTGAATACATATAATTACTGTTCTGTGCATGTTTTACGCTCTATATTCTATTTATAACTGTTTTTATTATTTGATTTTTTATTACCGAGTGCTTTTAATGCACTTTTAATGCAGTGAGTTTCTGTATGAATTTTATACATGTGACAGTCAAATTAAACTGTTGTCCCTTTTGGGTACTTTTAATTACTGTTTTGTTCTGTGCTGTTTTTGTGCTCTATTCTAAAACATTTTTTATTATTACTGTATCAGTTTAGGGATTGATATTTAATGCACTGAATTTCTGAATGTCCTTTATGCATGGTGGATGAAACTTTAAAAAAAGGAGTGAAATATCAATCAGCTGCCTTCACACAAGAGCTTGAACATTTTGTGTGCTTGGGAAGATTTTAGGGTTTTCATAAGTAAATGTTGTGTTTAGTGTTTTCAAGCACACTGTTTTAACTGTTTGGATGATAGTAATTTAAAATAAAATAAGGTAGCTAAAGGCTTTGTAATGAATGGGTCATCACTGATGAAAGGGGTGGGGTTTGTGTCATGTTTTTTGTGCAGTGAAACTGGGTGTGAAGTACACAGTCTTAAACTGATATTCTTGCCAGATTACTTTCTGTAAGGTATTTTTAGCATTGATTATTCTAATAAATTTATTATTCTGGTTTTAAGGCACATGCTTATCAGTAATTTAAATTTGCAGTTCTAAAAAAAACATCAAGTGCTCATGTCCATTTCATTCAAACTCGTGAGCTGGATTTCCTTCATTTATTAAATCTTTAACATAATTACTGTGAAATGAAGATTACAATATTGCAAAAGCACATAAACCACCCAACAAAATGACCCAACAGACTCAACACAGGATTGGGTAGTGTTGTAAAGAGAGAGGACAACTCATTTCTAGCAGCTTTTGTAAATACTCCCGTGAGTCTATTTGGTTACAATAATATGTTCCATCCAGGTCTGGTGTGTAGCTTTGAACATAATTAGGTTAACAATGTAGTGTTTTCAAATGTATTGTCTAATTTAGTTTCAGACATAGCAAGTACTATATATGAAGGTTGTCCAATGGCAGGAAAAATATAACTAGTTTTAATTTTAAACACCCCACACCACCACCACCCACCTACCCCCCAAAATATTTGAATTAAGTATGTCAAAATATAGGCTATCAATTGCTTTTTTGTTACTGGTCTTAATATACCATGTTTGACCTTGAACATGTTTGACCTTGACCTTAAACCACTTTGGTTTATGTGTGTTGTATATAAACAGTCCTTGTAAACATGTGTCTCAGCAAACCAGGATACTGTTGACCCTGTAAACCTGTGAAAATTCATTATATGTCCATGGTTTCATGCTCAGAACAGTTTTTTTAAGTGGGATGTATGTTAGTATGGTCATATGACATTGTTTGATATCTGTTTCATTGGTAGGATGTTAGGAAAGGGGTGTCCCTCTTAACCACAGTGATTTCAGGCTGTCCTCATAAACACTATATACCTGTGTGTGTGTGTGTGTGTGTGTGTGTGTGTGTGTGTGTGTGTGTAATTATTGGTTAATTTTCAAGGTTTACTTAGAAGCAGTTAGATTTTTCACCACAGGGGTGTAGTGAGAATTTCGCTTCCTATTTTTGACTACTTGTCATTTTACACACACGCACACGCACACACACACACACACACTTGTTCAGAGACAATGAAGAGAGAGAGTCAGGGGGAAAGAGACAGACAGAGAGAGAGAACAGTTAGTTCTACAGGTTCTGAAGGATGGCGTTGCTCTTCCTGCTGCTCTGTGGTGAGAAGTTTTTATTCTTCTTAAAAATTTATGGCTGTTTTTATTTTAATCTAAGTGTTCACTTTGCATATTTACTGTCTGAAATGTTTAATCTCAGGTTCATCTAAATTTACACTTCCTGTTAAAATCCTCATTACAGCTGTTTTCACTATCAGAGCTCCACACACACACACACACACACACAGTAAATTATAATAAATGTTAAGTCCTCAGGTTGAGGTTTATTTTCCTCTTTAACGTTGCAATTTTAAAAAAAATGACAGTTTGAGCAGTCAGCTGATGTGAAGGACATCTGAGAAACAAACTAAAAAAAGTCAAGTGGCTTTATTGTCATTTCAACCTTATACAGCTAGTTAGTACACAGTGAAACGAAACAACGTTCCTCCAGGACCAAGGTGCTACATCAAACAAAACACAGAACTACAGTAGACATTACATATATTTACATAAAGTGCACAGTGCAAAAGACAGCACAAGACAGTACAAAAACTATCAAAACAAGACAGTGGGCACGGTGAGTTACAGTGCAGCGCCGACTAGCACACAGTACTAAAAGAAAAAATGAGTCTTATGACAATAGTGCAAAAGATTGACAAAATAAGTTGCTGAATGTAAACATAAGGAGTAGCAGCCAGGTGGAGAGTATGAATATACAGTATATAATAAATATTTATAGCGGCATAAAATTGAATACAGGCGTGTGCAAAAATTGCGAAGAAGATGGGGGTGATGCTCAGTTGAGTGTGTGTGTGTGTCAGTCCAGTCTCTGTGTATTGAGGAGTCTGATGGCTTGGGGGAAGAAACTATTGCACAGTCTGGTCATGAGGTCCGAATGCTTCTGTACCGTTTACCAGACGGCAGGAGGGTGAAGAGTGTGTGAGAGGGGTGTGTGGGGTCGTCCACAATGCTGGTGGCTTTGCGGATGCAGTGTGTGGTGTAAATGTCTGTGATGGAGGGTAGAGAGACCCCGATGATCTTCTCGGCTGTCCTCACTATAGGCTGCAGGGTCTTGCGATCTGAGACGGTGCAATTCCCAAACCAGGCAGTGATACAGATGCTCAGGATGCTCTCAATAGTCCCTCTGTAGAACATGGTGAGGATAGGGGTGAGAGATGGGCTTATCTCAGCCTTCACAGGAAGTAGAGAAGCTGCTGAGCTTTCTTTGTTATGGAGCTGGTTTTGAGGGACTAGGTGAGGTTCTCCACCAGGTGAAAACCAAGAAATTTGGTGCTCTTGACGATCTCCATGGAGGAGCCGCCGATGTTCAGAGGAGAGTGTTCACTCTGTGCTTTCCTGAAGTCAAAAACCATCTCTTTAGTTTTGTCCATGTTCAGAGACAGGTTGTTGGCTCCGCACCAGTCCGTTAGCCGCTGTACCTCCTCTCTGTATGCTGACTCGTCGTTCTTGCTGATGAGACCCACCACGGTCGTGTCATCGGCGAACTTGATGATGTGATTCGAGCCGTGCATTGCTACACAGTCGTGAGTCAGCAGGGTGAACAGCAGTAGACTGAGCACACAGCCCTGGGGGGCCCCAGTGCTCAGTGTGGTGGTGTTGGAGATGCTGTTCCTGATCTGGACTGAATGTGGTCTCCCAGTCAGGAAGTACAGGATTCAGTTGCAGAGGGAGGTGTTCAGGCCCAGCAGGTTCAGCTTTCCAATCAGGTGCTGAGGAATGATTGTGTTGAATGCTGAACTGAAGTCTATGAACAGCATTCGAAAGTACGCGTCCTTTTTTCCAAGTGGATGAGGGCCAGATGGAGGGTGGTGGTGATGGTGTCATCCGTAGAGCGGTTGGGACTGTATGCGAATTGCAGGGGATCCAGTGAGGGGGGCAGCAGGATCTTGATGTACCTCATGATGAGCCTCTTGAAGCACTTCATGATGATGGGTGTGAGTGCAACAGGATGGTAGTTGTTGAGGCAGAGCACTTCTTCAGCACATGGATGATGATGGTGGCCTTGAAGCACATTGTAACTGTGGCGCTGCTCAGGGATGTGTTGAAGATGTTGAGGTGTTGTCCGTGAAAACGTCCGCCAGCTGGTCTGCACACCCTCGGAGCACCCTGCCAGGAATGTTGTCAGGTCCAGCAGCCTTCCATGGGTTAACTCTGCATAGAGTCTTCCTCACTCCAGCTGTGGTAAGACACAGCACCTGGTCGTTGAGAGGAGGGGTGGTCTTCCTCGCTGTCACACAATTCTGTGCCTCGAACCGAGCGTAGAAGTTGTTCAGCGCATCTGGGAGGGAGGCATCACTGTCACAGGCAGGTGAGGTTGTCCTGTAGTTGATGATGGCCTGGATGCCCTGCCACATGCACCACGTGTCTCCGCTGGCCTTGAAGTGGCTGTGGATTCTCTGAGCGTGTGTGCGCTTTGTCTTTCTGATGGCCCGGCACAGTTTGGCCCTCGCTGTTCTTAGGGCCACCTTGTCACCTGCTCTGAAGGCGGAGTCTCGGGTCTTCAGCAGCGCACGCACCTCTGCAGTCATCCACGGCTTCTGGTTGCAGCGTGTGGTGATGGTCTTGGAGATAGTGATGTCAACAATGCACTTGCTGATATAGCTGGTCACTGATGTCGCGTATCCCTCCAAGTTGGTGAAGTTGCCGTCAGTTGCCGCTTCCCTGAACATTTGCCAGTCAATGTGTTCAAAACAGTCCTGAAGAGCAGAGATGGCTCCTGCTGGTCAGGTCTTCACCTGATTCGGAACAGGTTTAGAGCGTCTGACAAGCAGTCTGTATGCTGGGATTAGCCGAGGTGGGGGCAGGGCTCAGCCTGGTACGCGCCGGGGATGTTTGTGTAAACAAGGTCCAGCGTGTTCTTCCCTCTCATTGCAAAGTCCACATGCTGATGGAATTTAGGGAGCACTGCCTTGAGATTTGCATGGTTGAAATCTCCAGCAACAATAAACAGTCCATCAGGGTGTGAATTCTGCAGCTCGCTAATAGCCCCATAAGGTTCACAGAGTGCGTCTTTAGCATTAGCGCTGGGGGTAATGTATACTCTGATTATAAAGACAGTGATGAATTCCCATGGTAAATAAAATGGTCTGCATCTAACAGTCACAAACTCCACCAGCGATAAGCAGTAGCTAGAAACTAGCACTGAATTCTTGCACTATTCCGTGTTGATGTAAACACACAAGCCACCGCGGTGAGCCTTACCGCACAGAGCTTATTTCAAAACTGAAATAAGAAAAGAAAAAACCAGGACGCAGCATTGTTCCTTTGGTCTGTACCCCTCCCATTCAATGAGGTACTCCAGCTGGCCCTTCCCGCGAAGGGAGTTCAGGATGGTTTTGACCAGGTAGGCCAGTCTTACCTCGGGATTCTAGCAGCTCAGTGAGGAAATTGATCGCCAGGTGTGAACAGCACAGTTGGGGTTTGGGCAGTGGTAGGAGTTTACTGGCAGGCAGGGTTCTGGGCACTTTGGCTTGGGTGCAGGCAGAACAGGAAGACACGGCCCGGTGCATGTCTGCGAACACATTTGGCCACCAATACTTGTCCCGCAGTAGATGGTAGGTGCACAGGGTTCCCGGGTGGTCGGTAGCAATGGAGGCGAAAAAATGGCCTGATCCAGTTCCCAGTCAATTGAGCCCGTGACCCAGGAGGGGGGAAGAATGCATTCCTTGCTGTCCATCCGGGGATAGGCAGCATGAATGTGGGACAATGTGTCTGCCTTAGTGTTTTTGGAGCCTGGGCGATAGGACTGGTTAAAGTGAAATCAGGTGAAGAAGAGAGACTGGCGGACTTGCCGGGTGGTTTGAGGCACTTGGCGGACCTGAAGTATTCTAGGTTCTTATGGTAAGTATACAGTACTCTGCAAAAGTCTTAGGCACATGCAAAGAAATGCTGTAGAGCAAAGATGCCTTAAAAAAAAGAAATTAAATGTTTCTACATAAAAAAAACTATAAAGAGCAGTAAACAGTAATTAATGAAACAAAGTCAATATTTGGTGTGACGATCCTTCACTTTTAAAAAAAAATAGTAGTCTTAGGTACAATTTGTGCAGTTTTATAAGGAAATGAGCTGTAAGTGTTACTGAGCATCTTGCAGAAGCAGCCACAGTTCTTCTGGAGACTTTGACTGTCGACTCGCTTCTTATTTCTGCAGCGAAACCCAGCAGCCTTCATTACGTTTTTATCTGAAAAGTGTCTCTTATGGAATCTGCTGCTTTCTTTACTGACATACAAACATTTTTCTG
>CM040479.1:19315833-19327422 GCA_022758105.1 Pangasianodon gigas
CTCTCTCTATAGCCGGGCTGCTCTGTGTGTATCTGCCTCTCTCTATAGCCGGGCCGTGGCTGCTGAGTCTGTACCTTATCATATTGTTCCTCAGCTTGTTGTCTCTGATTGTGCTCAGGTATTCTGCTGTTGTGTATTCTCTGTTTAGGGCTAAATAACATTGTAGTTTACTTTGTTTTTGTGTTGTTTCAGTCCAATAAGATAGATAGTTTTCTTTTTGTGCATTAATCATTGGGTTGGGCCAGATTCTGTGGATGAGGAGGTCAGCGTCCTGATTATTGTTAGTTCTGTTAGTCGTGTTAGTTTGTTTGTGGAGCCTCAGGACCAGCTGAGTGAGGAACCTTCTTTCAATGTTCATTTCATGGTTTTTCAGGGCTTTAAAATGATAAGAGTTGGAATTTTAGATGTTTCCAAAATTTGATGGCTCTTTTCTCAGTATGGATGAATAGAAGGTATTGGCCTAATTCTGCCCTGCATGCATTGTTAGGTGTGTTCCTCTATACCTTGAGGATGCTTTTTCAGAACTCTGTATACAGGAATTCAATTGGATTTTTGTCCCATTTTTCAAATGGGAGAGGACCCCATACCCTATACTTCACTGCCATATAGTGCAATTGGTTCTATACCTGCCTGGAATATTTTGAGCCAGATTCTAACTGGCATTTGAATAGGTTTTTTAATGGCATAGAAAGCCCTTATTGCTTTCTCTTTCAGTTCATTCACAGCCAAGTTGAGGTTTCCATTTGCACTGAATTTCAGCCCGAGGTATGTATAGTTTGTAGCATGAACAATTTTGATCATACCAAGGGTGAAATTATATCTCTATCCCTGACATCTGGATCTTTTCTGAAATGTTAGAACTTTTGTTGTAGTTGGGTCTGCAGTCAGGGCCCAGGTCTGACAGAGCATGTGCAGGATGTCTAGGTTCTGCTGTAGACCCTGTTCTGTTGGAGACAGCAGGACCAAATCATCTGCATAGAGGAGGAACTTTATAGTTTTTTTTTTTAGTTTGCTATATAGTTGTTCAAAGTGATTTTTCCAGGTGTCTCCATTTTGTATGGCAGTTTGTTCATGTTGTTTTTTATTCAGAAAATTCCATTTTCCAAATTTTTTCTGAGTGTATTTTTGTGCTGTTTAAGTTCTTTACAATATTGATGGCGCAAATCTGCATTGTTTGGTTGTCTGTGTTTTTTATATGATAATTGTTTTAATTTTTTCCTCATAGTTTTATGGTCTAAATCAAACCATTTTTCATTCTCTTGTTTGGCCTTATGAATTTTCTTTCAGGTTTTGAGGTTAGGTAATGTTGCCAAATAATCTAATATGTAATTTATGTTCTCCACAGCCAGATTTATGCCACCTCATCATGAGGATAATAATGTTGTTTTGGGCCCATCTGTAGTTTTCTCTAATGTTATACAGCTTACTGGGCATGTTAATATTTTGTGTCCTTTTGAGATACACAGTAATTTGGCTGTGATCTGATAAGGGTGTTAGTGGTTTGACTGTGAATGCTTTGAAAGATAATGGATCTAAGTCTGTGATCATGTAATCAACTGTTGAGCAACCACGAAATGAACTATAGGTGTACCTTCCAGGAGAGTCTCCTCTCACCCTACTGTTGACAAGGTATGGACCAAGGCTTCAACAGAGCTCAATCAGAAGCTTCCCATTTTTATTCTCATGGTCGTCAGTTATTCCTTGGGAAGTTTACTATATTTTGTGGGAAGCTCTGTCCAAAGCTGTAGTTGTTCCCAGACTCAAAGATGTCTTTATTATAGTATTCTATAATACTGTGAGCTGGGTGAGCTGGATTGCTGCTTGCAGGTGTGTTTGAGGCTCTTTGTTTTCTCAGGCTTTGTATTTCTCCTTCTCTGAGGAGCAGCTCCTCCCTGACTGCTTTCAGCTCTCTACTCAGGTTCTCCCTGTCCTGCTGCAGTTCCCTTATCTCTCCTCTCAGCTCCTCAACTCTGGCTTTAAACTCTCGTGTTATCTGCCTCTCTCTATAGCCGGGCTGCTCTGTGTGTATCTGCCTCTCTCTATAGCCGGGCCGTGGCTGCTCTGTGTGTGGTGGAGTTTGTTCACCAGGTGTTGTACATGCTCACTGGATGTGGCATGTGAGGGCATTAGTTCCCTGACTTCTACCAGCTCTACATCTTGTAAGGAGAAGCTGTTTCTGATTTGAGTGACACACTGCTCCAGCGGTGAGTCACAGTTACTAGGGATAGGCTAAGCCGCCTCCAGCTCCTCCTCTGAGTTCTGGGCTTCACAGCCTCTTACAGCATGACTGTTTGCTTCTTGTGTTAGTTTCTCAGCCTCTGCCAGTGCTTTGAGGCTTTTAAAGTTTGTCTGGATAGAGCTGAGACATGCTTCAGTCCCCTGGAACATTATGGTTCCATTATGGTAGATATTTACAGTTAGAAATGCCTTGTTAGAGTCGTCTTCTTCATGAATCTGAATTTGTCTACCATTACAGATGCCTTGTTTTCTAATACTTTTGTAATATTTACAGATAGCCATGTGCCAAGCATTACAGTCTTCTGTGTAGAGGAGCAGATTTGTGGTGATGGATCTGTTCCCTTTTTGTGAAAAGTCTGCCATTAAAGTCTCTCGATTTGTCTTCCACAGGCTGTATTTATAGGCTTTCTTGTCCTTTGCACTCTTAGTAGCTTGTGGATATGTGATGGAGGGGGGATCTCCTGCTGTAGCTTCAATTGTTTTGTTTTGTTTTGTTTTTCTAAATGTCACTTTTTAACTGTCACTCACAGACTGCTGCTAGTTTATCTATAAGTTACTTAGCCAACAGATAACCTCTCTTAGTTCTGTTCCACTAATTTCGTAATAATCTTTTAAAATGCAGTGTAGATTGTAACTCAGTCTTGCCTGTTATTTGGATGTGAATTAATTCCAGTATCTTCTGATTTGTCCGTCTGTCCTCCTAACTGCTCTCAGTCTCAGTGCTGCTTAATTGTCTTGTTGAAGAATGCAAAAGAAATTAAAGGAAAATGATTCAGCTCACAGTTATCACAGTTATCTTAATATTCCTCTTGCTTTTATCTTCAATTTGATATAGGTTTTGTTAGGTTTAGTTCACTCCAGAGGTGAAAAAAACGGTACAATTTTAAGAGCTCATGTGGAGCATCACTTTCTTGCTGACTGTTCTAGAATCTAATTCTCTCTCTCTCTCTCTCTCTCTCTCTCTCAGTGTTCCTGAGCTTTGTAAAACATATCTGAATTTATCTTTGGAAGATAAAGGCCCAAAAAATATCACTCTTGTGTATAAGGTGAGTTTATACACACACACACACACACACACACACACTCACACACACACAGCCCTCCTCTATAAACACACAGTTACAGTCCTTGTATTAATCCAGATGCGAGGGGAATGTTCTGGGCTAAAGTGTGACTGTAAGGGAGTGATGTCCCGGGATTGCTCACATCACACATCACAGGAGGAAGTGGGAAATAACATGATTATGGTCTATTAAATATACTTTTTTACTTCCTTCTTTTAGCGGGTTACTAACCACTCATCTTGGCTTTCAAGATGGCGCCACACATGGCTGCCTTGGTGTGTTGGTGCACTTTGTTTTGTCTCATTTTGTTTGTTAAAACAGTTTTTTTGATGATACCGGGAGCTCGTTCACCAGAGAAGAGCTTAAGAACATCAGGGCTACAGTCCCTGTAGATTTGTTTCCCACCTTCATCGATACATCCGTGAATTTACTGGACATTCTGGTCAAACGTGCCCTCACCTGTGCACATGCAGTGAAACGCCGGAGGAAGGGGAAACGTGCCGATGCGATAAGGAATTTGTTTTTACACTAATAATGGCTGGTGCAATGATGCAACAGTGATTCAGCAGTACTGTTCTCCTGATCTTGAATCATTTTTCATAAACTGCAAGCCCTTCTACTCCCCATGTGAGTTCGCTTCATTCATAGTGGTCGGTGTTTACATTCCACCGCAAGCCAACGTGCAGAAGGGGAACATTCTGGATCACCGTTACACTACAGTAAGCAGTGCCTCTCAAACTGTCCCACGAGCTGCACTGGGACACTCTGACCACGTCATGGTCCATCTGGTTCCTGCATACAAGCAGAAAGTAAAGCTCTCCAAACCTGTTGTGAGGATATCAAAGCAGTGGACCAGGGAGGCTATGGAGGATCTTCAGGCATGCTTGGACTGTACTGCCTGGAATGTATTCAGGAATGCTACCAACAGTCTGGATGAGTACACAGAGGCTGTGACATCATACATAAGCTTCTGTGAGGATAGCTGTGTACCATCACACACCAGGATGAGTTACAATAATGACAAACCCTGGTTCACAGCCAGACTCGGACAGCTAAGGCTGGAGAAGGACGTTGCGTTTAAGAGTGGGGACAGACCAGGTTTAAAGTGGCAAAATACAAGCTTAGCAAGGCAGTGAGAGAAGCTAAACAGCTGTATTCTGAGAAACTACAAAAGCAGTTCTCAGCCACTGACTCTGCTTCTGTCTGGAAAGGGCTCAGGCAGATCACAAACTACAAACCTAAAGCCCCCACTCTGCTAATTCCTGCGTCTGGACAACAGCCTGAACGAGTTCTACTGTCGCTTTTAAAGACAATGGGACGGTCCTGTCACCATCCCCCACGACACCAGGCACCAACTCCAACTCCAGCCCTTCAGCTTCACCACCCTCACCACAGCAGGGGCTGGGGCCTCTCCACAGATGCACACCTCAACGGCCCCCTCCTCTTCCTCCCCAACCACAAGATCGACCCTCTCCATCCTAGAGCAAGACGTTAACAGAGATTTCAAGAGAAGGAACCAACGCAAAGCAGCCAGACCAGAATCTGTCTCTCCATCCACCCTGAACTATTGTGCTGAACAGCTGTCTCCAGTGTTTACAAACATCTTTAACATGTCAGTGGTGATATGCCATTTGCCAGCCTGCCTCAAGACCTCCATCATCTTCCCCATCTGCAAAAAACCCAGGATCACAGGACTTAATGACTACAGACCTGTTGCTCTGACATCTGTGGTAATGATGTCCTTTGAGCGCCTCGTGTTGTCCCACCTCAAATCCATCACAGACCCTCTCCTGGACCCCCTGCAGTTTGCCTACAGAGCCAACAGATCTGTAGGTGATGCGGATAATATGGCCCTCCACTTCATCCTCCAGCACCTGGACTCCTCAGGAACCTATGTCAGGATCCTGTTTGTGGATTTCAGCTCTGCTTTCAATACAATCATCCCGGCTCTGCTACAAGACAAGCCCCCCCAGCTGAGTGTGCCTCATTCCACACTCAGCTGGGGGGGCTTGTCCTGTAGCAGAGCCAGGATGATTGTATTGAAAGCAGAGCCAAAATTTCAGACTTTCTGACTGACAGGAGGCAGCACGTGAGACTGGGAAAACATGTCTCTTAATCCTGGACCATTAGTACTCATTCCCCCCAAGGCTGTGTTCTTTATCCTCTACTCTTCTCCCTGTACACCAACAGCTGCACCTCCAGTCACCAGTCTGTCAAACTACTGAAGTTTGCAGATGACACCACCCTCATTGGGCTCATCTCTGAGGGGGATGAGTCTGCCTACAGGTGGGAGATTGATCACCTGGTGAACTGGTGCAGTCAGAAAAACCTGGAGCTCAATGCTATTAAAACAGAGGAGATGGTGGATGACTTCAGGGAGAACTCAGCCCCACCCACCCCCATCATCCTGTGTGACTCCCCAGTCGATACTGTGGACTCCTTCCGCTTCCTGGGAACCATCATCACCCAGGACCTCAAGTGGGTGCTGAACATCAAATCTCTGATCAAAAAAGCGCACCAGCGGATGTACTTCCTGCGGCAGCTAAAGAAGTTCAACCCACCAAAGACAATGACGGTACACTTCGACACTACACCTCCATTATTGAGTCCATAATTTAGTACGCTGCTGCCACTGCCATGGACAAAAGCAGACTGCAGAGTATCATTTGCTCTGCTGAGAAGGTGATTGGCTGCAATCTGCCACCTCTTCAGGACCTGTACACTTCGAGGACCTTGAAGCGGGCAGTTAAGATTGTGGCTGACCCCTCTCTCCCTGGACACAACCTTTTCGAGGCATTCCCCTCAGGCAGGAGGCTGCAGTCCATCAAGACTAAAACCTCACACCACAAAAACAGTTTCTTTCCATCCACAACTAGCCTCATCAACAATACCCAGGACCCACCTTGGTCTCTTATCCGCCTCCATGGACATTACATATTGCATTAATGAAAAACTCCACTTTGCTGTTTCATATGTGTTACATTAACGCACACAACTCATACTGCTATACTGCAACTTCTTACTTCAAACTGTGAGCATTTGCACTGGCCCACCCTTTGCACATCCTGCACTAATGTACAGTTAATGTCTCTAATTTTATTTTATTTTCCTAAATTTTTATATTTCTATATTTATGCTCATAGCTGGTTACCTTATTAATATTATATTATTTCTTGTATTTTACTGTTATACTAAGCACCAGTACACGAAGACAAATTCCTTGTAGCATCGAATCCTCACAGACACCACTATTTACTGTATCTCATCCATCAGTACAGCAAAGAATTTTTAAACTAGCCATAGATAATACTCCAGTATCTCCATCCTCGGTGGGTCACGCTTGTCCTCGTGTTTGACATCCAGCTCCCATTTCTGTCACATTAACAACATAACCAAAATGTCCTTTTTTCATATTGCTAAATTCAGACCACTTTTCTCATTGTTTGTGGCTGAAAAATTAGATCATGCTTTTGTCACTTCCAGGCTTGATTAATGTAATGTAGTTTTTCAATTTCCAGTAAATTGTAGGAAATTAGCTACTTACTTAGATTAAATTGATCAGCTCAGAGGGGGAATTTTTGCAAAATTCATATTTCAACAGTTGATCAACTATTCGTCCAACGATAAGTTGAGCTTAATGTATCTTATTAAATCTGACAGGAATATTACCTCCATGGCCACTGGCAATAATATCCTGATGTAGTTAAACCCAAATTATGAGCACAGTAACAAGACCAGGCTGTTTAAGGCAGTAAATTGTAAGAATAGAGACACAAGACACTTCTCTTCACAATCAGTGAGACTATTTATTTACTCTAATACACACATCTAATCTAACACATAAACACACACACATGCCTGCACATTTAAACGGGTGAGAATGATTTAAACAGAGAATGAACGGCTCCCTAGTTTCACACTGTATGCAATTCTTAGACTAACTTGACCTTTGTTTCGTTATTAAATGCACCAGCTTCAACTAGAGTCTGGAGGTATCATACTTGCGGTTGTGTTGCTCTAGCTGGGCATTCCCTTGTTGCATCATTGTTTAAAGGGATTTTCCAGCGATGTTGATTTGTCTGCGGGCTGGTTGCTTTTGGGTGGCATCTCGAGAGACCAATCAGGATGGTGAATGGAGTGAGGTGTGTACCAGCGGAGTCTCGTAGGTGGGTTGCAGAGGCACCTGATGAGTGTAGAGGCGGAAGTCGAGGAGGCTTCACAGGATTGGGTTGCGGAAGACTTAGCTGAGGCTCAGGGTCAGCAGAGGAGAGAGAAGGGTCAGGATGATCTTGAAAGATGAGAAAGCTGAGATCATCTTGAAGCTGTTGATCTACGAGAATTCTCCTGGTGTAGTTTGTTGATGAGAACTCACTGTTTCCATGGTGTACCAGGGTTTTAACCCTTTCTAGCTGGGCTGACCCCGAAGTGTTTGCTCCAATCAGCATGTGTGGGCAGTGTGTAGTGACGTTCTCCGCCCATAACTTTACTCCATACATTGTCTTTGTAGTTTTGCAAATTTTCTTTCTGCTTTTTTTATATAGTGTGGATCAATCTTTTAGTCCCAACTGTTTTTACACATATATAAAACAACATTCTACCCAAATTTCCTTACTCACATCTTTCAAAAAAATCATTCAATGAGCACACACATACCAAATATCACATGCTTGCAGTTGTTGATACACTCATTAACATTATGATACCTGTTAAACATTCAAAAGCATCATAGTGACCTGGTGGATATAGGTATGACACATATAAGGAATGACATTAAAAAGGCAAGTTTTCAAGTCATTGTCCTTTCAGGAGTAAGGTAATCCAGTGCATTTGTTAAAGCTGGGCTCTGTGGAATGTGTGAATGCTGGTGACAGTATGGGGATCTTTGTGTTCCCAGGGAAAGAACAAAGGTCTTATTCCATGACGACCCCCTGTTGATTCTTTCTTGAGGCCTCCCTGGTTGAGTGTCCCCCTTTTGGCCTTAGGTTATCAGATCTATGGTTGAGGGTCCTTGAATATTATCCTGTGGGCCAGCCATTGTGGTCTTGGTTAATAGCTTAAATTGATAGGGTGACAGGGTTCCTCTTGGCTGAAAGGGTCCATCCTCTGATCAGGGATGTCCTAATGTTTGCCCTGTTGTTCACAGGATATCGTGAGGTCAACCCTGCATGAACAGGCAATAATTAACTGGCTCCTCAGGGTCTGGCAGTAAGGGTTCATTGATTTACTGTTCCAGTGGCTCACTGATTGGAATATGTTGGGGGGAGAACATGTTCTCTGTTTGTGCAACTCAGGATCCTACATCCTCCCCCCTTTCGATAGGCGATGTTCGAAGGTAAAGACATCGGCAGACACTGGGAAAAGAGTAAGCACAGCAGACACACATACAAACAACAAGACAACACCCCCATCCCTGGTGAGGTACTGGTGCAGGACAGTAGGTTATTTTGGGGCACTAGTTTTAGGGTAGTAATACATTCTTGGGACAGTGTGAGGTTAACTTGTGGTGGTTAGCTACCCTATATCATTATGGTAGTTAGTGAATTTAAGTCCGGTTTAATTATCCTCGGTACAATGCCAGAGGCCATGTCATTGGGTGCCGGGAGGCATTCCACCCATTTGGAATACATGAGCATAACCCCCTTTGGCACTGAGGAACTGCAAGTTTAGGAGCAGTGAGGTCCTCAGGGGCATATAGGAGGACATCGTCTTTAAGAGGAAGCATGTGCTTTACTTTGTGGAGTTGAGGTCAGAGGAGAACGCAAGGTTGGAGTCTGTAATGGGGTTAGTTTGAGGGTCAAAAAGGTGAGCCATTAGGGATTTGAGTGCAGGATCAGAGGCTTGTATTGCAAGTAGATCATCAGGGGAGATTTGAGGTTGTAGGTCGACAAGGGTGGGAGACCACACCACTTTGTTTACTGTGTCCACACAAGCATTCAGTGTCATCAGGATGTCTGCTTCAAGGTAGGCATCATGGGATAGATCTGAGACAATGAGGAAATAGTGGTTCAGGCATCTATTGTTCCATTGCACATCCAGGGCACAGACGCCCATGGAGGTTGCCATGGTTAGAGAGTCAGGCCTCAACGGGAATCGACTGTGTTTGGAGACCTGAGGTATCTCTGGTGTGTTCTGTCATAGAAGGTTGAAGAGCTTCCGGCTAAAGGTTGAGTTGTCTGCCCAAAGGGGCAATACCACATTGGTCATGGTTGTGCCTTGGATATTTATCTCTTCGGTTACTTGTGTGCAGTACGAGTTTGGGCCTGTCGTCATCTGTGGGGCACACTGAAGTGATGTTTGGCTCCCATTTGAACTTGAGTTTGTATCATCTCTTGGCGGACTGTGGATGGCATCTGCCAGTTGACATTGCACTTCCAGGGAGCTCATTGGCTGGAAGAGCAGAGGTTCTTGTACTTGGACCCATATTTTTGTTGTTTGAAGTCTACCAATGGCTCAAAGTGGTCCAGCAGGTCTTTCCCAATGAGAAGGGGGGAACGTGTCTCCAGGGGTGAGATGTACTCAGCTTGCTCCAGGCTCATTGGGCCGACAGTCAGGTGTATTGGAGCTACCCATTCCAGGCACAGCCCAATTTGGGAGTATGCCTGGATGTTCCGTGCACATCTTTGGAGTTGGAAGGTCCTGCTGGTTTGTTTGGTGCTTTTTTTTGGACTTCCTTGAAGAGCTGGTTCGACTTCAGGATGAAGTCTACCAGGGTCTCTAGCCTTACTTGATGCTCTAGAGTAATGGACAGGTAAAATTTTCTTGCTACTCCTTTCTCAATCAAGTCGCCTAGGAGCTGGGGAACCAGGGCCTGAGTCATGACTGGCAGGGTGTCATGGTTCATTTGCTGCTGTTCTGAAGAATGACATACAATCAAGATCACACTCTCTGGTACCTTGGGTGTTTGTGCAGTTTCATTGGTAAGTGGTGGATGGAGATACCTCTGATCCAGGTTATCAGGTGCTGGTTCTTCTGGTTGATGCCCTGGTAGGATGATAAGGCGGCTGTTATCTCACTGGTGATGCTCAGGGCTTGGTGAGTAGAAGGCAGGTGGTGGTCATTACGAGGGGAAATCTACAAAATCTTATTCATAAACTCCAAAATGTCCAAACCTGTGCTGCAGGCTTTACTCACATGTAGCTCTCCACAACAGAAGAAGAAAACTTTATCTTGTCACATATACATTACAGCACAGTGATATTCTTTTCTTTGCTTTTTCTCAGGTTGTTAGGAAGTTGGGGTCAGAGTGCAGGGTCAGCCATGATACAGCACCCCTGGAGCAGAGAGGGTTAAGGGCCTCACTCAAGGGCCCAACAGTGGCAGCTTGGAAGTGCTGGGGCCTGAACCCCCAACCTTCTAATAAATAGCCCAGAGCCTTAACTGTTGAGCCACCACTGCCCAACAACACATAACTCTGACTCTACACACCTTACACTGGCTTCCTGTGTACTCTAAGATTGATTATAAAATCTTCATCCTCACCTACAAAGCTGTCCATGGCTGAGCATCCCATAATCTTGTAGGCTTATTCAGTCCTACTCTTTCTGTTCATGAGCTAATCTATGGTATGTTGTACAGCGAGCCTATCATGTTGCATCAACCCCACAGCAGGCTAAAAATAATTGCAGCACTCCCTGACAGTGGAACGCTTTGTTGTAACTAATCTATATTCTTCAGATGTTTGTTTTTGCTTTTTTCATTTTTAATCTTGTGTGTGTGTGTGTGTGTTTTTAGGTGAGTAATCTGGGACTAAAAGATCTGCCTGTAGCAGTAAGCTTCCGGATGCCGTCTCAGACAAACTTGCATGATCTGCACAATCACACCATCACTGTGTCTCAGGTATATATTAATTGTAATGATAATAAATTTGGATGATGTTTCTGACTGGAATAATTCTATTGTTGATGCTCTAGCAGTGTAGATTATAATGAAATCTACACATAATGAAAAATAAAAATAAATCTGATTGTGATTAGGGTGTGTGAATGTACAAGTCCAGTGTGACAGTGAGAACTAAAATATTTCTACATTTCCACATACTACACTGCTGATGAAAGGAGAGTGCTAATTATCACTATTTAACGAGTCAGTTTTAAACAGAATTCTAACTGTTTGTTACATCCTGGCTGTCATAAGGAGAATGAGGACTCGGGAGGCTGGCATGAGAGACAGAGTCAGTTTATTGTTTTTTTTGACCCATGCTATACAGCACAGAAAAAATCCTCAATATAAGTATTTAAAAAGAAACAAACTGTCGCTTTCACACAGGCACACACACACACACACACAC
>CM040479.1:19347773-19358695 GCA_022758105.1 Pangasianodon gigas
ACAAACTTAGCAAGGCACTGGAAAGTTAGGTTGGCACCACTTCCTTTCTGTTCATAATGTATCTTTCATTGCAAGACACAAAGCATATAAAAAGGAGCATGCCACACACCCCACCGCTCTAATGTTGGGGACCCGTCAGGCCTGAAACACCATTAATCATCTCCAGGGTTCCAAACAAACCGAAAGGAAGGGTGACAAACTGGTGTAAACAAAACAGGGGGAAAAAGGCCTTTTTCCTCACAGAACACTTGAGTCAAGGGGATCTGCAAAATATCCCACTGTCAAATCTAGTGTTAAATAAAAGAAAGCAGCACCTACCTGCGCAAGCAGTTTGATAATGCAAAACATTGAATAAGTGTCAAATTTCAACACCACATTGACTTTTCTGAAGTACACATAAAACCAAACCTACCCATCTGCCTTGTAAACCAGGATGACAGGGTTAGACCAGGGCTAGACTCCAGCTGATTTTCTACTGGGAGCTGCTGCATGGCCAGCTGGGCTTCTCCCAATAGCGGAGGAAGCAGTTGAACAGCCCACAGGCTCCGGCCACGTCCCCACTACTGTGGCAAGGCCAAAGGGCTCAATGAAAGCCTCTGGTTAACCTGGGGTCATCTTTGTGAGTGTACCAGGTGCCCCAGGTGAGTCAGGGCTGGCTGGAATACTGACGGGCTGCAGAAGACCCTGGTGGTCTTCGGCCTGTGCCACCAAGAGAGCCTTGAAGAGAATAAGGAATCAGGAGGCAGGCATAAGAGAGAGCACAGGTCTGTTTTATGTTTCTTTGGAAAAACGTGTTCCACAGAAAAACACTTCTCAGTGTAATATTTTAAAAGAAACAGAACTTTTGCTTTAACACACACACACACAAGCAAGACATTGTCAAATTAGGTTGCTCTGTTCAGCACCACCTGCTCTCGATGCTCAGAACATCTCCCTGCAGGACAAAACCTGTAAATAGGAGCAATAGGAGCAACATAGGAGCAAAATAGGAGACTCCACCCTTCATTCACAAGCAGCACTCCACACACCCAGTTAGGATGGTTAGGATATTGTTGATTATCGTCATCATGAAAATAACTTTAGTGTGTCTGATCATTAGCTATAGACTACACTAATAAACTTTATTTTCTTCCAGAATGTTACAGCCTGTAACATCGTACCGCCTGAGAAACATGCTGTAAGTTATGGTTTATTTACTTCCTGTTGATTTACTTCCTGTTGATTGTTCTTCATTCAATTCAATTAAATTCCATTTCATTTGTGTAGCACTTTTAACAATGGACATTGTCACAAAGCAGCTCTATAGGAATAAATACATTCAAATGAAATTAAATCAAAATAAATTGTAAATGTATGAATTTATCCCTAATGAGCAAGCCACAGGCGATGGTGGTGAGGAAAAACTCCCTGAGACGATATGAGGAAGAAACCTTGAGAGGAACCAGACTCAAAAGGGAACCCATCCTCATCTGGGTGCTAACGGATAGTGCGATTATAAATAAATCCCTTCTATAACTGTGTACTACATGGACAAATAGCGCAATTGTACAGCCAGTAAATTTATTACAGTTTTCACATGAAGTCCAGTTTGTTGAAACAATCCACTGTCCACTGATGGAAAAAACTGCTCATGGCAACCGCAGCCCCAAAGCCACCACAGCAATCGCAGTCCCAAGCCATCACAGTACAACTCTCCATATGAGATACCCAAGCCATCTCCATGGCCCCCAAGCAGCACCATCCAGAGCAACCCCAATGATCTTCAGGCCGTCCATGTGGGGCCCCAGCAGCAGCGAGCAATCTCCAGCCGATGAGAACTCCAACCAGAAGTAGGGCATCAAGATGGATCAGGCAGGTCCAGAGAACAGAAGGGGTCAGGATCACTGGCATCTCAGGAGTAGCATGTGTAGCTTGACAGAGAGAGAGAGAGAGAGGGGGAGAGATTGTTAGGTAAGCCTTTGTCCAGTAATGGTTAAGGACAGAGTACTTTGTTTGCAGAGTGCAAGCAGGGACTCTGTAAAGACTAGCTGTGACAGCATAACTAAAAGGGAGAACCAGTAGGTAACAGACATGAGGGCGCTCTGGGACATAAAGAGGCCAGCCACTCCACCATCAACAAACACTGAAATGAACTTCATGGCACATTCTTGTGTGCCCTTACTGTAATTCTGTATGAAAGGAAACTCTCAGGCACACACAACTGTTTCACAGGGACTTGTACTGAGGACATGCCACATAGGTGGATTAGAATGTGTGTGATTGTTGATATTGGAGTCAAATGCAAGTGCAGGCGATTTATTGAAGGAAACAGAATAGAAACAAACAATATAGAATCATGGACGTATCCAAACATGAGCTAGGAAAATGAGGCATGGATCATACACATACTACAGGTATTACACAATCAAGAAAACAACGGAAATGAAGAACCTTTATAGGGGTGCTAATTACAGAAAACACGAAACAGGCATAAGGTGTAAGTACAGGGCACATGGAGTCGTGTGATTTCCAGGGCTGCTGGGACGTGGAGTCCTTGTTGCTGGCCAAAACCAGCAATGATGTAACAGATATAGTTTCTGTAAGCAGACATTTTTAACATTTATGGAAGGAGTCTCCAGTGTCAGCCCTTTGTAACAGTCAGAGGTAAAGCTGTAACTTTAAGTTTTTTCTTCAGAACAGAGGAGTTTGTGCTTTGCAGTTTCTGGGTAACATGACAAGCTGCATTTTTTTTGTCTTATTAACATCAAGAGAGAGAAAAAGTGAGGGTGGTGAGGGAACAACTGTTTATAGCTGCTATAAAGTAAGCAATAAGAGGACCTGACTTGTTTCACAGATATTTCACAATGTTAAATGTAACTATAAAAGTATAAAAAGTATTATATGTCTGTAATGAATCGTCGGAGGCGGGTTGTGTAGGATCCATTAGCAGATTTAATAGCAGATAATCCAAAACAGCAGGCAGAAACGTAGTCGAGAAACAGGCAGTAAAGTCCGGTAAACCAGGAAGTCGAGCAGCGAGGCAAACAAATCCAAAAAACACAAGGCAAAGGCAGAAAACCGTAAACGTGAACAGGGTCGAGCACAAAAGACAACAAAACACTAAGGCAGAGAGAAAAGGCTTGGTAATGTCCCGAAAACAATACTTCGCGTCCTAGTGTAGTGAACGTGCTGTTTAAATATCTGAAAAAACCCCGGAAGTGTTTGTCGTGGGTGGCGTCAAAACTCGGGAGAGGGCTCCCTCTGGCTGGCAGGTGCCGGCGGTGATGCTACAATGTCACTCTATAATAAACAAATGTAACAGTAGGCAAATTGCTGTGGTTTAAGAGGAATAAAACATTTGGGGAAGCGTTATAGGAAAAATAATAAAATTCAGAGTGGCAACTCCCCTTTATCACCCTGTCACTGATTACTTAATTCAGTACTTTGTAGAAGCTTGCAGCAGATCCAGCTTTGAGTCTTCTTAAGTCTCTACAGGCTTTACACACCTGGATGTGTGCAGTTTCTCCCATTCTTCCTGGAAGATCCTCTCAAGCTTAGTCAGAATGAATGTGGAACGTCTGGGAACTGCCACCACCATACTTCACCGTAGGGATGGTATTAGGCAGTTTATGAGCTTAACCTGGTTTTTCACCAGACATAGAGTTTGGAATTCTGTGCAACGAGTTTAATGTTTGTCTAATCAGAACAAAGAATCTTTTCCTTATGCTCTCGGAGTCATATAAGTGCCTACTATATGCCTTTTACTCAGGAGTGCCATCTATCCACACTACCTTATAGGTCTGATTGATGGAGTATTTTGGAGATGGTTGTCCTTCTGGCAGGTTCTCCCATCTCTGTGGAGAACTCCTGTAGTTTTTTTAGAGTGGACATTGGGTTCCTGATCACCTTCCTGACCAAGACCATTCTAAGTTACTGAGTTTGGCTGGACAGCCAGCACTAGGAAGAGCCCTGGTGGCTCCAAACTTCTTTCATTTCACAAAATGGTTAAATGGTTTTATACCCTTGCCAAGATCAAAATCGCAACATACTTTGATCAGGGAGGTCTAAAGAGAGTTCCTTGGCCTGCATGGCTTGGTTTTTGGTCTGACATGCACTGTGAATTGTGGGACCTTATACACACACTGGTGTGTCTTTCTAAATCATGTCCAATCAATTGAATTTGCCACAGGTGGACTCCAGTCAAGTTCTAGAGATATCTCAAGAGAAACCATGGTTTGTCTTTATGGATTATAGTGTGTACACTGATGGTCACAAAGTCAGTTTAATCCATTTTAAATTACATCTATAATACAATAAATTGTGCAAAACCTGACTATATAAATAACTTAAATTACCTGTGTTTCATCTGAGGAGGTTTATGACAGTGATGTGATAAGATGTGACATCACATATCACATGATCTCATTTCACTATTCAGTAGAGCTAATTGAACATCCCTACACAGGAACAGGAGTTCTACCTTACTGTGATGTTTAGAATGGCTCTGTAAAACATGATGTTTGGTTACTATGGCATTGCTGACACAGTGTTATTATGGGATGCCCCGCAGGACTGTCCATTTAAGCGGTGTGCGAACTTCATGTGTCATTCATTCTCACTGGATCCTGCGTCTGCTGTCCAGTTTAACCTGAGGATGCTCATCAGCTTCCCTAATAAACAACAATACACAGGAGTAATAACACACACACACACACACATACACACACACACACACACACACACAAAAAAAACTGATCTTTTTCTGTCTGTCCCGTGTTGTCCTTTTCTCTGCAGAAATTTTCTTTCAGTGAGTTTAGGAAGGAAGATGATTTTTCTGTCTTTGCTCAGCTGGACTTTGATAAAAAGCTTTATAATCAGATATCCAGTGAGGTGAGAACAGTAAAACACACACACACACACAGTGTTTGTGTATATCTTTGATCAGTTTCTTTTTTGTGTATTTTTAACTTCGAGCTGTTTTATTTTACAGAACGACATGAGCAGATTTCACCAGGCTAAGGTATGTTTTGTTTCCTGTCTCAGCTGACTGTGTTCACATGTTTACAATTTAAGAAAAATATATAGCTGTCAGTCAGCTATCAGTGGTGTAAGTGGTCAGTGGTGTAAATTGTCTGTGGTTTCAGTGAAGTTGGTAGTGTCAGTGGTAAGTCACTTGTGCAAGTGGTGTCAGTTGTCAGTGGTGATCGTATTGTCAGTGGTGAATTACTGTGCTCACATGTTTACCAGAAGTTACTGGACCTGGGAAAAGAGTGATTGACAGATAGATAGAAAAATAGGTAACTGTTGGTCAGGTGTCAGTGTGGTAAGTGGTCAATGGTGTTGGTAGTGTTTGTGAAAGTCTTGAAAAATGATGACTATGTGATGATCCAGTGTCCCACAAGAACATGTCTGAGAGAACGTCTAAAGCCCAAAACAAGCACAGATTTTACTGATGCTGTTAAAAAGTACCACAAACCTTATTACAGCATGGACATTGTTGTGCTTTTCACAGCATTTCTAAATGCCTGTTTGTGTGTGTGTGTGTGTTTGTGTGTGTGTCATTACAGATCAGTGTGAAAGCAGAGCTGGTCATTCCTCCTGATGTTAAAGTGATCATATGTACAGGTGGAGGAGGTGGATTTCTCCTGCTCATCATCATCATCATAGTGCTGTTGAAGGTGAGAGCCAATCAGAGCTCAGCTGCAGTAATGGCTGTCAGTTATAGTTAATATTCATTACTCAGAACTTATAGTAGAGTAAAGCATAGTAGAGACCAGCAGGACTGACTTTAACTTCAGGATTCTGGAGCTCAGATGAGGTAAAGCAGCAACAGATGAGCATTGATCAGTCCACAATACAGTACACACCAGCACAGACCAGTACACACCAATACACACCACACACCAATACACACCAGCACTGTCCAGTACACTACAGTACACACCAGCACTGACCAGTACAAACCAATACACACCAGCACTGACCAGTACACACCAATACATACCAGCAATGACCAGTACACTACAGTACACACCAACAATGACCAGTACACACCAATACACACCAATACACACCAGCACAGAGCAGTACACACCAATACACACCAGCCATGACCAGTACACTACAGTACACACCAGTACTGACCAGTACAAACCAATACACACCAGCAAAGACCAGTACAATCCAATACGCACCAGCACTGACCAGTACACACCAATACACACCACACACCAATACACACCAGCACTGACCAGTACACTACAGTACACACCAGCACAGACCAGTACAAACCAATACACACCAGCAAAGACCAGTACACTACAGTACACACGAGCACTGACCAGTATACACCTATACACACCACACACCAATACACACCAATACACACCAGCACAGAGCAGTACACACCAATACACACCAGCACAGACCAGTACAAACCAATACACACCAGCACTGACCAGTACACACCAATACACACCACACACCAATACACACCAGCACAGAGCTGTACACACCAGCACTGTGGTATGAGAGGTGAAGAGTAAATTGTGTAAGTCTTAAAACACTCGCCTGTGGAGGTCAGAACATTTATCATCAATCTCCATCATGTGGTCATTTACCCTGAACTCTCTCCGAACTTTAACCTGTGTCCTCCTGTCTCTCTTACTCCATCTGTCTCACTCTCTTTCTGTGACCTGCTCTCTCTCTGTTTGTCTATCTCTCTGTCTGTCTCTTTCTCAGTGTGGTTTCTTTAAGCGTACACGTCATGAATTGTGTGAAGAAGGGAATGAGAACAGTGCTGAAGAAGAAGATGAAGTGTGCAGTGCTGAAACAAATGGAAAGATGGGAGAATCTCCTTCCACATCTGAAGAGAAACCGTTCATCCCCGCTGGAGGAAACAATGTTGTGTCAGAAAATGGAGGGAGAGAGAATGGAGAAATGGAGAAAGGAGAAAGTGTGGAGTGAAAAGTCTTCACTGGTTGAGCTACTGATTGTTTATTAGCATGATTCTACTTCTTTAGCTTAGCTACAGTCCCCTCTGAAAATATTGGAACAGCAAGGCCAATTCTTTCCTTTTTGTTATACACTGAAACATTTGGGTTTGAGATCAAAATATATGAAGATTTTATATGAGATAGATCAGAATTTCAGCTTTCATTTCCTGATATTTACATCTAGATGTGTTAAACAACTTAGAAAATGGCACGTTTGGTGGCAGACCACCAAATTTTTTTGTGAACAAAAATATTGGACCATGTGACTGACAGGTGTTTCTTGTTGCCCAGGTGTGCCCTGTTAGATTGATTGTTTAAACAATTAATAGCTCTGAATGTCTACTCTGGGTTTGAGCCCTGGGTTTCATCTGTGAAGACTGCATTTGTTGTTAAAAAGCATAAATCAACATGAAAACCAGAGAGCTGTCTATGGGAGAAAAGCAAGGCATTTTGAAGCTGAGAAAAGAGGGGAAATCTATCAGAGCCATTACACAAGCATTGGGCATAGCAAAATACAACAATTAGGAATGTCCTGAAAAAGAAAGAAACATTTACTTTTACAGTTAGAAGCCCAGCAGACACCCTTATCCAGAGTGACAGAGGAAATATAGTAAGAAGAACACAGACAACGAAATATTTTTTTAAAATAAAGTGCTAATTTATGTATTCCATGAACAGGTAGGACTTTAGTCATTGTTTGAAGTCTGCCAGTGACATCTAGGAGAAATTCATTCTACCACCTAGGTGCCAGAACAGAGAAGAGACTTGATGAGGGTATAGAGCAGTGCTAGAGGATCAGATGGAGCGTGGTGCAGTGCGGGGTGTGATAAGTGCCTTGAGGTAAGTGGGTGCTGGTCCGTTTTTGGCATCAGTGTTTTAAATCTTATGTAGCAGCTACAGGATGCCAGAGGAGGGAGCGTAGCAATGGGGTGGTGTGGGAGAACTTGGGGAGGTTGAGAAAAAGTCGTGCAGCTCCATTCTGGATCAGTTGCAGAGGTCGAATGGCGCTCAGAGGCAGACCTACCAGGAGCGAGGTGCAGTAGTCCAGTCTCGAAATGACAAGTGACTGAACAAGCACCTGAGTGGCCTGTGGGGATAGAAATGGACGAATCCTTCTGATGTTGTAAAGGAGAAATAAGCTTGAGCATGTCAGCTTAGCAGTGTGAAAGGAAAAAGACAGTTGATTGTCCATGGTTACCCCAAGGTGCGTGCAGTGACAGAAGGTGAGATCAGACCTGCAAACCACTCATCAGCAGTAAGAATCAGAAAACCAGATTGAAATTCCAGAGAATATGGAAATGAGCCACAAACGTTCTGGAATGAAGATGAACCTCTACCAAAGTGATGGAAATGCCAAAGTGTGGAGAAAGAAAGGACCTGCTCATGATCCAAAACATACGAGCTCATGGGTGAAGCTTGGTGGAGGTAGTGTCATGGCTTGGGCTGCTTCTGGAACAGACTCACTAATCTTTATTGATGATGGAACTCATGATGATAGCAGCAGAATCCAATGAAAAGAAGAGTGCAACAGTTTGAAGTGAAGTGAAGTGACTTGTGGCCAACTATGGTGACCCATTCTGGGAATTTGTGGTCTGCATTGCACACACACAGTAGTGAACACACACACACACACCGTGAACACACACCCGGAGCAGTGGGCAGCCTTTTTTTTTTTTGCTGCGCCACCCGGGGAGCAGTTGGGGGTTCGGTGCCTTGCTCACCTCAGTCGTGGTATTGAGGGTGGGAGAGAGCGCTGGTCATTCACTCCCCCCAACTACAATCCCTGCCGGACCTGAGACTCGAGCCCACGACCTTCAGGTTCACCTTCGGGTTACAAGTCCGACTCTCTATCCATTAGGCCACGACTGCCCCCTGTGATGTCATTGGGTCACTGCCTTAATGCAGTTATTGCAAGCAAGAGATATGCAACCAAATATTAAGTGTTATTTACATTAATTTACTTTAGGACTATCTGTTCCTATATTTTTGCTCACAAAAAATTGGGTGGTCGGCTATCCAACTGCTATCCAATGCTTCCATTTTCTAAGTTGTTTAACACGTCTATATATAAATATGCAGAAATGAAAGCTGAAATTCTGATCTATCGTCTCACATTCATCTTTTGATCTCAAAAATAATAGAGTTGGCCTTGTGTTCCAGTACTTTCAGAGGGGACTGTATAATGCTGTATCTGTAACTCTGTGATTCATTTATCATTGCAGTATATTTACTTTTGTATAAGAGCTTATCAGCAAAAATATCTTATCTTTTATTCACTGCATCAATTAATTAATTGACTTACTGTAGGTATATTTACTCATCTATTATTCATATATATTTACACACTCATCAGATGCAGCGAATGTGCAGTGTTTAAATTTACAATCCCAGAACTATGATGATGAATAGTTATTATATCAGAACTCCAGAAACTGAGAGGAGATATAATAATGTGTCTGTGTCAGTTTTTTTATTTCTAGGGTTAGGAGGCTGCCAGTATGTTGGTTATCAGTGTTTTTCAACAAAATATTAGAGAAAAACAAATTTTTGGATTACATTTTTGGATATAAGATTATTTTAGTTTTATAAAATTGTTTATAAAATAATAGAGTGTATATAGAGTGTTTATAGAATTATTTTAAGGAAACAAGGAAATTTTCTAAAAGTGAAGAATTTGAATTATTTTAAAGTCTTTTAAACCTCTGACTGGGCAGATACAGAGAGTGACCACTAGATGGTGGTGGTCATCTAATTTTCCCAGACAGAAACTGCTGGAAGAAATTATTAACTCCTGAAAGTTAGATCAGAAAGTTGCAGTGCATCATGGGTAAAAGTTCGTCACCTTAATACAACTTAATACTCAGACCACCAATTAAAGATACTGTAATAATAACCAGAAATACAAAACTTATTACTTAAATAAAAACTTGGATAAAAGTTTATTACAGTCTTATGAGAAGTCAGGTGATGAGCAGAATGGTTTTTTTTTTTTCAGAATAAAACTTTATTATTAAAGTGTTCTCTGAAATGTGTTAATAAAAGTTTATTCAGTGTGTAATAGGTGTTGAGTTAATGTCAGTCTGTTATACAGTTAATCCACAAACACAGAGAGAATGTCTCATTGGGTAAATTCACCTGATCCGAGTTCCGTGACCGATTTGCACCATAAATTCACACGATTGTTGCACATGCTCACATTTTTATTAGGTTTTACAGCGCTGCCTGATCTGTACCACATATTCACCACATTACAGCACATTTTCTGCAGCTACCAGTGAGAAGGTGGTAATATAACTCTTTATAAGTTCAGGGATTAGAAACATTATAGGGGAAAAAATGAATGAAATTTTTCATTGAACATGAACAAATTCAGTCTAAATTGTTCCAGAGTAAAAAATGTAAATTTAAAAAATGCTTAACCAGTTAATAAAATTATTTTTCCATTCCAGTGTCACTTTAAGAAAGTATAACATGAGCCTCATCACCTGACATCAGCGCCTGACCTCACTAATGCTCTTGTAGCTGAATGAACACAAATCCCCACAGCCACGCTCCAACATCTAGTGGAAAGCCTTCCCAGAAGAGTGGAGCTCATTATAACAGCAAACACAGGGGGAATAAATCTGGAATGGGATGTTTAACATGAACATCTGGCTGTGAAGGTCGGGGGTGCACATACTTTTGGCCCTATAGTGTAGCTTGTATGGTTCATATGATGTAATTACATAATAAACAGTTCGGAGAGCACTCACTTTAAAGAATACAAAATTTCAAATATTAAGTAAGTGCTAGACAGAAAATTCTCCTAAAATCTGAACAGTGTTTTCAAGGATGCAAAGTGGAGGAAGTTTAGACCACCATACTCCATACTGTTCATAAAAACAGACTTTATTATTTTATTAATTATTCTATGTTGTGCTAAAGGTTCATGTTTCTCTGCTTCCTAAC
>CM040479.1:19395293-19418478 GCA_022758105.1 Pangasianodon gigas
TCTTCGGGATCAGACGGTGATCCAATCATGGTTGATAAATCTGGGAGATTACTGATAAAACTCTGTGCAGTTGTTGACGTGAAAGTACGTTTGACACGGTGACGTGGCAAGGTGCATATATTATGATTAATACACATTTTAAATGAGATGAGGTAATGATCTGAGATAGCTTCAGACTGTGGACATGAGACTATATTTTTCTATATTTAATCCGAATGTTAGTATTAAATCAAGAGTGTGACCACCACTATGAGTGGGTCCTATTACATTCTGATTAACCCCTACTGAATCTAGAATGGACACAACTGCTGTTCTCAGAGGGTCATCTGGATTATCAAAATGAATATTAAAGTCTCCAACAATTAATGCTTTGTCTAAAGAAACAACCAGGTTAGAGATGAAATCCACAAATTCACACAGGAATTCAGAATATGGCCCTGGGGGTCTGTAAATAATAATTACTGGAATCACCTGGGTAGACTTATTTTTAGTGGCTACGTATGTTATGTTAGTATAAAGAACTTCAAACGCATTGAATTTATGACTAGGTTTTTGTGTTGACGGCTAGATTATCATTATAAATGACTGTGACGCCTCCTCCTCTGCCAGTTAGACGGGGCTGATGTATGTAACTGTACCCGGGAGGACTAGCTTCATTTAATGCTACAAACTCGTTTGGTTCAATCCACGTTTCTGTTAAACACAGTACATCAAACTCCTGATCAGTAATGGTTTCATTAACAATAAGCGCTTTAGACGTAAGAGATCTAATATTCAACAGTCCTAGCTTCAGATCAACGGTGCTGGCTATGCATTCGGTTTGATTTAATTTTATGTTAATTAGGTTACTAAAACAAACTGTCTGAGTATGTCTATAATTTTGGATAACCCCCAAAACATACCGCTAAAGCAACCCAACGGCTTCTTAAGGCAAAGAAATGGAATGTTTTTAAATGTCCATTGACCTCAACCCAATTAAGATGCTTTTCACTTACTGAAGACAAAACTGAAGGCAGAATGACCCACAAACAAGCAGCAACTGAAGGCGGCTGCAGTAAAGACCTGGCCAAGCAGCTCAAGGGAGGAAACTCAGCATTTGGTGATGTCCATGGGTTCCAGACATCAGGCAGCCATTTACTGCAAAGGATTTGCATCCAAGTATTAAAAATAATCCTAATATTTATGATTGTTAGTTTGTCCACTTACTTTTGAGCCTGTGAAAATGGAGCGACTCTGTAAAAAATGGATGTAATTCCTAAACGGTTAATGCAATATTTTTGTTAAACCCCTTGAATTAAAGCTGAAAGCCTACACTTCAAACATATCTTGATGGCTTCATTTCAAATTCATTGTGGTGGTTTACAGAGGCAAAATTATGAAAATTGTGTCACTGTCCAAATACTTATGGACCTGACTGTATATAGTATATGATCCGTATATGAAGATCCCACATAGCATGTCATAATTCCCACCTTCGTCTGGGTCGTTGTAGTTCCCAAAATATAAATAAACTAATGTAATTTAAACAAGCACGACCCTGACCAGGCAATTACTAAGGATGAATGAATGAATGCTAAAAATACATCACACAGCATGGCACAGTCATGTTAATGTTCATGTTAATGTTCATATATATGTACATATACGTGTTTATCTCGCTGTACATATACACATTACTGAGTGTGTTCAGCCTTCTGTTTCAGTGCTAAATCCTTGTGTAATACACACACACTCAAACACAAACATTCTTTGTTGTTGCTTTGGCAACAAAATATCAGTAAATGTAACTGTATGATATGCTTTCATCTCCCTCTCTCTCTCTTTCTCTGTATAAAGTGTGTTTGTGAGAGAGAGAGGGAGAGAGAGAGTGACCTTTTGGTCTGTGGTGTCGAGCAGCTCTTTATCGGCTTCACTGGGTTATGGCTGATGAGTGGCCTTTCCATCCACTAACTCATCCGAACACACACACACACACACACACACACAAGAACTCTCTGTGTTCGTGTTAGCTGGAAATGTCTATAGAACACAAATGAGATCAATTTCAACATCTGTTCCTGCCACAACACCCCCACTCACACACACCATATATTATGAGTGTGGGTGTGTGGATGTGGGTGTGTGTGTAGGTGTAGGTGTGAGTGTGTAGGTGTAGGTGTGGGTGTGTAGGTGGGTGTGTAGGTATAGGTGGGTGTGTAGGTGTGGGTGTGTGGGTGTGTGTGGGTGTGGGTGTGTGTGTAGGTGTGAGTGTGTGGGTGTGTGGGTGGGTGTGTAGGTGTGAGTGTGTGGGTGTAGGTGTGGGTGTAGGTGTAGGTGTGGGTGTGTGAGTCGGGTTTGAAGTGAGATTGGTAGACTGCAGTATCAAAGAAAGATGAATCCTGACTTTCTGACTAAAAGAACACTTCTGTGTTCTCTCTCTCTCTCTCTCTCTCTCTCTCTCACACACAGCAGATCAGGAAGAGTGTGTGTGGGGGTGTGTGTGTCTGCGTGCATGTGTGCGTGCAGTAGTTCTCTTGTTAGAGATTTCTACTTGAGCCTCGGATGCACTTCACTGCACTACTGGAAGCTGGGGACCTAAAACACACACACACACACACACACACACACACTTCCTGATCTGCTGTCTGTGTGTGTGTGTATAATTGCATCAGGCTGCAGTCACAGCAGAACGAAATAAAAGTCCTGCACACTGAAGGACAGAACACACCAATCACACAATGCTAAATCCACACCGTATGTAACTCTGCTCTCTTTCTCTACACCACAATCCTGCGATCACACTAATGATCAGACAGAGCGACAGGTGATCATTCATTCAACAAGGAGCTGCGATTTCAACAACAAATGAAATTTTCTCAATTCTATGCAAATGAGGTATGATGTATGAAGCAATAAATCCAAACGATTGTCTCGAGTGATTCCTCAGACCAATTCTATGGTGCGCGTGCTGCGATGTTTCTCCGCTCACAACATTAGTTCCGACCTGCAATTAATTCCCATTTATTGTTTTGATACAAAAACAGAAGAACAACTTATAGCATTGTTTCATCTTCATTGTTTCATCTTCTATCTTCTATCTTTCATCTTCATATACGTCCCCTCATTAAATGTGTACAGAGACATTAGGAAGAAAAATAAAGTTTGGAAGGAAGAAGCAGAGATCTTTGGTGTCTTGGTATCTAATCTGAGAACGAAGCTAATACGAAGCCCAGCACGCAACATATAAATAAAATAATCAATTTTCACACTAAATAGTGTGTTATTTAATTTGTGTTTAAGTAGTAAGCTTTGGAAGCTATGTTTATGTTACCTTATTACCGTTTCTCATTAATAAAAAACGCTGGACAGACCACACCCACAAGTGACAACAGTAGCAGTTGCTACGCACGCACAAGAGAAAAACTACAAGCGACACACGAGACTCATCACCTGCTAAAGTGAACGTAGGTTTATACAGAGATGGTAGTGTTATCTCCTCACAGGTCCACAGGTTCTGGTTTGATCCTGAGCTCAGATTACTCTCTGAGTGAGATTTCACATGTTCAGGTCCATGTGGGATTCTTCCAGGTTCTCCAGTTTCCTCCCACCTCCCAAAAACATGCAGGTAGGTAGCTCTGTAAATGTGTGTGTGGTGTCTTGTGATGGACTGGTGTCCCATTCAGGGTGTATTCCTGCCTCACCCCCAGTGTACCTGGGATTGGCTCCAGATCCACCAGCCTGAACAGGATAAAGTGCTACTGAAGATGACTGAACAGTTCCTCCAGCTGTACTCAGGCACTTCTACTCAGAGGGGAGTCAGTCTGTGACACACTGCCATGTTCAGGGAAACCAGGTATCCTCTCAGCGAGTGGATCAAGGTAACTTTCTTGGCTGATCTGGAGCTAGTATGCCTCAAGTGGAAGAGCTTATCAAGTGTTTAGAGGATTGCAGTACATCTCTATGCTAGAGCTAACTAAGGGGTTGTGGCAAGTTCCCCCTCACCCTAGAACCTTCTTCAAGACTGCATTCCGTACTCTGAGAGGATTGTGCCAATATTGGGTCCTGTCTTTCTCTCCAGCAACCTTTCAGTGTACAGTGCACCTTGTTCTAAGACCCTGCTCTACTGGGGAAATGTTGTAGTCCACTCTTCATCATGGACCATGATTCCCTGGACTGGATGGCCAGGAAATATTCAAACTTTCATGACCAGGTAGTTTCTGACATTACATTTTTAAGAGCATTGTCAAAGAACACATTTACACAAATCTGAATGTAGATTTAGATCCCTAATGAACAAGCCAGAGGCGACATGAGGAAGAAACGTTGAACCTCATTTAATAATGAATTTATTTATAAAAATGAATTTATTTATAAATTGTTCGTGGGAGAAAGAAGTGTGGCATTTATAAAAAGAATTTACTTTGGAAAAATTCTGCATTCCCAAGAGCTATCCTATGTGTAGATTTTAATTTTTTGATGAGTTTCTGTGATTTTATATTCAGAATACACTGTTAAGTTTAAATCACTTGTTTATTTCAATTACACACCAATTTAATAAACATTTTGTGAAACTCAATCACTTCATATTAATGATGTGAAATAAAGCAAGTCTTATTAAAATGAGTAAGAAATGCTGTCACCTTCAAAAGTTCTCACTCAGTCACAGTCCTTCCCTATGAAAGGAGGAAGAGTTTGAGTTTATAGTAGCCAACACACTGCAATGGCTGAGCTGCATTACTGGAACATTCAGCACACACTGTTTCACCATTCGGTTGCCATTTTGTCTTTTAAGTTCTCTGTAAGTTGGAGAACTGAGCGTGATCCCAACATAATATACCTGAAGGCCTTTCACACTGGCACACCATCTGACCATCCTGTCTCTGCACCTGAACAGGTGAACTGTGGTGCTGAGCCTCTCCTAACTGATCCAACAACACTGCAGAGTCAGCTCAGAGTCAGCTAGAGTCAGCTCAGAGTCAGCTAGAGTCAGCTCAGAGTCAGCTCAGAGTCAGCTAGAGTCAGCTCAGAGTCAGCTCAGAGTCAGCTAGAGTCAGCTCAGAGTCAGCTCAGAGTCAGCTCAGAGTCAGCTCAGAGTCAGCTAGAGTCAGCTCAGAGTCAGCTCAGAGTCAGCTAGAGTCAGCTCAGAGTCAGCTCAGAGTCAGCTCAGAGTCAGGTGGAGAGTGAGGGGAAAAATCAAAAGACAACACAGTAAAAAGAAAGGACACCTATAAGCCACTTCATTAATGCCATATGCTAAGTCTTTCTCTTACAGACTCGCCTGAGGAGATTAGTGCTCTCATTGCTCCTCCTCCTCACTTCACTTTCATCTTGAAGCAAAGAGAAGCTCTAGTGCTGGAGGTCACAGTTCGCTCATCGTGACTGCATCACAGAAAGAAGTGGGAAAAAAACTTGGAAATGGAGAACATCAAAGCAACAGTGTGTGTCACCTCCATACTAACCTTTAACATTAAAAGTGCTAGCAGCTTGTAGCTGCAGCGTTAACAATCTGCCCTTACACTGATGATGCTAATTAGTTAAAGTTAGCACAGGAGGTTATCAGCAGCTAACTCACAGACACAGATCCAGTCTGGAATAATAACAAGGCTGTCAGGTCTGTAATGCCCACCAGAGAAACGGACTCCACCACCAACGGACCTCCAGACAGCACGTCAAACCCCACCCCTTCTGCTTTTATTGGTCTGTCATGTAGAACCATCAGAATTCTGTCTGTGCTGGGAACAGATCTGGGTGAGTAAAACACCAAACACACACACACACACACACACACACACACACAGTGCCCTCCTGATGTGTGTGTGTGTGTATGATGAGAGAATACTTGGGGTGTATTATTTTGTAATTGGTGGGTGTGTGTGTGTGTGTGTGTGTGTGTTACGGCAGCAGTAGGAATGTGAGACTGTTCATTAACTTCAGTTTCCACTAATGGTTCAATCCATACTTCATTCACACTCAAGAAAGTGTGTGTGTGTGTGTGTGTGAGAGAGAGAGAGAGAGAGAGAGTGTGTGTGTGTGTGTGTGTGTGAGAGAGAGAGAGTGTGTGTGTGTGTGTGTGAGTGATGCTATAGCAGTGAAATGTGAATTTCTTGATTGCAAGTTTCAGAAGGAAGAAAAGTTATTATTTCAGTAACAAAACACACATTCTATAAATTCTCCATGGAGAGTTTGATGTTAAAGCTTGATGTCTCTCTCTCTCTCCATCTCTTTCTCTCTCTCTCTCTCTCTCTCTCTCTCTCTGTCTCTCTCTCTATTGTGGTGGTTTTATTTTATTCAAGTTATTTTATTATTTATTAACACTTGACACTTAAATGATTTGAACTGTTGTTTTCAACAATTAACATAACAACTGTTATTATTTAACCAATAATTATAGAAAACCAATGTGGTAAATGTCTCTCTCTCTCTCTCTCTCTCTCTCTCTCTCTCTCTCTCTCTCTCTCTGTAAATCATTGATGTGTGCTGAATTGCAGTAATACAGTACGGACTGATAAGATCAGAACCACACACACACACACACGCACACACACACACACTGAGGGAGATGATCTGTATTTCTTATACAACACTAACAGTCTTAAATCTCTTATATGGAAGCTACATTGAATAATAATAATAATAATAATAATAATAATAATAATAATAATTAGGAAATAACATAACAAGGAAACATGTTTGTAATTTAAATAATTTATTAGAATAATTTTTATCTTTTTAACTGTAAAGGAGATAAACGGTGGTGAGCTGTAAAGGGAGTGATTCAGGACCTGATGTGCAGTAGGGGGCGCAGGACAGTCACTCAGCTGGAGAAAAGGAACTACTGATAAAAACTGATCAATTATTTTAACACCAAAGCCCTGGAACAGCACAGTGATGATGATCACAGCAGCACTACAGCACTCAGGTCATATTATCTACAGTACAAGTTCTTCTGTCTTGTTAGAATTAAATAAAGTTAATAAGCATCAAGTGTCTAATGTCCTTTACACATTCCTCAACTTTATTAAGCTGGTGTCTGTCATCTGGCTTTGCTGAAACATACAACTGTGTGTCATCAGCGTAACAGTGGAAGCTAATACCATGTTTACGAATAATTTTGCCCAGAGGTAGCATATATAAAGAAAAGAGCAATGGGCCTAAAACAGAGCCTTGTGGAACATTAAACTTTACTTTAGTATGAGAAAAGAAGTCACCATTTATGGTTACACACTGATATTAAATTAAATTCCCCAACATTCCCTCGGTGTGCAGTGAGAAAGTTTCATACTTTAATTTAAAACTGTTTTAACTGCATAAAGTTTAACTCAAAAATCCTGAAAAGCCACAGTGCTGCTCTCACAGGAAGTCTGATTAGATGAAGAAGTGTAAGAACTAACAGAAGTATAAATTAACTAAAAAAAAGATTAAATCTGTATAACACAAACACGTTTCACATAAAGTACAGATTTAACAACACTTTACATGAGTAAACAGTAATTATAATAAATAGAAGTGTTATTAAGTGCTGAAGTGTAGTGCGAACACACACACACACACACACACACACACTCTGATCTGTATCAAGCTTTAATGAGCGCCGCATTAGGCAGCAAGCGGAATGATAAACCTGACACAACTGGAATGTGTGAGAACAGACAGGTTGTGCTTTTGTGTGTGTGTGTGTGTGTGTGTGTTAGATACCATCTCACACACACCTCATTAACACATTTAGTATAAACCAACACACAAAATTAAACACACTGAGTGCTAATTAAATCAGTTTAATAAAGAGGCATTATTTCTATAACAAAAAAAATATCATTAATCGCTTTAATTCTCTGGAAATGAAGCTTCGACTGATTTAAAACTCACTTAGTTAACAAACTTAAAACTTAGATAATTAATTCAGTTTAAGGATTCATTACATGTGACAATCTATAAAACTGTTAAAAAAAATTTATATAATTTTGTGTGTGTGTGTGTGTTTGTGTGTGTGTGTGTGTGTGTGTGAAGTGTTTTGTGTTTGTGAGCAGTGTGTGTGTCTGATGTGCAGGTCGCACCCACTTTCAGACTGATTGATCACAGCAGTGTAAAGCAGCTGTGATCAACCCACACACCCACACACACACACACACACACACACACACACACACACACACACACACACTCAGAGCCTTGTTATCAAACACTAATCATCACAGCGTGTAATGAAGCCACAGCACTGTTCATCAGCATCATGTAATAAAGTGTGACTTAATTAAGCACCTTTTGCAGCACACACACACACACACTAAAAAAGAGCTGTTTAAATAACAATTATAAAAAAATTAAATACATGAAAATATTTGGGAATAAAATTCAAATAAATAAAACAAATACAATGTAATTAGTAAAACTGAAACAGTATAATAAATAAACAGACAAATAAACAGAATGACTAAATATTAAGATGAAGACATACTGATTAATTACAGGAAATGGGAGGTTAACTTCACTCAGTGTGTAAAATATAAATTAGAAATGTTTTTGTAAAATAATTATCTGCTGAATTAATATGTAAAACACATCAAGGGCAACGATGACAGCAGAATTTTATCTGAAACATTTCCTCACATTTATCAGGATAATTTCAAAATCTCAGTATGTGATGTGATTAAAAAAAAAAAAAACTGGCTGATTCTCTGTGACTTCCTTGACGTGAGTTTAATGTGTTTACGTGAGTGTAACATGTTACGTGAGTGTAACGTGTTTACGTGATTGTAACATGATGTTTAAATGATACAGAATCATTCTGCTTAATGCATTTAAAGCAAGATTTTTCTCCAGTTTATGACCTTATTGAGTATTCAGAGAGAGAGAGAGGGAGGGAGTGTGTGTGTGTGTGTGTGTGTGTGTGTGTGGAGCTGAAGGTGACTTTGCAGTGGACTGTGGGAATATTGGATAAAGAGCGCTCTCTTATGAAAGCTGCTCTCACTCAGGTCCTGTAGGAGGCTTTAACGTGGAACAGAATAGACAAATGACATGGAGAATAAAATAACACACTGTATGTGTGTGTGTGTGTGTGTGTGTGTGTGTGTAGTTAAGTAGGTGTGTGAATAGGGGCTTGCGTGTAATTATGGAGCAGATTAAAATGAGGAAATGTATTTGTGTTGGAGTTCCTTGTGAGATGAAGCAGTGAGGATGAATCCCTCGGTCCCCGACGCAATTACTGCCCATTCCCCTTCATTAGTGTTAACTGATGACATTACTGACTTTCAGCCTGCACACACACACACACACACACACACACACACACTGCTGAGAGTACATCACTCACTAACAGCTGAAATCTGAGTGCACTAATCTCAGTTATTAAACACTCAAACAGTGTTTAATCCACAGCCGGCTCTACACATGGAGTCTTTATGGAAGTTTAGCTGTGTTACAGTATGAACCTGCTAGCTACCTCTAATACACACTGTGTAAGGAATGAAACACTAGGGGATGTGCTGTAACACCCTGAAGCTGAATAAACAGCATATCCTCATGTTTTATTCCTCTCATACCACAGCATTTACCAACAACTGCAATTTTTTATTTATTAAAGAACTACACATCATACTTTTTATCCGTTTATAGTTACAAATTAGTTAGCAAGCTGGGAATAAGTTACTTCCTGTTCCCAATTACATTATAACTTAAACTCCTCTGTCCTGAAGATGACGGAAAAAACTTAAAGTTACAGCTTTACCTCTGACTGTTACAAAGCGCTGACACTGGAGACTCCTTCCATAAATGTTTAAATTCATGTTTAATCTGTAAAACATGTTTAATTTTATTTGTCTTCATGTATTTTTTCTCCGTCTGTCCTTTTCTGTCTTCTTTTTGTGATTTCCAGGTTGTAGTAGATAGAGCTGCATTTTTATGTATATTTAATATTCAGCAGTGATATAAATGCACTTGTACAGTCCCACTCTTAGTGTGTGTTTCTGTGTGACATGTAGCTCATATGAACACTAAAGTGCTTCCTGCCAATGGGCTTATTATCTGTCTGTCTGTCTCTCTGTCTGTCTTTCAGATAGAGAAATAAATCTCTGTCACATTAGCAGAAGTGAATCGACCTAAACCCATCCTCACACAACGACAGAGAGACACCAGGACATCACTCACCTTATATATTATGCATTAAGCTGTTCTCTTTTCCTACTTCTATCTCTCTTTCTATCTCTCTATCTCACTTTACCCCCCTCCCACAAACACTCTCTCTGTCTCTCTCTCTCTCTCTCTCTCTCACACACACACACACACATAATCTTTCTCTCTCTCTCTCTTTATCTATTTATAGGTAATTGAATACATGCGATAAGATACACACAGTCATAAAAGAGAAATGTGATCTTATTTTTTTTAAAGCTTTTTTGTGTGCATGTGCAGTGATATCATGATCTTGTGTGTGTGTGTGCGCGTGTGCTTGTGCGCATGCATGCGTGTGTGTGTGTACTGCTGAAGGACAAGTCTTCTGGTTGGTAAAATATCTGAAACCAAACAGATTTAAATTTTACCCTATAATGAATTTCATGCTGTACCTTTCCAGTCACCTTATCAAAACTCATTATCCACCAGGAGCAGATCTAGGATCAGACCTTTAGAGGTGCTCTTGCAAAGCACTAGCTGGTTTTCATTACAGAAATTGATTACTGTTACTTTCTCAAAAACACCATAATGTTTTAAATCTAACAAACCAACAAATAAAAAAAAATGGTTTTTAAAATGGGTATGAAGCAAAGGTTGTGAAAAAATGCTTTCTGAAATGTCCCATGGACAAAGCTTCCCCTGTCTGTTTTTTGGGTTGCAAATCTTGTGAGTGCATAAACAATGCATTTCTTGCTATAAACCTACAACAGAAAACATTGTAACTAACAGTTGTCAAAATGTTCAGGTACTCTCTGTTTAGCCCTTTAAATAAAATCTTGATTCCCCTTATACATCAGGTATTCAACTATATGTAGAAAGACACCCAAATTCTGTGAAAACAATCATTGAGTCACAAAGCCATTACTTGTTGGAAAAAGTAATTATGCAAAATAAATGTAATTCATGAAAAACAAAAAAAGACACTCTTCATGAACCCCAGGTGTCAGATTAGGTTTAACCTTGTTGTTTTAATTTTGGCTGAATTAACACACACATGGCTGTTTGTTGGAAGGAATTGAAAATGCACACAATCTAGCATGTCTAACGTATTGACTAGCAAACTAAAGCTAATGTTAGCTGTCTGTGTGTTGTGTGTACCTGTTGTACTCTGCATTCATTCGGTCCAGTCAAGTGCCCGGAAACATTGTGACATTTCTTCATTTCTTCATTTAATTCACAGTAATATTATAATAAATACATCTCAAGTGTAAACAATAACTTATATAAAAATACAGCCCAGGCTATGACACTAATATTTTAGGGGTGCTGAGAAGAAAAGCTCCCCCCTTAAGCCCCCCTAAAAAGGGTCTAAATCCACCTATGCTGTTTAACCTCCACACACACACACACACACACACACACACACACACACACACACACACACTCTAAATCTATTACTACATGGACCACAGTTTAATCTCTTTAGCCTGTTATCTCAGCCTGATTATTGGCCCCCTTATAATTGGTCCTATTGTTTTAAATAGTGATTCACTATTATGAGGGGGCCAAGCACTAACTAGTGCTCAGAGATCAAGTCAAGTGGGTTTTATTGTCATTCCTCTATGTAGCTTGTATACATTGGAACAAAATGTATGTACAACAGTATACAAGACTCCATAAAGTGCAAATACACAACAGTGTGAGGCGAGTGCAGGACAATAAATAAACAGGACAGAACAATAGATACACAGGACAATAAATACACAGGAAAATAAATAAACAGAACAGAACAATAGATACACAGGACAATAAATACACAGAACAATAAATAGTGACAGGCACCAAAGGGAAGAGCACAGGTTAAATTTCATCATCCAATCACAAACTGGGTAGTATGACATCACTAACCTTTCTGAAGCTTTGTCCAGTCAGTGTGCTGAAAACAATAATTTTAAAACAATATACAATTGTTTTGTCAAGCTAGCCATGTACCCAACTAGTTACTCGATGGTAATAAGTGTGTGCGTATGTGTGTGTGTGTGTGTGTGTGTGAAAGATAGAGAGAGAGAAAGATGACAATGACTGAAGAAGTGGCCTCTGATCAAATGTGTGTAAGGGACCAGTTGTCCATAACTCTCTTTACTGGGAGAAAGAGACAGAGACAGGTTCAACACCTGAATTACATTACACCTATATGTCTTCCCCACAGGCTCCTCAGACCTGAAACACACTGATAGCTGTGTGTGTGTGTGTGTGTGTGTGTGTGTGTGTGTGTGTGTGTGTGTGATCAGTATCTGTCCGCAGAGCCCCTCTATCAATCTGCACACACTCGTATAATGAGCTGTTTGTTTCAAGGGAGATGCTCACAGCAACACACTGTGACACACACACATACACACACACACAGCCAGCCATTGTGTGAGTGTATGTGATTACCAATAAGTGATGGGAGTCTGTTTTTGCCAAAGGAATTCTGAAGGCAAAACTCTCTCTCTCTCTCTCTCTCTCTCTCTCTCTCTCTCTCTCTCTCTCTCTCTCTCATTTACACACACACACACACACACACACAGAAAGTCATGTCGCATTAGGATGATACCATGTTCCAGAAGTGAAACACACACAGTCAGTGTGTGTTTGTGTGTGTGTGTGTGTGTGTGTGTGTGTGAGTCTCACAAAGTGTGTGTAAATGGTGAGGAATGATTACTTCTTTTAGTGGTTGCAGAGGGTCACACACACACACACACACACGCCACTTTATGTCTCAGATTGATCCGTGTTCAGATGCTCAAGAAAATTACAGCCTGTGTGTGCATATGTGTGTGTGTATGTGTGTATATGTGTGTGTGTGTGTGTGATAGTGCAGTCCTCCTCCTTGAGGCACTTCCCCTCTGTTATGTGATCACAGAGATCTGTGTGTCAGCCGTTACTAGGTAACATAGTCGCCTTCGGCTCAGGTACACTGCTATCTCTGTTTGTGTGTGTGTGAGTGTGTGTGTCTGTGTGTGAGGACTATCTGTTGAAATGATGCAATTGGGTTTTTAAGAGAGACAATGTCCATCTGACATGACATTGTGAAGGTTCTACTATTCCAGAACAGAAAGAAGGGAGTAAGATAGATAGATAGAGGGAGAGACAGACAGAAATAGGAAGATAGATGGAGAGACAGACTGTCTGTCTTTCCATCTGTCTCTCTATCTCTGTCTGACAGACAAAGACACAGAAGGAATCAGTATCAGTGTGATAGAAAGGGTTGATATCATGCAGCAGCTGCTTATTAGGATCCAGCTAACAAATAGCTCAGTAATAATAACCGTTACAGAGAGAGAGAGAGAGAGAGAGAGAGAGAGAGAGAGAGAGAGAAATATAGAAAGAAAGCAGTACCAAGAAACTGAAAATACATAAGTGACTGAGAGAGAGAGAGAGAGAATCAGAAAGACGGTGAACTGAGCTCAAATATGAATATTTGGACATATCTGGTTTAAGATCTGATCCGATTCATTCCACTTTTCCATGTGGCTTCTAATCTAATTAGAATGGGAATGTTGCAATGCATTTCTCATGAGATTTGTGAGAGGAACAACCCCATGGATGAAAAGCAGCTAAATTGTTAACTTCCACCATACCCATCCTACTCAGTGTATACACATCTGTATATTTAAAAAATCATTCAGATTTGCCCTGCAGATAAAATAGGGATATAGACAGAGAAGGAAAGAGAGACAGCAAAGGAAAGAGGTAGAGAAAGACAGATGTTTAGCAAGTTCAATTCCTTTTTTAGAAATGTAGTGATGGTAGAATCCTTCTACACTAAAGCATACGGAGACAGCTGTCTCCTGCATGCATGGATGGGGAACATCATCTGGGACCTGATATATACCAGACCCTAATCTCTACCAGACCTTGAGTTCCACCAGACCCTGATCTCCACCAGACCTTGATGTCCACTGGACCCTGATGTTCACCGGACTCTGATCTCCACCAGACCCTGATGTCCACCAGACCCTCATATCCACTGGACCCTGATGTCAACTGGACCCTCATATCCACTGGACCCTGATATCCACCAGTCCGTGATCTCTACCAGACCCTGATATCCATAAGACCCTGATATTTACTGGATTCTGATATCTACCAGACCCTGACCTCCAACAGACTTTGATCTCCGATGGACCCTTATATCCAGTAGACCCTGATATCCACTGGTTTCTGATATCTATTAGACCATGATCTCCACCAGACCCGATATCTAATGGACCCTGATATCTACCGGACCCTGATATCCCCTGGACCCTGATCTTGAATGGACCCTGATATCCACCAGATATGCACTGGACCCTGATATCTAACAGACCCTGATGTTCACCAGACCCTGATGTCCACCAGACCCTGATCTCCACCAGACCTTGATGTCAACCGGACCCTGAACCAGAACTGATGTCTTCATGAAGTTCTTTGAGAGGCTTGTTATGAGGCACATCAAGACCCTGATGCCCCCTCACTGGACCCCCTACAATTTACGTATCATCCCAACCGCTCAACAGATGATACCATCACCACCACCCTCCATCTGGCCCTCATTCACCTGGAAAAAAGGACACGTACATTCAAATGCTGTTCATAGACTTCAGTTCAGCATTCAACACAACCATTCCTCAGCATCTGATTGGCAAGCTGAACCTGCTGGGCCTGAACACCTCCCTCTGCAACTGGATCCTAGACTTCCTGACTGGGAGACCTCAGTCAGTCCGGATCGGGAACAGCATCTCCAACACCACCACGCTGAGCACTGGGGCCCCACAGGGCTGTGTGCTCAGTCCACTGCTGTTCACCTTGCTGACTCACGACTGTGTAGCAATGCACAGCTCGAACCACATCATCAAGCTCGCCGATGACGCGACCGTGGTGGGTCTCATCAGCAAGAACGACGAGTCAGCATACAGAGAGGAGGTGCAGCGGCTAACGGACTGGTGCAGAGCCAACAACCTGCCTCTGAATGTGGACAAAACTAAAGAGATGGTTGTTGACTTCAGGAGAGCATGGAGCGACCACTCTCCGCTGAACATCGGCGGCTCCTCTGTGGAGATCATCAAGAGCACCAAATTTCTTGGTGTTAACCTGGTGGAGAACCTCACCTGGTCCCTCAACACAAGCTCCATAACCAAGAAAGCCCAGCAGCATCTCTACTTTCTGCGAAGGCTGAGGAAAGCCCATCTCCCACCCCTCATCCTCACCATGTTCTACAGAGGGACTATCGAGAGCATCCTGAGCAGCTGCATCACTGCCTGGTTTGGAAATTGCACAATTTCAAATCTCAACACCCAGCAGCAGATAGAGAGGTCATCTGAGAAGATCATCGGGGTCTCTCTTCCCGCCATCACAGACATTTACACCACACATTGCCAAACCCCACAAAGCCCCTCACACACACCCCTCACACAAACTCTTCACCCTCCTGCTGTCTGGCAAACGGTACCGAAGCATTCGGGCCTCACGGCCAGACTGCAATTTTTGCACGTTTCCCTCTTAAATTTCTGCTAAAATACCATAAACAAAATATTGTATTTACCACCTGCATGTCTACTGCTAACTAGTATGTTATGTTTACATTTACAGCATTTATTATTATACTGTATTATCTTTTTGCACTTTATTCCACACTTGAATCGTGTACTAGTCGGCGCTGCGCTGTCCTTCACTGTGTCTATTGTCCTGTTTTAGTAATTATTGTACTGTCTTGCACTGTTTGCAAATGTTTGCACACATACACTTTATGTAGTCCTGTGTAGGTCTGTGTTGTTTTATGCAGCACCTTGGTCCTGGAGGAACGTTGTTTCATTTCAGTGTGTACTAACCAGCTGTATATGGTTGAAATGACAATAAAGCCACTTGACTTGACTTGGATTTTGATATCTACTAGACCCTGATATTTATCAGACCCTGATATCTACTGGACCCTGACATCCACTGGACCCTGACATCCACCAGATTCTGATCTCCACCAGACCCTGATCTCCACCAGATTCTGATCTCCACCAGACCCTGATCTCCACCGTACCCTGCTGTCCACTGGACCCTGATTTCTACCAGACCTTGTTCTTCAATGGACCCTGATATCCAACAGATTCTGATCTCCACCTGACCCTGATATTCACCCAACCCTGATACCTAATGGACCCTGATATCTATCGAACCCTGATATCTATAAGACTCTGATATCCAATGGACTCTGACATCCACTGGACCCTGACATCCACCGGACCCTGATATGAATGAATGGGAATGCTCCACTGGACCCTGATGTCCACCAGACCCTGATATCTCCTGGACCCTGATCTCCACCAGACCCTGATCTCCACCAGACCCTGATCTCCACCAGACCCTGATGTTCACTGGACCCTGATATCCACCAGACCCTGATATTTACTGGATCCTGATATCAACCAGTCCCTGATATTCACCGGACCCTGATCTCCACTAGACCCTGATGTCCAGGGTCTATCAGACTCTGATACCCAATGGACTCTGATAACCACTGGACCCTGATATCTAACAGAGCTGGTATCCACCAGACCCTGATATCTACTGGACCCTGATCTAAACCAGATTCTGATCTCCACCAATCCCTTATACCCACCTGACCCTGACATCCACCGGACCCTGATGTCCACCAGATTCTGATCTCCACTAGAACTGATGTCCTCTGGACCCTGATATCCACCAGACCTTGATATCCACTGGGCCCTGATGTCCATCGGGCCTTGCCATCTACTGGACCCTGATGTCCACTGGACACTGGTATCCAACTGGTCTTACCAGGATCTTCCCTGTCTTTTATAGACACTAACACAGTCTAACACACTCTAATACAATCCAACACACAAACACAATCTAACACATTCTAATGCAATCTAATGCAGCCTAACACACACTAACACAGTCTAACACTATAACAAATGCTTAAACACACTAGCACAATCTAACACACTCTAACACACACTAATACACTCAAACACACCCTTAACACACATTAACACACTGATACTGATGTACAGAAACATTATGCTCAGTTTTTTTCTGAAGAACCCTGATGATGATGATGATGATGATGATGATGAAGGTCAGTGCAGGAGTGTGATAATGAAGGTCAGTGCAGGAGTATGATGATGGTGATGATGATGATGATGATGATAATAAAGATCATTGCAGGAGTATGATGATGGATACATTTAAAATTTTAAATTTATATCCAGATTTCTGTAAAGCTGCCTTGTGATAATTATTATGTCCATTATTAAAAATGATATATAAATAAAATTGAATTGAATTAAATGATGGTGATCAAGATCAGTGCAGGAGTGTGATGATGATGTTGATGATGATGAATTGATGAAGGTCAGAGTGTGACAAGTCTCAGAGGAGAAAAAAGGCTCAGCCTCCACTTCAGCAGAGTCTGGAGTTCATTACAGAAGACAGATGGGCCAAAAACCAACCAATTGAAATTTCACTTTGTGTGTGTGTGTGTGTGTGTGTATGAATCGTATAGTTTCACATGAGTGGGCTTCATTACATTATGACTTTGTACTGCAGTGTGTCCTTCTAAGCGAAGCTCATTTATAAAGTAATCACCTACTACACACACTTTAGACATAATTACTTTCTGGTTGCAGCCTTATGAGTTTTTTTTGTGTGTGTGTGTGTGTGTGTGTGTGTGTGTTTGTGTTTATGTGTTCCAGTTGGGTGTCTGAGAGTGCTTGTTGGACGACGTGCATAATCTTGTGTGTGTGTGTGTGTGTTTGTGCTTGTGTGTGTGTCTCCTTGCTGCTATAACTCAGATTAGTGCTGTGTCTAATTGCGTTCGATCCGTTTGCCCTGGCATGTCATGCGATATTTTCCTACCAGTATTTAACGTTGGCCGAATGACTGATGAGACGCAGCTAGCGTAAAATCACCCGCAGCCGAGACACACACACACACACACACACATGTCTGAAGGTGGTGAATAATAAACCACAGTCTAATCGCTCACCCATAAAAACCTCAAATTCAATGCGAATAACAAAATGTGTCTTTATAAATAAAATGTTTATAAACAGCATCAGTAGTAGGTATTTATGATTATTTATGTTTATGTTTATTTTATCAGTTTTATGAATATATTGCATTATTCAGTGGTTTTATTCTCTCTGAGTTCTGTGTGTAAAGAAGGTAATGAGGCAGGATTGGTTCTCCTTAGAATTCTGTCCTGTTTCAGAGCACAGCACAGCTCAACTGTTTTCTAATGGGTCTTATTATGGACAAACATGAAGATTTAATCTTCAGATAAATCCATTCAGTAATCTCATGAAAGATTGAAAGACATGGTGTACAGCATGCAGGCATCAGATAGAGCTCAATGAAGGATTTACATTTAATTAAAAAATGTTCAATCTGATCATTTTCCTTTTGATCATAATTTTTTTTTTGTTTTTCTCGACACATTGTTCATTGTGTCCTAGTACCTTTGTTTTTTTCTGTTTCTATAGTACCATGTTCCTTAGCAGCTTGTTCTTAATACCATGTTCTCACAACACCTTCTTACCTGCTTCCTACTGCCCTTTTTCCAGTTCTATTTTTGAAGTACTGTATTCATTAGCATTTGTTCCTTAGAGCCTTGTGCTCTAGTGCTATGTACATTAATACTGCATTACTTAGTGCCTTAGTACAATGTTCCTTAGCATACTGTTCTTAGTACCATGTTCTATCAGCACCTTGTTTCTAGTTTTTTTCTGGTTCTATTTATAGTACTATATCCCTTTCTGGTTATATTTATAGGACCATATCTCTTAACCCCTTTGTACTTTTTTCACTTTCTATTATGTTCCATAGTAAGTTGTTCCTTAATAACTTGTTCACTTAGTACCATCCCATCATATCATCATCATATGATTGTATCCCTTCATATCATGTAGGACACTCCAATGGTGTCCCTTCTCATGATGTAGGACACCCAGTTGTGTCCCTTTGCATAATGTAGGGCACTACAATTGTGTTCCATCACATGATATAGGACATGCTGATTGTGTCCTTTCACATAATGTAGGACACTCCACTCATGTCCCTTTGCATGATGTAAGGCACTCCTGTGGTTTCTCTTCACATGATGTAGGACACAATGATTGTAACACTTCACACGATGTAGGACACGCCAATCGTGTCCCTTCACATGATGTAGGACACTCTGATCATCTCCCTTCACATGAGATAGAACACTCTGATTGTGTCCCTTCACATGATTAAGTCAAGTCAATTAGATCTTTATTGTCATCACAGCCATACACGGTGTGCCATACACAGTGAGATGAAATAACATTTCTCCTGGACCCAAGGTGCAAGATACATTTATGACAATACAAACTAGAAAGTGTCAGTGCAGTAATGGTTGTGATAGCAAGCTGAGACGAATGGAGTTTAAGGGACGGTGCAGTACTGTAATGAGTCAGTACAATCAAAGTGTTGGTGTGCTGTAAACAGTAAGTCAGGGCAGTAAATGAACAAAGTGAGTCATTATTGATTTAAAGTGTCTGTGCTGTGGGCTGGAGGGTCTTACTTGGATCCCAGACTTCAGGAGTCTGACAGCCTGTGGAAGGACTGGGAGGGATCATCCACAATGATGATGATACCTTCAGCTGCCCGCATTATCCTCTGTAGGGCCTTGCGATTGTGGTTGTTGTAATTCCCAAACCAGACAGTAATGTAGCTGTTCAGGACACTCTCTATGATAGTGCCTGTAGAATGTGGTGAGGATGGGTGGATTCTTGCCTTCTTCAGGTGACGGTGGAAATATAGGCATTGCTGGGCTCTCTTGGCCAGGGATGCCAAGGAACTTGGTGCTCATCACTCTCTCCACTGTGGAGCCATTTATGCACAGTGGGAGAGATCAGCACATGACTTCCTGAAGTCAACAATCATCTCTTTTGTTTTGTCAACATTCAGAAACAGTTTGTTGTGCTTGCACTAGCCTGTGAGCTGTTGTGCACCTCCTTTCCTTATGATGTTTCTGGACCTGGCAATGCAGTCATGGGTCAGTAGCATGAACAACAGTGGGCTGAGTGGTGGAGGTCTTGCTGGCAACCCAATCTGAGTGGGGTCTCTAGTGAGGAAGTCCAGGATCCAGTGAGAGAGCAAGTTGCTGAAACCTAGTAGGTCCAGCTTATCAGTCTGCTGCTGGGGGATAATGGTATTGAATGCTGAACTGAAGTCTATGAACAGCATTTTGGTTTATGCATTATTCTTGTCAAGGTGGGTTAGTGCCAGGTGAAGAGTATGAGGGATCGCATCTTCTCTGGAACTGTTGGGGCAGTACACAAACTGCAGAGTGTCCAGTGTGGTGGGGAGTTTGGTTTGGATGTGACCCATGACCAGCTGCTTGAAGCACTCTATGATGATTGGTGTGAATGCTACAGGGTTGTAGCCATTGAGGCTTGACACTGCTGATGTGTTTGGCACCTGTATGATGGTGGTAGCCTTAAATCACTCTGGGACAACCTCCTGGTCAGGATGTCAGTCACCTGATCTGGGCAGTATTTGAGCACTCCTCCAGGTATGTTATCAGGTCCCGTAGCATTGCGAGGTTTGACTCTGGCAAGCATCTTGCCTGTGAACCCTCCAGATCTGCTCCTTTACCTAAGAAAAAACTATTAACAAAAGCATTGTCTAAACAAATATGTTTTCAGCCTAGACTTAAACACTGAGATTGTGTCTGAGCCCCGAACACTAAGTGGAAGGCTGTTCCATAACTGTGGGGCTTTGTAAGAGAAAGCTCTACCCCCAGCTGTAGCACGCACTATTCGAGGTACCAACAAATAGCCTGCACCGTTTGATCGAAGTAGGCATGGCAGATCATAAAAGACCAAAAGTTCACTCAGGTACTGTGGCGCGAGACCATTTAGTGCTTTATAGGTCAATAGCTGTATTTTATATTCAATGTGAAATTTGATTGGGAGCCAATGCAGTGTGGATAAGATAGGGGTGATGTGGTCATATCTTCTGGTTCTAGTAAGGACTCTTGCTGCTGCATTCTGGACTAACTGGAGCTTGTTTATGCTCCTTCTAGAGCATCCAAACAGTAAGGCATTACAATAATCCAATCCAGAGGTAACAAAAGCATGAACTAATTTTTCTGCATTGTGTAGTGACAATATATTTCTTATTTTAGCAATATTTCTGAGATGAAAGAAAGCGATCCTAGTTATATTATCTACATGAGCTTCAAAAGAAAGACTGGAGTCAATAATCACACCAAGGTCTTTTACTGCTGCACATGATGAAACAGAAAGGCTTACTTCAGAAAGCTTACTTCTAGCTGCATGTGGTCCTAGTACAAGTACTTCTGTCTTCTGTCAGAATTAAGTAAGAGAAAGTTAATAAGCATCCAGTGTCTAATGTCCTTTACACATTCCTCAACTTTATTAAGCTGGTGTCTGTCATCTGGCTTTGCTGAAACATACAACTGTGTGTCATCAGCGTAACAGTGGAAGCTAATACCATGCTTATGAACAATTTTACCCAGAGGTAGCATATATAAAAAAAGAGCAGTGGGCCTCAACCAGAACCTTGCAGAACACCAAACTTTACCTTAGTATGAGAAGAGAAGTCACCATTTATGTCTACAAACTGATAACGATCAGTCAAATAAGACCTGAGCCAGGAAAGGGCCGTTCCCTTAACACCAGCAACATTTTCTAGTCTATCGAGGAGAATAGTATGATCAATTGTATCAAAAGCTGCACTAAGGTCAAGCAGCACAAGCAAGGAGACACAACCCTGATCAGAGGCCAGTGGTAAGTCATTTACCACTTTAACCAGTGCTGTCTCTGTGCTATGATCAAGCCTAAATCCTGACTGATACATCTCATGAATGTTATTCCTATGTAGGTGTGAGCATAGCTGCTGTGCTACAACCTTTTCTAGGACCTTGGAGATAAAGGGGAGGTTTGATATTGTCTACCAGGGGTTTGATAATTGTTATCAGGGGTTTGAGAATTGCTAGTTTAAAAGATTTAGGTACATAGCCAGTGCTAAGGGAAGTACTGATTATTTTTGGAAGAGGTTTGATTGTTTCTGGAATTATCTGTTGGAAGAAACATGTAGGTAAAGGATCTAATATACAAGTTGATAATTTTGATGAGGAAATTAGTGAAATTAGTTCAGTCTCTTCAAGGGGAGTAAAACATTCTAATCATTGATCTGATATCATTATATTATTATCTACAGGGTTAGTTATAAAACTGTCTGGCTTTAAATTAATAGTCTGAATTTTACCATTGAAAAAATTCATGAAGTCATCGCTGCTATATAATGATTGTGTGCGTGTTTCTATTGTGGTCTTATTCCTAGTTAATTTTGCTACAGTATTAAATAAGAATCTAGGATTATTTTTGTTATGTTCAGTTAGGGTGGAGAGATACATTGATCTAGCAGCACTAAGAGCTTTCCTATAGCTCAAAAGGCTCTCCTTCCATGCTATTTGAAATACTACTGATTTAGTTTGACGCCATTTACGTTCTAATTTTTGAGTGGTCTGTTTTAAAGTTCGTGTGTGATCGCTGTACCAGGGTGCTAGCTTTTTCTCCCTAATTATTTTTCTTTTAAGTTGAGCTACACTGTCTAGCATGTAGCAGATCATTGACTCTAAGCATTCAGTTGACTTACCGATTCTGTGGGATCAGACGGTGATCCAATCATGGTTGATAACTCTGGGAGATTACTGATAAAACTCTGTGCAGTTGTTAACGTGAAAGTACGTTTGATACGGTGACTTGGCAAGCTGCATATATTATGATTAAGACACATTTTAAATGAGATGAGGTAATGATCTGAGATAGCTTCAGACTGTGGACATGAGACTATATTTTCTATATTTAATCCGAATGTTAGTATTAAATCAAGAGTGTGACCACCACTATGAGTGGGTCCTATTACATTCTGATTAACCCCTACTGAATCTAGAATGGACACAACTGCTGTTCTCAGAGGGTCTTCTGGATTATCAAAATGAATATTAAAGTCTCCAACAATTAATGCTTTGTCTAAAGAAACAACCAGGTTAGAGATGAAATCC
>CM040479.1:19464535-19476853 GCA_022758105.1 Pangasianodon gigas
CTTCACCATCTTTGCCAACAGAGTTCTGATTCAACACTTATATTTTGATCTAAATGTAATTAGTTACAACAATAACAAAAATATTTTTTAAAAATTACAATTATATTTACAAAATAATTTTTTTTAGATGAAATACAATAAATGCCTACATAATATAGATAAAATTACTGAATAATATTGGTAGCATTATCATGAAAACACAATAAGCATGCCTTACAGAGCAGATATTTAAAAAAGATTCACAACATTTTTAACCCTGAATTTTTCATCCTTTTCTCTATGAAATGTATGTTATATGTTGTTTAACATACAAAAAGTGTATGTTGTTTAAAAGCCTGGTGTGCAGCAGTGTTATTTCACTGAAAGTGCAATAAAATATGAGGATCAAATGTAATGATGATTCTCAGGGTTTGAGTATATGGGTCTGTTACAAATATAGACACAGGGAGAACTCTTATTATTTTATTGGTGTTAATAAATAAGAGTTCCATCCCTGATTAACACAATAATATGTACATACTTCCAATCATTCAGTGTAAAATTAACACACATTATATAGTCAATAAAATGATAATGTTTTAACAATGTTGTGTTTTATCCATCGCAAATCAAAAATTAGATAAGGAAAACTGGCCTTGCTACTCTATTATTGTTCTCTATCGGCCCTATCATTTTGGGGCGTGCTGTTATAGAAAAATAATAATTGTCAGTGATGAAGAGGCGTTAGTCATAATAGCACATCCCCAAGTGTTTTATTGCTTCTTATACTTTTTTATCCATTTATGGTTACATTTAATGTTGAGGAATGTCGGTGAAACCTGTTCTCACTCCAAACAGTTGTGCCCTCACCAGCCTCTCTCTTTCCTCTCTCTTAAAGTTAATAAGATTTAAAAAAAAATAATAATAATAATAAAAAAAGCTTGTCATATTACTGAGAAACTGCATAAACGTGTGAACTGCTGTCTCATAGATGTCAAAAGGCTTAGTTACAGCTTTAACTATGACTCCTTCCACAGAAAATCAGCTGTTATAGAAAATTAATCAACAACTTCTGACCAATTATAATCCAGAATTCAACAGCACTGTAGTGTAGAGAATAGAAATAGATATGTAATGAATATGAACAATTATTTACTGAATATTGTAATGTTCTATTAAGCAGTGACTCTTTTACCAAGGTTACTATTTATTACTCATTTACACTCATTTATTTCACTTCATGATAATACAGCCTTTCTGCACTTTTCCAACACAAACACTGAACACGCCGCTCAGAACCTTACAGAGCACCTCCAACAACCAGATGTGGCCAGATGGCATACACTTGTCATACGCTCAACATATAACATTGCACACTTACGTCCACACTTCTGCCCATAAGTTTTGACCAAGTATGCGCTAAAATTACTTAATGCTCTTAACTCGTGAACAGTACTCATTACTAACATTTCCCAATAGTTAGACATCTTGTGTAACTAACATTTAACATGTCAAGACAGCAAGTGGCAACCAAAATTAGTATAAGATTAAAAATAAAACATAATTAAGAAATAGATTAAATAAAACAATACAGAGACAGCAAAAAACAAAGATCAATAACAAGACAAAAACAAACAGATAGCTGGATAATGGAGACCTTACATGGACTCAGATGCCTTGGAGAATAAATATGTTTTCAAATTGGATTTAAAAATGTCTGTTGTATGTGATGACTTTATAAACAATGGTAAACTATTCCACAATCTTGGAGCAGCAACAGAAAAGGCCCGGTCATCTTTGAACTTCCTCCGAGAGCGTAGGATGATTAACAGCTGCTGATTAGAAGATCTTAAGGTTCTGGATGTAGAAAGAGAGCAAAGAAGATCAGAGATGTAGCTTGGTGCAATACCATGTAGAGCTAGAAAACAAACAATAAAACAGAACTAAATTCTGTATTTAACTGGTAGCGAATGGAGGGAGGCCAGGATGGGAGAGATACTTTCCCATTTTTCAGAATCAGAATCAGAATCAGCTTTATTCGCCAAGTGTGCGAAGGTACCAAAGGTTTTGGTACCTGTTAGAAGCATAGCAGGTGTGCAAAGGCTTACTGACTGATTCTGAAATAAAGGGAATAAAGGGAATAGTCTATATGGGGAAAAATGAAAGCATGAATGACAATTTCCAGATCTTTAAAACATAAGATGCTTTTTAGTCTAGCAATGGCTTGGAGCCAGAAAAAAAAAACAACTCTCACAACTGAGTTTATTTGCTTGTCAAATTTTAGGGCAGAATCAAAGATGATGCCTAGATTTTTTTTTTTTTTTTTTTTTACAGAGTGTATATTAGCTGATAATAGACCCAGATTATCTGCAATAGCTGTGCTGGAAGCAGGACCAAATATAATAACTTAGGTCTTATTCTGGTTCAACTGCAGAAAGTCATTTGACATCCAACATGTAATGTCCCTGAGACAGTCAAAAATTAGATTGAGAGAGTCTTTATCACCTGGTTTCAATGGAAGATACAGCTGTGTATTGTCCACATAATGGTGATAAGTGATGTTATGTACAAGGAAAACAAAATAGGGTGCAGAATAGAGTCCTGGGGTATCCCAGAGGTAATAGTAGCTAAAGAGGAGACATTACCAATCCTAACTGAGAAAATCAAAGTTAAGGTAAGAGGCAAACCACTTTAGAGCTGTGCCCTGGATGCCTACATCACACTTTAGATGATCCAGAAGAATTCCGTGGTAGAAAACTGTATCAAAGGCTGCACTATGATCTAGTAGATAAAAACCCAGCACACTTTCCAGAATCAACAGTCAGCAATAAATCATTAGCTACCTTGAGGAAGGCAGATTCCATCCTATGGTGTTGTCTTTAGGGTGCCTGGAACTTTTTATGAAGTTGTTCCTGGGTAAGAATGAATAAATATGAGAGAAAATTGCCTTCTCTAAAAGTTTTGAAAGAAAAGGTAGTTTGGAGATAGGTCTAAAATTGTTTAGAATTGAAGGTTCTAGGCCAGGCTTTTTAATGAGAGGTTGAACAAGTGCATGTTTAAAACAGGACAGAGCAATGCCACTAGCTAAACAGCTGTTTATAATACATAAAATACTAGAACTAACAGTGTGCAGGGCATGCAAAGCACAGGTAGCAGGCTACATATGCCAGATTAAATCTGTCAAGTAGGACAGTGACACAGGCTCAAACTGGTTTAGGAGGGCGGAACATACTGGTAGATCAGTGGACTCATGGTCTAGTGGTGAAATAAGTGACCTTATATTGTCAACTTTGGCAATGAAAAACTTCAAAAGCTCTTCAAAAAGCTTTCACGGTGCCCTCTGCGATAGATGTGAGAGCAGGATTCATTACTTACTTTATTGTATTAAAAAGAATCTTAGAACTATGAGAATTTCAGACATTCATGTCAGAGAAATATTTTTGCAATGGCTGCTTTCACAGAGTGCTGATAGGTAGTTAAACGGTTCCTCAAGATTAGATATGATGCTTCTAGCTTGTCTTTCTTCCATTTTCATTCTGCCCTCCTACATTCTTGCCTTAGAGATAGAGTGCTGCTGTGTAGCCAGCCTGAGCTGTAGATTTGGGTCTTCTGGCTTTGAGTGGGGCAACAGAATCACTGATGTCAGTGCTGTTGGAATTTAATGACACAACAACTCCTATACACTGATGCACCGTGGTGAATTCTCCATGATGCTACCAAAAGTAGCTGCAAAAGCATGTGAACTCTACCCCCACACTGTGCTCTGGCCAGGTTCCTTGTACAATGAGGTTCTTAGAGTGCATGTGCTTCAGGGCTGTAGTAGAAAATAATTAAGAAAAAATAATAAAGAAAAGTAACAAAGCAAATTTAAAACAATGTATAAAATATAATAGGATAAAGAATTAAAAAATAATAAATAAAATACCACATTGTAGTGCAGACTGGAAAAGGATGACCATATGTAAGAGGAAATATGAACGGAAATACTACTGGTATAAATATCAGTAGTAGTAATTAATTAAAAATAAATTTTATATATATATATATATATATATATATATATATATATATATATATATATATATATATATATATATATATAGCCTATCTGTAGACTCTCCTGATGCAATGAGGGGATGATTTTTCTGGGCTGTCCTGATTACTTGATCTCATGAACTGTCCTGTCCTGTGCAGTACAGTTATCAAACCATATGCTTTCATGCTCTCCATTGTACACCCATGGTAGCTTTTAAGGATCCCCAGTGACATGCCGAACCATCCAACCATCCAAATGAGGTAAGATGGTTTTTGGAAGATGCCATGAACCTCAGGTTTTGAGTAAAATTCCCTTCCTTACCTGCACTCAGTCATCTTGGTATAAAGACCACCTTATTAAACTGAACTTCATTGATTACCTGTGTTGCTGGCCGACTCCAGGAGTTGAATAGTAGGTGGTCTGCATTCAGAAGACAGAAAGTCGGAGCGCCTTGATGTGGTGAGTCAGTGCTCCTCAATGGTCTCCCAATTAGCAGAGATTCACACCCACAGGACACACGTTATTTGCACCATGCAGGGCCAGTTATGTTAGAACTCGTGGCACCAGCTACATGGTTAATATTTAAGCCCTAGACAGTTGAGACTCAATAGTATTAGTTAGCTAGGGGCTCCCGGTGCACCTAACAGTTGGCTGGCTCATCCGGGATTGATGGTTGTAAATCTGTGTGAGATGGCGAGAGGCAGGGTGACCTATGTAGGGCATTAGGTGGGCCATGGTGTAGTAATACCATGCCAAGAAAAGATTCATTTTATTTGTTTATTTCTTTATCAATAATTTTGTGCTAGCATTTTCATCTGCTGTATTTTTCACTTTCCTTTCTGCCATATTTTCATTTTTTCAAAGAACCCTTTTTATTTTTTTGTCAAGACAGTGAGTGGAGGCCATCCACGCCGTCAAAAATATCAACTAATCGTTGACTAAGGTATGTTAAACATGTCAAACATTCAACTTGTTCAGTGTGTTGAGTGCAGAATGTTTAGTAATTCTTTCTCCACCATTAGTAATAGCTTTATTTGTGCTAAATGTATATTAGCTAGCTCTTTGATGGAGAAGATTGCAGCATTAGAGGTGTGCATCCAGACCCTAGTGAGAATTAGTGAGAGCAGCGTAGTTTCTGTAGGGGAAAGTCTGGATGTCTTATGCGGCATTAACAATCCCCCAATTCCAGCATTAGAGCCCTCACAGCGGGGCGAATGGGTGACGACTCAGCGGCATAATAGCAAAGCCAAAGCTAACGCTAAGGCTCGCCCACGGGAGCACCACTCCTCTCCGCTTCACGTATCTAACAGGTTTGCTCTCCTCAGTGAAGCACCCGCTGAGAAACCTGAAAGAGCTCTGGTTATAGGAGACTCTATCATAAGGCACGTGAAATTAGCTAGGCCTTTAGGGGCACCAGCAGCTTTAGTTAGGTGTATACCGGGAGCCAGGGCGCCGGACATAGCAGGTAATCTTAGGGTCTTAGGCAAGCACAGGTTCTCAAAGATAGTTATTCATGTAGGAGCTAATGATATACGCCTTCGTCAGTCTGAGGTTACTAAGAGTAACATTGTAGAGGTGTGTAAGTTAGCGAAGGCGATGTTCGATGCTGTAGTGTGCTCTGGTCCCATCCCAATGCGGTGTGGCAATGTCTGTGATCCACCTGCAGGTGGAATGAGGCACACTCAGCTGGGGGGGCTTGTCTTGTAGCAGAGCCGGGATGATTGTATTGAAAGCAGAGCTGAAATCCACAAACAGGATCCTAGCATAGGTTCCTGAGGAGTCCAGGTGCTGGAGGATGAAGTGGAGGGCCATGTTAACTGCATCATCTACAGACCTGTTGGCTCTGTAGGCAAACTGCAGGGGGTCCAGGAGAAGGTCTGTGATGGATTTGAGGTGGGACAGCACGAGGTGGTCAAAGGACATCATTACCACAGATGTCAGAGCAACAGGTCTGTAGTCATTAAGTCCTGTGATCCTGGGTTTTTTGCAGATGGGGGTGATGGTGGAGGTATTGAAGCAGGCTGGCACATGGTATATCTCCAGTGAGGTGTTAAAGATGTTTGTAACACTGGAGACAGCTGATCAGCACAGTAGTTCAGGGTGGATGGAGAGACAGATTCTGGTCTGGCTGCTTTGCGTGGGTTCTGTCTCTTGAATACTCTGTTAATGTCTCGCTCTAGGATGGAGAGAGTCTTTCTTGTGGTGGGGAGGAAGAAGATGGGGCCGTTGAGGTGTGCATCTGTGGAGAGGCCCCAGCCCCTGCTGTGGTGGGGGTGGTGAAGCTGATGGGCTGGAGTTGGAGTTGGTGCCTGGTGTTGCGGGGGATGGTGACAGGACCGTCCCATTGTCTTTCAAAGCGACAGTAGAACTCATTCAGGCTGTTGTCCAGACGCAGGTCATTAGCAGAGTGGGGGCTTTAGATTTGTAGTTTGTGATCTGTCTGAGCCCTTTCAGCAGAGTCATTGGCTGAAAACTGCTGTTGTAGTTTCTCAGAGTACAGCTGTTTAGCTTCTCTCACCACCTTGCTAAGCTTGTACTTTGACACTTTAAACCTGGTCTGTCCCCACTCTTAAACGCAACTTCCTTCTCCAGCCTTAGCTGTCCGAGTCTGGCTGTGAACCAGGGTTTGTCATTATTGTAACTCACTCTGGTGCGTGACGGTACACAGCTATCCTCACAGAAGCTTATGTATGATGTCGCAGCCTCTGTGTACTCATCCAGACTGTTGGTAGCATTCCTGAATACATTCCAGGCAGTACAGTCCAAGCACGCCTGAAGATCCTCCACAGTCGCCAAGGACAATAACAAATGAGTCCGGGTATGTGCACTCCACACACAGTATCTGGTTGGCAAGCATACGCTGTGCCTCCTGCACGTTGGCTTGCGGTGGAATGTGAACACCGACCAGTATGAATGAAGCGAACTCACATGGGGAGTAGAAGGGCTTGCAGTTTATGAAAAATGACTCAAGATCAGGAGAACAGTACTGCTGAATCACTGTCACATCATTGTACCAGCCATTATTAGTGTAAAAACAAATTCCTCCACCCTACATCTTGCCTGAAACCTCCGTGTGGCGATGAAGAGTTGGAATCCTGCCAGCTGCAGCGCAGTGTCCGGTATCAGTCCACACAGCCACGTTTCCGTGAAGCACAAGACAGAAGATGAAGAAAAGTCTTTGTTTTTCCCCACCAGTAGCTGAAGTTTGTCCAATTTGTTACACAGTGAACGCATGTTGGACAGATGTCTGTGTTGGCAGAGGTTTCACTGCATGTGCAAAGGTGAGTGCACCTTTGACCAGAATGTCCAGCAAATTCACAGATGTATCAATAAAGGTGGGAAATAAATCTGTAGGGACTGTAGCCCTGATGTTCATGAGCTCTTCTTTTGGTGAATGAGCTCCTGGTGTCATCATATAAAACTGTTTTAACAAAAGAAACAATTCAAAACAAAGTGCACCAACACACCGAGGCAGCCATCTGCGGCACCATCTTGGTTTTGTGTTTGAATGATGTTTGAAATGTGTTAATTCAACGCGTTTGAAGTTCTTTATACCAACATCATTTCGATAATCCAGAAGACCCTCTGAGAACAGCGGTTGTGTCCATTCTAGATTCAGTAGGGGTCAGTCAGAATGTAATAGGACCCACCCATACTGGTGGTCACCCTCTTTATTTAGTACTAACATTCAGATTAAATATTGAAAATATACTTGCATTTCCGCAGTCTGAAGCTATCTTAGATCATTATCTCATCTCATTTAAAATAGTCATTTAGTCATAATATATGCACCTTTCCATGCTACTGCGTCAAACGTACATTCATGTCAGCAACTGCAGAGAGTTTTGTCAGTAATCTCCCAGAGTTACCAACCATGATTGCTATTTCAAATAGCATGGAAAGAGAGCCTCCTGAGCTACAGAAAAACTCTTAGCACTGGTAGATCAATGTATCTCTCCACCCTAATTGAAGATAACCAAAATAATCCTAGATTCTTATTTAATACTGTAGCAAAATTGACTAGGAATAAGACCACAATAGAAACATGCACACAATCATTATATAGCAGTCATGACTTCATTAATTTTTTTGATGGTAAAATTGGAAATATCAGACAAAAAATTCAGACTACTTCAGACAATTTCATAACAAACCCTGTAGATAATAATATAATGATATCAGATCAATGATTAGAATATTTTACTCCCCTTCAAGAGACTGAACTAATTTCATCATCAAAATCATCAACTTGTATACTAGATCCTTTACCTACATGTTTCTTCAAACAGATAATTCCAGAAACAATCGAACCTCTTCTAAAAATAATCAGTTCTTCCCTTAGCATTGGCTATGTACCTAAATCTTTTAAACTAGCAGTTATCAAACCCCTGATTAAAAAAACCAGACCTCAACCCCTGTCAATTTTCCAACTATGGGCCAATATCAAACCTCCCCTTTATCTCCAAGATTCTAGAAAAGGTTGTAGCACAGCAGCTATGCTCATACCTACACAGGAATAACATTCATGAAATGTATCAGGCATTTAGGCCTCATCATAGCACAGAGATAGCGCTGGTTAAAGTGGTAAATGACCTACTACTGACCACTGAACAGGGTTGTGTCTCCTTGCTTATGTTGCTTGACCTTAGTACAGCTTTTGATACCATTGATCTTGCTATTCTCCTAGATATATATATCTTAAAAGGGCGCTGAAATCACACAGTGTAAAGAACTTTCTCTTACAAAGCCTCACAGTCTAGGCTGAAAACATATTTGTTTAGTCAAGCCTTTAGTGAATAGTTTTTTCTTAGGTACAGGGGCAGGTCTGGAGGGTTCACAGGCATAGAGTGTTGTGGTGAACTGGGATGTTTGGATGCTGTCACTCCCCCACTTTCACACGTTCAGTCAGGTTTGTCAACGGTAGAGTGGCTGGCCGCTTTATGTCCCAGGACTCCCTCATGTCTGTGTTAGCTTCTGGCTCTCCCTTTTAGTTATGCTGTCATAGCTAGTCTTGCCGGAGTCCCTGCTTGCACTCTGCACACAAAGCACATTGTCCTTAACAATTACAGGACAAAAGCTTACCTAACAATCTCTCCATCTCTCTCCTTTTCTCTACTGAGATGCCAGTGATCCTGACCCCTTCTGCCCTCTGGACCTGCCTGATCCATCCTGATGCCCTACTTCTGGTTGGAGATCTCAACATTTGAGATTGCTCGCTGCTGCTGGGGGTGGCCCCACATGGATGGCCTGAAGATCATTGGGATTGGGGATGGTGCCACTTGAGGGCCGTGGAGATGGCTTGGGGATCTCATATGGGGAGCTGTACTGTGATGGCTTGGGACTGCGATTGCTGTGGTGGCTTTGGGGCTGTGGTTGCTGTGAGCAGTTTTGTACTCAGGACTCCATCAGTGAACAGTGGATAGGTTCAACAAACCAGACTTCATGTGAAATCTGTGATGAATTTACTGGTTGCACAATTGCACTATTTGTCCATGTAGTACACAGTTATAGAAGTGCAATTCTAAATATAAATATAACCTATCTGTTATCACCCAGATGAGGATGGGTTCCCTTTTGAGTCTGGTTCCTCTCAAGGTTTCTTCCTCATATTGTCTCAGGGAGTTTTTCCTTGCCACCATCACCTCTGGCTCGCTCATTAGGGATAAATTCATATATTTACAAAGTATTTACAATTTATTTTGGTTTAATTTAATTTGAATGTATTTATTTCTGTAAAGCTGCTTTCTGACAATGTCAACTGTTAAAAGTGCTATACAAATAAAATTGAATCGAATTGAACTAAGTAATGGCTTTAGGGTTCAAACACGAATTTGGGTGTCTTTCTAGTCACATAGTTGAATATTTGTTGTACAAGGGGAATCAAAATTTTATTTACAGTGCTAAAATGGTCAACAAAGAGTGCACTTTAACTCCCTATCCCTAAAGACCTTGACACCTTCATACCCATTTTAAAACCCATTTTTGTTTATTTGTTGCTTTGCTAGTTTAAGACATCACCATTATGGTGTTTTTGGGAAAGTAACAGTAATCAATCAACTACAGTAATGAAAACCACATGCTTTGCATGTTTGCATGTCACACTCAGTAGAGGCTGATCCTGGAACTGCCCCTGATATGTCAGGCTGAACTGCCAAGTCTGGTGTATCTTTGTGTCATGAGTGTGGGTAACTCATTCCTTTTGTTTTTTCAGAGAGAAAACAGTGATCACTTGAGGAGCAAACAAAGACATCTGCCATGGGGGCACCATCCCATGGGGGACACACCATTGACACATCACTGACACTAATTTAAAAACCCTTTAATACCTCATTCACTAATTAAAATTGCTGTGATAATAAATTAATAAAGATAAATACATTAATTAAGCAATTAAAAAAATATGAGCAGGGATATGGACTCAAGGCCTTGTTTTTCTCTCTCTCATTTATTTTATTATTTCTTTTTAATTAATTAATTATTTTATATATAATTTATATATATATATGTGTGTGTGTGTGTATGTATGTATGTATGTATGTATGTATGTATGTATGTATATATATATATATATATATATATATATATATATATATATATATATATATATATATATATATATATATATATAAATTATTTATTTATTTTCGTGTGTGCCTGCATGCACGTAATCCTGGCTATTTTTATGTCTTGGTGTTCAGTGGTAAGTTACAGAATGGAGAAATCCAGGGTGGTGCAGTTTTTCTGTTTGTTCTCATACATTCTGATACTCAGGCGTGTCTACATTGTGTGTATGTATGAGTCAGTGTTGAGGCATGTGCTTAGTTCAGTTGAATTCCAACTCTATTTTGAGGAGTTTTATTAGTAACTGGTTCAGTATGACCTTTCTGGATGCAATCTTTCAGAATACTGAATCCTGTAATCTGTTTGTTTTATCTGATAATCTGATTAGCTATATATACTTTTGTGTATATGCATGCACATGCACCAGCTTCCAAGGGATGCCCAATTTTTTTAATAGCTTGACTCAGTGAGCTTTTTGGAGCAACATATAATTAATGGATTATAAAAAAGACACAGTATTCCATCTTTATTCTGGAGTTTTGTTTAAGGAAGTTATACTGAGTAATTGTGAAACTCACTCTGTGTGTTGTTAGATTTAATCTGGGATATTGAGCAGATACTGAACGAGGTTATGGAGAAAAAGGAGACTGTTTAAACTGCCCTCCTTATTTATGTAATAATAGCATCAAATGAAAAATTGTCATATGCTCTGACTCTGTGCCTGATGAAACAATCTAAAAATGATCAATAGTTGTATCTGTCCTGGATTTGCACCTGTCTTGGAGGTGGATTTGTCCTCAAGGTGGATCAATCCTGGAAATGGATCGTTCCTGAAGGTGGACCTATCCGGGCGGTAGAACTCTCATGGAAGTGGACCTGTCCTGGAGGTGGACCTGTCCTGGAAGTGAATTTTTCTTGGATGTGAATCTCTCCTCAATGTCAAAGTCAGAGTTTTTTTATTTGTCATTTGTCATCAGTGTTGACTCATAGAAAACCGCACATTGAAATTCTTGTGGTAGCTCCACTAACATGTACTGGACATACACCAATTAACCATAACATTAAAACCACCTACCTAATATTGTGTAGGTCCCCCTTGTGCCACCCAAACAGATCTGACCCGTTGAAGCATGGGCTCCACAAGACCTCTGAAGGTGTGCTGTGGTATCTGGCACCAAGACGATAGCAGCAGATTCTTTCAGTCCTGCAAGTTGTGAGGTGGGGCCTCCATGGATTGGACTTGTTTGTCCAGCACATCCCACAGATGCTTGATCGGACTCTTTGTCATATTCCTCAAATCATTCCTGAACAATTTTTGCAGTTTGGCAGGGCACATTATCCTGCTGAAAGAGGCCACTGCCATTAGGGAATACTCTTTCCATGAAGGGGTGTACTTGGTCTGCAACAATGTTTAGGTAGGTGGTACTTGTCAAAGTAACATCCACATGAATGACAGGACCCAAGAGTTCCCAGCAGAACATTGCCCACAGAAGACCAAGATGGTGGCGCATGCACATTGCGAGGGTTGGTGTCTCACTAGTTGTTGCGAATTAGCAATAATCTACTTAGCGGTTTTCAGTTTAGTTGTTTGATTCAGCCATGCATACATTTCCTGCAGCTGACAGTCACTTTTGGATATAGAATTTCAGTGCACAGACATTGCACTAGACTATGGATTCTACTCCCACCAGCTACCGCCAGAGATTATAAGAAGACCACACTTGGGCAAATCGGTCCAATAA
>CM040479.1:19476953-19497432 GCA_022758105.1 Pangasianodon gigas
AACATGAACTGGTAAGCTATTCCAGAGTTTAGGGCCTAAAACAGCAAAGGCACGTTCCCCCCTTTTCTTTAATTTAACTCTAGGAACAGTGAGCAATCTAAGACTACCAGATCTAAGAGCTCGAGCAGGGTTATGTAAGGAAAGCAGTTCAGATAAATATGAGGGAGCTAAGTTGTTTAAGGACTTAAAAACAAAAACAGGGATTTTAAACTCCACTCTAAACCGCACAGGCAGCCAATGCAGAGAAGCTAGGACAGGAGTGATATGGGTGAATTTACGAAGGCCCATTAAGAATCTTGCTGATGCATTTTGGACCAACTGGAGACGGGCCAGGGTAGCGGCATTTATTCCACCATACAGTGAGTTACAGTAATCTAAGCGTGATGATATAAAAACATGAATTACTCTCTCAAAGTCCTGAAAAGAGAGGAAAGGCTTGATTTTAGAGAGAAGACGGAGATGGAAGAAACAGGATTTAACCACAGAATTTACTTGACTATCAAGTTTCAGCTCACTGTCAAGCAACACGCCTAAGTTTTTAACAAGGGTTTTGGCTTGGGATGTGACAAAGTGATTACTGAGATATTTTAAGGGAAAGCCACTAGGGGGACCAAAAAATATAATTTCAGTTTTCTTTTCATTAAGGTTGAGAAAATTTGATGACATCCAGATTTTAATATCCTTCATACAAGCCAACAAAGTATCAAAAGTGTTGCTATCAGAGCGTTTAAGTGGCAAATAAATCTGGGTATCATCAGCGTAGCAGTGAAATGAAACACCATGTTTCCTAAAGATGGAGCCCAAAGGGAGCATATACAGGGAAAAAAGTGTTGGAGCAAGTATTGATCCCTGCGGGACCCCCCATGGGAGGTTAGCAGCTGGTGACATGTGGGTGCCTAGTCGAACTGAGAGCCTCCGGTCCTTTAAATAGGAACTAAACCAGCTTAAAACGGTTCCCGTCAAGCCCACATAGGACTTAAGTCGGGCAATGAGAATATTATGATCAATCATATCAAATGCAGCAGTAAGGTCTAATAGCACTAAAACAATGCTATGCCCCTGGTCAGTTACCATATAGATATCATTTAACACCTTTAATAAAACTGACTCAGTACTATGAAATGTTCTGAATCCTGACTGAAATGTTTCATAGATAGAGTTTTTTAACAAAAAAGAGTTTAATTGAAGTTGAACAACTTTTTATAGGATCTTAGAAAGAAAAGGCAAGTTAGAGATAGGCCTATAATTAGCAGGATCCGCAAGGTCAAGATTTGGCTTCTTGAGAGACGGAACTACCAGTGCATGTTTGAGATCAGCTGGTATGGTCCCCAAACTAAGTGATTTGTTAACAATAGCCAGAAGACTGGGTCCCAAGGTCTCAAAGAGTTGTTTCAAAATACGAGAAGGAATGATATCAAATGAGCAAACAGTAGGTTTTAGTTGAGCAATAATTTCTTGTAGAGCAGACAAAGAGGTGGGTTCAAAAGCACTCCAAGTGGGAGCACGCAAAGAAGGTTCGATAATGTCACAGTATGTTATAGCAGACTGTGGTCTCTGATCGGCAACCTTTTTAAGAAAAAAATTAAGAAAATCATCCGATGTTAAGGAAGAAGACACTGTATGAGAATTTCCATGAGGATTGAGAACTGAGTCAATAATAGAAAAGAGAGCCTTAGGCTTATGACAATTTTGATTAATAATATCAGAGAAATATTTTATTTTAGAAAATTAGCCAATGCAGCCTGCAATACTTCATAATCAACTTGAAGTTTGGATTTCTTCCATTTTCGTTCAGCTTGTCTACAATTTCGACGGAGAGAAAGTGTGTGGTCGTTTAACCAGGGCATAGGTTTGGCTTTAATGTGTTTGAGTTTCAAAGGGGCGACAGAGTCTAAAATACTAAGACAAGTGGAATTAAAAAGAGCAAGGTGATCATCCATGTCTAAGTTAGTCATGGGATTCTCTAACAGATCAACAGTGTAACTCTCTCTGTATAATTGTATAAAGTTATTGATAGTAATGGCATTAAATGTGCGAGACGATCTGACAGCACCATGAGGTTTATCAAACCAAACTTGGATAGGGACAGTAAAAAGAAGAGGCTTATGGTCTGAAAAGTTGAGGTCAGAAATAGTCATATCAGAAACAGACAAATTATGTGACAAAACCAGGTCTAGCATATGGCCCTGGATGTGAGTAGGGCCATTCACCCATTGTATAAGATCAAATGATTCGACCAGGTTTAAAAAATCCTTAGACAAAGAGTCAGACCTACAACAAATATGGATATTTAAGTCCCCAAGAATCATCAGACGATCATATTTTATAAAAAGTTCACTTAGAAGGCCTGCAAATTCCCCAATGAAATCGTTGGCAGGTTTAGGAGGACGATAGATCAAGGCCACCACCAGCGGATTAGGGGAATCAAATTGATAGAGTTGTAGTTCAAAACTGTGGAAGGCATTCATGGGTAAAGTCCGGCACAGATATTTCGTTTTAAAAATAAGCGCTAATCCTCCACCACGACCAGTTTCCCTTGGTGTGTTTATGAACGCATAGTCATGAGGCAAAAGTTCAGAGAGTGGCGTCAAATCGCCTGGTTGCAGCCAAGTCTCCGTCACAAATAAAACATCTAGACCAGCTGACGTAATAAAGTCATTTAGTAGAAAAGACTTATTTACCAGTGAGCGGGCATTAATCAACGCCATCCTGGCCTGAACTGTATCATAAGACTGCTGCGAGTCTCGACGAAACTGGCGGAGATTGCCCATATTTACACCTCCGTGACGAAGCCGAGGCGTAATCTCAGCGACGCGATGGTAGGTGCAATCTGACGTAATCGGTCGAATCCAGCGGTACGGTACGTCCAGAGAACGCCAGTGGATGAAACGATCTCCGACCAGGGAAGTAGAAAGAGAGAGCTGGCAAGCAGAAGATGACTGCTGCAACACCAAGTGAGACTTGAGTTTGAAGGCCGCTCCACCGCGCTTACCACGTCTTCGACGATTTCGGCGTTTCCTCCGGGGGATACCGCAGATAGGACGGCGGAGAAAAACTGGTATGTCCGCCACACAGGGAGGGGCACGGTAACAAGGTCCTCTCAAGTCATAATGTAGTTGCTCGATAAACCTTCGAATATCCAAAAGTTGTACACGGTCATAAACCCGTTGAGTGGAGCAGTGATGTATTAAAAACAGCCCAACAAAAATAAAAACTAAAGCACCAGAGAGACGGCATGCCAGCGACAACGGTGCCATCATCTCCACCGGAAGTGGATAAACAAAGACTTGGCAAATGTGGAGGACTGCGGGCTAAGATAAAGGCTAACCCTCATCAACCTGCACTACTTAGCATATTTCTATCTAATGTAAGGTATCTGGCAAACAAGATTGATGAACTACGGCTTTGGATAAATCAGAAAATGCTTATGGACTGCAATGTTATGATTCTCACAGACACTTGGCTCAACCGCTGCACTCCAAACAGCGTGATTGAGCTAGAGGGACGAAACATTTTCAGAGACGACAGAACAGCAACAAACTCTGGTAAAGGCAGTGGAGGAGGTGATTGCATCTATGTAAACAAAGATTGGTGTACTGACACTGTCATTACTGAGACATGTTGATCTGCTGATGTTGAATACCTCATTATTAAATGAATTAGCATTAGCAAGCTAAAAACAGAACATCCTGACCATGCCTTTATTATTGCTGGCGATTTCAATCATGCTAAATTAAGAACTGCATTTCCCAGATTTTTCCGAAGTGTCTCCTGTCCCACAAGAGGTGACAATACTTTGGATCAGACTGGAGTGCATTCGCTGCTCTCGCCACACAGGACTCCCACACGGACATTGACATCTACACTAATGCTGTTCTTCACCATATTAATGAATGTGTTGGCCCATGTCACTGCTCTTAAGTGTTAAAACATATCCTAATCAAAAGCCTTGGATGAATAAAGAAGCCCATCTCCTACTGAAGGCACAGGATGCTGCTTTCAGGTCTGGAGACCGGGATGCTTACAGTGCATCCAGGGCCAACATGAAACGAGGAATCTGGGATGCCCAGCATAAATACAAGCTGCAGATTGAGGACAATTTTAACACCTCTGACCCTCAATGCATGTGGCAAGGTATCCAGGTTCTCACAGACTACAAGCCAACCAACATCATTACCTCAACCAGTGACAGCTCCTTCCTGGAGGAGCTCAACAATTTTTATGCTCGCTTTGACTGGAAAAATACAACAGTATCTGCCAAAGCTGAGCTCCCACTTGGTGACCCCATTCATTCCATCTAAAACTCTCCATTCTTGGTATCAGCCCTGCTGTCTGCAACTGGACTCTGGACTTTTTGACCAACAGACCCCAGTCTGTTAGAGTTGGCAATAACACCTCCTCCACCATCATCCTAAACAAAGGCATACCACAAGGCTGCATATGCTGAGTCTGCTCCTCTACTCCCTCTTCACCTCCGACTGAGTACCTGTGCACAACTCCAACTCCAAAAACAAATTCACAGATGACACTACGTTGGTTGGCCTGATTATGGTGGTAACATGGTGTGCCGATAACAACCTTAACCTTAACACCTAGAAAACCAAAGAACCAATTGTGTGGGTAGTGAAGTAGTGAAAACTGCCCGACTCATCATTGGAACACAGTTGCCCAACATTTCAGACATTTATCAAAGGTGTTGCTTGCACAGCGATAGAGAGGTGTTATCAAGGACACCTCCCATCCCTATCATGGACTGTTTGTGCGTCTCCCATCAGGAAAACACTACAGAAGTCTGCGCTGTCGCACAAAAAGTCTCATGAACAGCTTTTTCCCTTCAGTTGAACTGATGCTGAACTCAGCTTCCAAGCGTTAACTGCAAACCTCCACCTCATAACTAAACATTAGCATTAGACACTACTGTTATCTGCAATTATTTGCAAGTACTTGCACTTTACTGCACTATCTGTCATTATTACTATTACTATTATTTATATCAGACTGTTATTTGCACATTGTTGCTATTTGCACACCTGCATTTTATCCACTGTGTGTATCCACTGCATCATATTGCATGCATCTTGCTGCTTACCACTACCTGTATAGTGTATATCCCAAATAACTGCACCATAATTCTTATTTATTTCATTTAACCATTTGCATTACTGGTATGCATCATATTGTTTACCTTTACCTGTACACCGTTAACTTATTGCACCATAATCTTGTTACCTTATTTAACTCATTTGCTATTTGTACTACTGGTCAGATGCAAACCTCATTTCATTGTCTCTGTACTCATACTCTGACAATGACAATAATGTTGAACCTAACCTAACACTGCCTCTGCCAGCTTGCCTTCTTCCCATAGTGCATCCTGGTGCCATCTCTTTCCCAGGTAAATGACGCACACGCACCTGGCCTTCCACATGATGCAAAACAAAATGTGATTCATCAGCCCAAGCCACCTTCTTCCATTGCTCCATGGTCCAGTTCTGGTGCTCAAGTGCCGTTGTAGGTGCTTTCAGCGATGGACAGAGGTCAGCATGGGCTCTCTGACCGATCTGCAGCTACGCAGCTCCATACACAACAAGCTGCGCTGCACTGTGTGTTCTGACTCCTTTCTATCAGATCCAGTATTAACTTTTTCAGCAGTTTGTGCTACAGTAGCTCTTCTGTAGGATTGGACCAGACGAGCCTTCACTCCCCACGCGCATCAGTGAGCCTTGGGTGCCCATGACCCTGTCACCGGTTCACTGGTTGTCCTTCCTTGGGCCACCTTTGGTAAGTACTAACCACTACATACTGGAAATACCCCACCAGGTCTGTGGTTTTGGAGATGCTCTGACCTAGATGTCTAGCCATCACAATTTGGCTTGCCCATTTTTCCTGCTTCCAACGCACAAATTTTGAGAACTGACTGTTAAACAAAATACACAAATCTAAATGTAAGTGCAAAATATACACAGGATTAAAGAAACCTTATACAAAATTTATAGAACTTGTACATAAGAGATGCACAAAATATACATAAATATGGGTGGGTAATGTACATACTAAGTGTGCAACCTGCAAAGTAGTGTGTGAAAAGATGGCTGTGCAAATTACTGTCACTGATTGTTTAACAGCCTAATGGCTTTGGGAAAGTAACTGTTTTTAGGGTCTATTTGTGCATTTGAGCCTGGATACTCCGGTAATGCCTGCCGGAAGAAAGTAGCTGAAAGATCAATTGTCCTGAGTGATTGCTGTCCTTGATGATCTTTTTGGCTCTCCCCAGACACTGTTTCAGGTAAATGAGGGTGATAGAGGAAGATGTGAGGCCCCATCAGAAAGTTGAAAAAGAGGACAGAATTGATGTCAGAATGAAAATCAAACTTCGTGTTGCAAATGGAAATTTTGTCTTGTAGCATGGGTCCAATAAAACGATTATTAAAAACAAACAATACAATAGACATACTACAAGCAGACGAGATTAAAGACAAAAAAATACAAGTAATTAGTTAAAAAGAAACAAAAAAAATCACACAACAGAGGCTGAATTAAAAAATGCTAAGTTAAAAATAAGCTAAAAATAAATTTAGATTTATATAATTTTAATATAATTTATATAAACAAACAAACAGATAGATAGATAGATAGATAGATAGAAAGATAGATAAAATGTCTCTACAATTAAGAGCTTTTATTGCACATTCTATAAAGGAGAATTTTAGCCTGTTGCACCTGGCAGCAGTTCAAATACTTGTCTCTCTTGTCTCGTCATTGTAAATGAGAACTGGTCCTCAGTTGACTTACCTGGTTAAATAAAGGTTATTATTACTTGTCTCTCAAAGATGTCAGAAAGTAATAAAGTGAACAAAGTCTCTGCTGTTAACCAAAAATCTTGCTGGCCACTTTTTTTGACTTCATCCAGCTGGTTTCTCTTTTTTCAGGTTTAGGCTGCCATACCATATTACAAGACCAAATGTTAAAATGGATTCAGTAAAAGCTTTATAAAACAGTGTCACCGGTTTTGGGTTGACAGTAAAAGCATTTAACTACCTTTAAAGGTACAAGCTGTGGTTGTATTTATTACTGATTGTAATAAATGTTGGTCTTAAAAATGTTGGTCCTATATATAACTAAAAGAGAGAGCCAGAAGTTAACACAGACATGAGGGCGCCCTGGGACATGAAGCATCCAGCCACTCCACCGTCAACAAACCTGAGTGAACGCGTGAGAGTGGGGGGGCGACAGCATCCAAACATCCCAGTTCACCACAACACTCTATGCCTGTGAACCCTCCAGACCTGCCCCTGTACCTAAGAAAACTATTCACAAAAGCCTTGTCTAAACAAATATGTTTTCAGCCTAGACTTAAACACTGAGACTGTGTCTGAGCCCCGAACACTAACTGGAAGGCTGTTCCATAACTGCGGGGCTTTGTAAGAGAAAGCTCTACACCCTGCTGCAGCCTTCACTATTTGAGGTACCAACAAATAGCCTGCACCATTTGATTGAAGTAGGCGTGGTGGATCATAAAAGACCAAAATTTTGCTCACGTACTGCAGCACAAGACCATTCACTGCTTTGTAGTTCAATAGTAATATTTTATAATCAATGCAAAATTCTCTGGACTCTGGTTTCTGCATTCTACACTAACTGGAGCTTGTTTTTGCATCTACTGGAACATCCAGACATTGAAGCATTACAATTTATCCAACCTAGAGGTAACTGTGGCAGTCAGGGCGTGGTTGAGCGTCAGCTGTGGACGGAGAGGAGGCGGGTCAAACTTACAGGTAACGCATGATGATTCTCACCTGTGTGTAATCAGTGAAAGGTGATTTGTTTGTGTCTCTTTGTGCTTTCAGTGGCCTTCCGGAGAAGCAGAGTGACAGAGAGCCTACCAGCATAGAGTTGTGTGTGTGCTCTTATAAAATAAAACTGCTGAAAAGTAAAAGATAAAGAATAAAGTGCCTTTTGAGTTGTTCCAAGCCTGCCTCCAGCTTCCTCATTCCCTACCTGAACCTGGGAAGTGTTACAGTAACAAAATCATGAACTAGTTTTTCTGCATTGTGTAGTGACATTTTTTATCTTAGCAATATTTCTGAGATGAAAGAAAGCGATCCTAGTGATATTATCTACATGAGCTTCAAATGAAAGACTGGAGTCAATAATCACACCAAGGTCTTTTACTGCTGCACATGATGAAACAGAAAGGCCATCCAGAGTTATTATGTAATCAGGAAGCTTACTTCTAGCTGCATGTGGTCCTAGTACAAGTACTTCTGTCTTGTCAGAATTAAGGAAGAGAAAGTTAATAAGCATCCAGTGTCTAATGTCCTTTACACATTCCTCAACTTTATTAAGCTGGTGTCTGTCATCTGGCTTTGCTGAAACATAAAACTGTGTGTCATCAGCATAACAGTGGAAGCTAACACCATGTTTACGAATAATTGTATGTAGAGGTAGCATATATAAAGAAAAGAGCAGTGGGCCTAAAATAGAGCATTGTGGAACACCAAACTTTACTTTAATATGCATGGAGAAGTCACCATTTACATCTACAAACTGATAACGATCAGTCAAATAAGAACTGAGTCAGGAGAGGGCCATTCCATTAACGCCAACAAAATTTTCTAGTCTATGCTCTGTAAAGATGTGTTATAAATTGTGTACTTTAATTGTGTAATTCTTTAATCCATGGCAAGCAGCTGATTTATATTCAGTAAAGACATTTTTTAGATATAATGGCTCAAATCAAGTGCATGCCACAAGTAAAACCTGAGCTCATCTGTTAGATGTGAGCTGTGATCCAGGAATTTGTTATAAAACCTGTTCCATGAGGTAAAACCCGTTCCACAAGTAGTCAGGAGATGTACTGCAATTCAAAGTAAAGCTGTCTTATTTTCTGAGCAGGAGAAGTGTCAGGGGTTAAATGTTGTGAAAATCAGTAAAACAGAAAATCTGGTCAATCCTCAACTTTATATAAAGGTCAAATGAAGATAATGACCAAATGGACAAACTATAAAACACAGAGAGATGTTGAACATTGTGACACTTTCACGGGTTGGGCCGGAAATGAGGAGAGGGGAGGCAGCCTTGGGACAACTCAAATGGGCTCTTTAATGTTCTTCACTACCTTTGCTTTTCAGTGATTTTATTTCACTACACACACACTCGGCTCTGTGCTGCTCAGCTCTCTCTCTCCCATGGCTTGTCTCTCCCCTCTTTATCCTTGCGGCTGCTCACTGAAACACAGAACACTCGTTAACAAAATCCCTCACAGGTGTAGATCCTTACCACTCACTTTTCCCATCTCCACCCTCCAGTCACAAACTGGTGCTTGGCCATACTCCCGCCTCCACAAATGTGTATATATAATTATGCACACATAAAAAAAACCAAAAAAATATCCTCATCAGATAATTTTATTGTTTTCAGTACATTATAGTCCAACACTAATATTTTAGATGGATTTCATTAAAGTGGGCCACTTTATTTTTTTATTTTGAATTTTAAGTAAAGGCTGTGTTTAGTAATTGAAAAGAAGAAGAATGTATTGAGGATTAGCTGAAGATTTAGGTTAATGCCAAGGTAAAAAGTACACAAAAAATACCACTGAATGTATACAACAAAAGTTAGGTAATTGTGCATGTGTGTGGGCGTGTAGGAATTCTCTAGAAAGAAATCCTCAGGCACCTACAGATGAAAGGACAATGTACTTAAAAATGTAGAAGAAACAGGCCATCCAGGTAGAAAATAAACCTGAATAAAGGCCAGTTACGTGACATGTGAGAGAAAGTCTCTATTCTAAACCTTTTCTAACACCCTGAAAACATTTAGGTTTGAGATCAAAAGATGAATATGTGATGACACATCAGAATTTCAGCTTTCATTTCCTGATATTTACATCTACAGTATACAGCATAAGTGAGAACAGCACTGTGCAATATCACTTAAATGTCAAATGATTCAAAAATTGTATCACCTTCAGTAATTGCATTACTTCCAAGTTGAACAGTAGAGTATTTGCTCTCATGTAAAACAGTTTAGTATACGTACTATATTTACTATATTAAAAATACAGACCCCACAGCAGGGACTCAATGCGACAAAGGTCAGTACACCTTTCATTACTGAGATTCAAATCTTTTATTTTTTTCAATACTTCGTATGTCCACCTTTATTTTTGATGACAGGCTCAAGCCTCACTGGCATGGAGGACACCAGTATTGCACACATTTCTGGAGAGATGTTCTGCCATTCTTCAGAGACTATTTGTTTCAGCTGCTCTTTGCTGGAGGGGTTGTGTTGCTCTACCTTTCTCTTTAAATAGCCCAAAGGTGTTCTATTGAATTCAAGTCAGGCAACATACTTGACCAGGTCATACTCTTCGCTTTTTTCTTCTTTAGAAACTTTTGTGTGATTTTGGCAGTGTATTTGGATTGCTATCATACTGGAATATTCCTCTTCTGCCAAGCTTCTAGAGACTAGGAGTCATCTTGTCAGCCAGTATTTCTGTATATCCACAGGCATTCATGGTTCTGTCTATACATGTCATCTCCCCAACACCTTCTGCACTCACACAGCCCCATATCATCACACTCCCACTTCACTGTGATTCACTGTTGGGACTACTCATTCATTGTGGTAGTCCTGGCCAGGTTCACGCCAAACATGCTGGACCCCATCTGGACTCATTTATCTTGGTCTCCTCTGACCAAAGAATGTGCTCCCAATATTCATTAGGCTGCTTTTCATGTTCTTTAACTTCTTTAAGTTTAATCCTGCAGTTTTGTGTTGAAGAGCAAGCAAGGGTTTTTTTCTTGGACACTGTCCATAGAGTTTGATGTTATGCAATGTCCTTTGCACTGCCTGAGCTGTCACAGAAACTCTGATTTCCATTGATAACCCCTGTGCCAAGTTTGAAACACTTGCCTGTCTGTTTTTCAGAGCAAGTAGTGCACTGTCCATTGCGTCATTTTAGGAGGATGGCCACTGCGGCTTTGATGCAATGCAATTATTGAGAGATGATACAATTTTGAATCATTTGATATTTAAGTGATATTGCACAGGGGTGTACTCACTTCTGTTGTATACTGTAGATGTGTTAAACAACTTACAACATGGCACCTTTTTAAGGCCATTCATTTTTGAAGTGGCTGACAGGTGTTTCTTGTTGCCCAGGTGTGCCCTGTTAGATTGATTGTTTAAACAATTACTAGCTCTGAATATCTACTCCTGGTTTGAGTCCTGGGTTTCACCCGTGAAGACCGTGTTGTTAAGGGTAAAGAAACATGAAGACCAGAGAACTGTCTTTGAGAGGAAAGCAAGCCATTCTGAACTTGAGAAAAGAGGGAAAATTGATCAGAGCCATTGCGCAAACATTGGGCATAGCCATTATTTGGAATGTCCTGAAAAAGAAAGAAATCACTGGTGCACTAACAACCAGACATGGAACAGGTCGTCCAAAGAAAACAACAGCAGTTGATGACAGAAACATTGTGAGAACTGTGAAGAAAAACCCGAAAACAACAGGCAGTGACATCACCAACATCCTTCACAGGGCAGGGGTGAAGGTATCACAATCCACCGTTCGAAGAAGACTTCAAGAGCAGAAATATAGAGGCCAAACCACAAGATGCAAACCACTCATCAGCAGGAAAGGCCAAAGTGTGGAGAAAGAAAGGATCTGCTCGTGATCCAAAACATACAAGCTCATCGGTCAAGCATGGTGGAGGTAGTGTCATGGCTTGGGCTTGCATGGCTGCTTCTGGAACAGGTTCATTAATTTTTATTGATGATGGAACTCATGATGGTATCGTCTCATATTCATCTTTTGATCTCAAAGCTAAATATCTTTGGCATATAGCAAAAACAATAGAATTGGCCTTGCTGTTCCAATACTTTTGGAGTGGACTGTATCTTAAAAATTTAGGCTTTATTAACTAATTTAGGGATTAAAACAACACTTGCTCAATGAGAGCAGCTATCACTATAAATATACCATAAACATCAGCATGAACAGTCAGATTATGAAACTTTAGAAAGGGGTGGAGCCAGGAGTGTTAGTGTAGTGTGCAACTCTCCATTAGCACTCAGTTTTTATCATGTTGAGGAGCTTGATTTATTTTGCAATAATTATATTTGCGTAGTGCTTGGACGAATCAGATTTCCCCTGGATTATAATCATGTGCAGTTCAGAGTGACGTGTGAACAGAGAAAGAGAACATTACCTGTCAGCTTTGAGGATGTAGGAATTGGGTGTTAGCTGTTAGACTGGTCGTGGTAGTGCTTCTGTGGTTCATGCACAAGTGTAAAATATTTTACAACATATTTTTGGTTCTTGTAATATGCTTTTTATATAGCTCAGTAGAGGCAAAACTGGGTGTGGTCCTCACCAAGGGCCATATTCAGAGAAAAGTGTGCAGTAAGGATTTAATACTGAAATTGTATACTTACATATAATTATACACTATAGACTCCTCAGATGTAACTACAGACTTGAGTGGTATTCAAAAGCTACGTGAGAATTACATGGTTTGACGTAACCACAGTATGTCACGTTGAAATTTATGTTTTGCCTGTAAATACACCCAAAAACTCTATGGAATATAATTTATTAATTAATGTCATTATTACTTAATTAATAATATCATCACTTTAGTATAAAAGTTTTTTCACATGGAGGACATGGGAGGAGACACATCTTAATTGCTTATTTCAAGGAATGAATTTTTTATAAATAGATTAGATGAGAGAGCTAGAATTTAATATGTGTCAACAGCACAACAATTAAACTATTAGGGCTGACCGATACATTGCTTTAATTGATAATAATAACAATAATAATAATAATAAGAATAAGAATATAAGAACTAATATAAACCATATTTAAATGTTTTTATAAAGCTAACAACCCTTATACAATCAAAGAACCTTTTAAAGAACCCATTTTCTAAGAGCGTAGGTATAGACATGAATATTTCATACTTGTGATCAATTCAATTTTATTTATATTTATTTTATTTTAACAATAGACATTGTCACAAAGCAGCTTTACAGCATCCAAATAGATTTTAATTTATCCCTAATGAACAAGCCAGGGGCGATGGTAGCATCTCCCTGAGATGATATGAGGAAGAAACCTTGACAGGAACCAGATTCAGTGTGCATTCATGTGTATTTGTAGCCATCAGAAACCAAACCCACAGTCTGACTGATGCAGTGTGTACCAGTGAAAGTCTGCTCCACCCTACACACACATTTAACCTCCATCTGTCCTACCTGTCGCTTGTACTTCACACACCTGCGGCATCACGCAGGTAAGAACATCTCTGCTGCACACACACACACCAGCTCCATGGTGCACAGCTAACATATCACTCCTGGTTTATATTAGTTTCGGAGGAAATAACTACAGGCAGGTATTGAATTCAAAGCTGGCTGTTCGGCATGTATGTTTGGAAAATAGTTTTATTTTATAAGAGACAAAGAGGAACAATGTGCTCTAACAATGAACATTGTCTAATTCTTTTCACTTTTATAGGGACAATAGATATTTTTTAAAACAATTTGGTAATGTTTTACATGAAGGTTTCCTTAACTAACAGTTTTACTGCGTTAGTTAACATTAGCAATAATCTTCAGCATTAATAAACTGTATGTAATGTTAAAGTAACACAGTAAGTTAACACAAGTATTAATTGACTTTTGTTTAAATGTTAATGAAATTCACCTGAATTAATGTTCACTCATTCCATGCTTAAAAGTAAATGCATATAAATTAGCACAACTTTAAGAGTATAACTTCCAAAATATTATAAATATATGGAACTTTCTTCAGCATCAGTTCGGTATTATAATTAAGTTCTGAATGTTCATTAAGGTTTTGGTCAATGCGTCAGCTCTGGCCCAATTACCAGATTAAACTCAACATGAGTTAAAAAAATAGATTTTAAATTGCCTGTGCTTTGGTGGAATGTGGGCAATCCTGTGTGGTGGGAAAAATTCGAGGCATTGCCAACAGCAGCAAAACAAACGTAGCAAACACTGCAGTACCTGGAAATGGATTCTAGCTTTATTCCCTGAGGGTCAAAGACACAGTGTTCTTTTTTTAAATAAAAGGGTTAATGTGCAAAAATTACAACATACAATTCCACTCTTGCTGCTGTGTTGTCCTGTCATTAATACATTAAGTGCAAAATAATGTGCTAAAGTGTGCAATTATCGTGCAAAATAATTTCAGTATAAAATGTTCAGAAAAAGAAAACATAAAACTTCAAATTCAAATTAGTTTAATGTAGTGAAATGAACATTAGTTTAAAATTAGTATAAATGCATGTGTTTTTGTTACATATAAACCAGAATCAACCTGAATAAATGTGGATAAACAGCTGAGTGTCACCTCACTGTACTGATGATTCTTACACACCACTTCTTTAAATTTTTTTTTAAATAAAATCTATTTAAATAGTGTTTGCATAGCAACATGCTATAATAACTGCAGCATCATTAGATGAAATTGCTACTGAGTGCAGTGTTTAAGGAGATTAAGTGTTATGATGTGTGAAATCTGGCACTAATTCACATATGAGGAAATAATTCTAAATTAAACCTGATAAAGATAAATAACAATGAGATTGAATTTTATGGTCATGTGACTTCAGAATAGGGAAGTAACTGCAACATTACCTGCAGTAATTATATCACTGTAAATAAAATATTCACATTAAACTCAAACATGTGTAACGTAATGAACAGCATCCGGCCGCTGGAGAATTCAGTGTATGAAACACAGCATGGCTCAGAATGACCTCTGCATTTCCTGTATTGTTCAGTGTTGTTCAATGCAGATATAATATATGTTTATATTTTCATTTTCATTTATATTTTGGGTAATTTTCTCTTGTTTCCTTCAGGACTGATGAACTATGTGCTAACAAACAAACTGAAACAAAGATGAGACGAAACATCAGCTGCCGAGCACTCATCCTCTGTGCTCTCTGCATAGGTAGGACATGTCATTTATTTTATTACACATCAATGCATACAAAATAATAATAATAATAATAATAATAATAATAATTTGTATCACACATAATAATCTTTCCCAAAATGCTTTGCAAAATATTATACATAAATTATTAATAAATATAAATGTGTATTATATTATAAAATATTTTATTACTAATAAAAATATTAATAAATAATTCAATGTATACAACAAATAAATAAAAATAAGTGAAATCAGCATTTAGTGTAATACAATGCACAGAATACTAAAGAAATTAAAAGATATTATTCTCAATATCAAAGCAAATTATTTTTAATGTATGTAAGTGTCTGTTTCAATAATTTACATACTGACTCCATTAAAACGAAAAGCATCTCTGTTTATTTGTGTTTAACTTTTACAATGGAATTTAAACTGTATGTTTCTTCAAGGAACTACTCTTGCAGGTTTTTAAAAAAATGCATTATTTTATTTGTAATTATTTTAGTTAAATTATGTGAGTCCTGTGTATTTATTTAAGGATTTATTTAATATGGCACTGTATGTATGTGTTATATATATATATATATATATATATATATATATATATATATATATATATATATATATATATATTAAAGATTGTGCCAAAGTTTTTTATTATTTTAATTTGATTTATTAAAACGTCAAAGTTTGTTCACTATATGGGATATTTCTTTTGTGCTCAGGATACTACACAGCTCAGAGCACTGCAGTACAGGTAAGAAAACTCTATGGAAATGGCAAAAAAACAACAAAAATCATTAATAGGCTGGTCTAACGAGTTACAAATTATTATATAGTAAAAAAAAATGAAATGAAATAAATACAAAGATTCACCTATCTTCAGTTATATGTAATCTATATCTATATGTTCAGCTCTGCCACAATTAAACTCGACAAGAGCTCAAAAAATTGATGGATCTGTGCTTTGGTGGAATGTTGATAATCCTGTTGTGGGATCATTTCATTTCAAATTTAAAGGTTGTCTGTCAACTTTATAAACACTGCAGTACATGACAATGGTTTCTAGGAAATTGTGAAAATTCTGTGTAATTATAAAGTTAGCTTTAGGGTTACACATATGTTAGTATTTATAAAGTTAGGTATGATGTGTTTCATTTTACAGGAAAGGGTTAATGTCTCATTGTTGTCTAAGATTAGGCAAAGGATTGTGGTGTCATCTGTAAAATCTAATGATAGTGTTCGTGTTGTGGATTGGTACACAGTTATGGGTGTTTTGTGGAACACTGGGGTTGAGAGTGTTAGAGGTGTCTGACATTCTGGGGTCTGTTAGTCAGAAAGTCCGTAGTCCAGTTACAAATTGAAGTGTTGAGGCCGGGGCTGTGGAGTTTGGAGATCAGTTTGCCAGAGAATATTCTGTGAAATGCTGAGCTGTAGTCGACAAAGAGCGTATGTGTTTGCAAGTTGCCTATTTTATTGATTCCTGAACACTGAGTCATTTATCTATTTCCTACTCTACTCCTGCAATGTTTTCTGATCACTACTTGTATGAAAATGAAGGGGCTTGGCTTATTTCCCTGGGCAGGGTCTGATGCAACATTATGCACAAGAAGCAATTAATGATTATAGGAATGCAGCACTCATTTTGTGAGGCAAAAGCATACAGACAGCTACATTTTGCAGTTCTCTCTCTATAACCTGCCAGAAACACAAAACTAATTCAAGATAACATTGCATGTTCTAATCAGTGAAATAAAGAGGCAAAATTTATTATGGCATGACATTGTGAATCAAACTGAAGACATTTTTTGAGGTGTAGTGCTGAAATTATGTTGACTTTTGTAATTTATTCTAGAAGCAGTAACTCACTAGGCAGAGACAACAAGGCTAACAGTGTTGCCAACTCTGTTCTGGAAAAAGTAACTAATGCATGTTCAAAAAGCCACCAGATGATGTCATAGCCTAATTTGCATATTCACTGAAACTGCTGTAAATATCACCCAGAAGAGCATCTAAAATGAAGAACAAAGAAGTGTGTGCGTGGACACACTGGTGATCAGTGATTGGTTGCTGGGAAAAATAGTGAACAGTGTTTGGTTGGGTGAAACAATGATCGTTGACTGGTCATTGGGAGCAATAGTGATCAGTAATTGGTTGACACAAATAAAAATACACAAATGAAACATAAAGGACAGATGGAGGAAGAATATATATAGTAGAGCAATTTTAATTTATTTTATTAACTGTGTGAGGCTCTAGGCTTTAGCTATATTGTAACTCATTAGGCTATTAATGACTTTTGCTGTTTCCAGTACCAACAAGTATTTGTTGCAAGAGTAATTGTTTTATTCTCAAAAGTCTTTACATTGAGAGTTGTTACATACAGTATTAAAGCTTACATTAAATGTCATATTCATGTACTTAATATTGACAAAAATTGTTCAATGTTCAATGACAAATTATATGTTACGCTGTCTGATTAATTTTCTTTCAGTGCAACTCAACTGAAACCAACGGTAAGTGTACAACCATTTATTAATGCAGTCAGTATAATATCTTTTATAATGCTGCAGATCTGGTGTGATGATTTCATTAAAATTACATAAGGTGTAAAAATGAGTTCTGGAGTCAAGGTATTACAATACTATGCTCAAGGAACTCCTGTTGCATTTAAATAAGACACCTCTAACCATTATAAACCCATTTTCCCAATTGCAGCAACACAGTCACGCACTTTGTGGTATGTATTATTCAACATGTAACTTTTAGTAACATATTCATATATTATTTCATATAATCAACGGTGTGTAAATAATATCACCACTGTAAATAATATCACCAATACAAACTTGAGTGTAATAACATTAGTGGCACCACTGATAGACTCACACTACTGACACTAACAATGTTAAAATGAACACTGTTATCTATTCTAATCTTAATATCACCAACACAACCACCAGTGGGAATTTAACTGGCACCACTGACAGCATAAACACCACGAATTCAATTAATGCCACAGTGTCAACAACACAACTACCAGTAATACCAGCAATATCACCAGTGTCAGCCTCAACACCACTGATTACACAGTGAGTGATATCAACAACACAAACACCAAAAATAATACCACTAATAGCACCAGTGATAGTCTCAACACCACTGATTCTACTGGAAGTGATAACAGCACCACTCACAACAACACCAATGTGGATATCAACAAGACAAACACATGCAGTAATAGCAGTGATAGCACCAGTTACATCCTCAATACCACTACTGGAAGTGATAAAATCTGCCACTTCTAATATCAACACAAATAGCATTAGTAATACCAGTAACATCACCAGTGACCGCCTCAACACCACTGATTCTACAGTGAGTGATAACAGCACCACTGTCGACAACACCAGTTTGGATATCAACAACACAAACACCAGCAATTATAACACTAAAAGCACCAGTGACAGCCTCAACACCACTACCAGAAGTGATAAAAATAATAATGACACTAACAATATCAACAACACAAATACCAGCAGTAATACCAGTAATAGGACCAGTGACAGACTCAACACTATTTCTACAGTAAGTGATAACATCATCACTGTCAACAACACCAATGTGGATATCAACAACACAGACACAAGCAGTAATACCACTAACGTCACCAATGACAGCCTCAACACCATTGATTCTACTGGGATTAATAACAGCACTACTCATAACACCACCACTGTGGATATCAACAACACAACAGCCAACAGTAATACCACAAATAGCACTACTGACAGCTTCAACACTGCTGACACTACCAAAGCACCACTCTGAACAACACCAATGTGCTACCACTTCCAGAAGTGCTAACAGCACCACTGACACTGTCAACAACAAAAATAGCATCAGTAATACCAGTTATAGTACCAATGATACCCTTGACACCACTGACACTGCCAGTGTTAGTAAGAACACCACTACTCTCAGTAACACCAGTGTGGATATCAACAACACAAACTGCAGCAGTAATAACTCTAATAGCACCAGTGACAGCCTCAACACAACTGATGCTACAGTGAGTAATAACAGCATCATTTTCAACACCACCAATGTGGGTATCAATAACACAAACACAAACAGTAATACCACAATTAGCACCAGTGACAGCCTCAACACCACTACTGGAAGTGATAACACCACCACTGGCACTACCAATATCAACAACACAAATAGCAGCACCAATACAAGTAATAGCACAAATGATATCCTCAACACCACTGAAATGCCAATGATAACACCACAACTGTCAACACCACCAATATAGATATCGACAACACAAATACAAGCAGTAATACCACTATTGCCTCAACACCAGCCTTAGCAGTACTAACACAAACAGCAGGGATAGTATGACTAATGGTACCAATAACATGCAGAACACCACTGACACTACCAATTTCAGTAATGCCACCAATACTGTAAAGAAAAATGAGAATACCACTGACAGTAATAACATTATTGTCACCAGTAACAGCCTCAATACCACTGACATCACCACTTTCAGTAATAACACCACCACTGTTAACAACACCAGTGGGAATGCCACTAATGCAAATGCAAGTAATAATACCAATAATAGCAACAGTGACAGCCTTAACACCAATGAATCCACAAGTATTACTGATAATAGGACTGCTGTTGACACCAGCAACAGTGATATTACAAACATAAATACCATCATTAATATGAATTACGGCAAGAATAACAAGACCACCACCGTTAACACTTTTGAAGTGTGTGCTAATACTGCTATTGTTAACAGCACGGATGGGAATATTACCAGCACAAATAATGTCTGTAAAGGTGTAGACAGGTAAGCTGCAAGTTTTTTGTAAATCAAGTAAATGACTAAACTAAATGTGTGTTGACTTTATTTCTTCAGTTATTTATACAATAAGCTACAAATTTTTAAATACAAAAAGAATAAACTTCAGAAAGCAATAACAGCTGTGTAATGTTATATTTAATTTTATTCCTTTAAAGCCTTCCAGTAGAGACTGCATTCTCATCTGGAAATGTTTCTGCAGTACTGTGCAACTTCAGCATACCTGAATATGCCTGTTCATCAGTGAGTAATAAATGAACAAAATGCAAAATGCCTCCTCAGGCTCAGTCCTGTTATGCAAAGGATTAGCAAAACTTCAACCACTAATTTTTGTCGTTCAAGGTTGTTGTTCTATCCTCTGATGATCTGGCCACACTGCTCACATGCAAACTGCCAAGCAGCCTGAACTACTCTAAAGACACTTGGAAGCTTTTCTTCCAGAATTTTCCTGGACCTTTGGATGATGTACTGGACAGGTTTTCAAACATGGTATGAAAATTTGATTGGTGCTGTAGTAAAAAAAAACAAAAACCATTTGTGCACTGCTATGCACTGAAGTATGTAATCGTTCGTGTAGACCCACAGCAGCATTCGGTCTGACCCAAATATACTTGATGCCA
>CM040479.1:19514448-19527149 GCA_022758105.1 Pangasianodon gigas
CCCTCACTCTGCTCTCCCTCCCATAACACCTTAAACTAATCGAAATCCAACTGAAAGTCAACAGTGACAATTGAAAAGCCCAGTAGTTACCAGAGCTATAGCAGTGCTTAACAGGCGCCGGCCCGTGCACTTCCCTTGGCTCCCTATACAACCACGCAGTTTTCAGACTGTGATGGGGGGGTCATTGTAAATTCACTAACCCTAACCCTAACCCTAACCCCGACCCTGACCCTGACCCTAACCCTGACCCTGACCCTGACCCCTAACCCTAACCCTAACCCCTAACCCCTGACCCTGACCCCTAACCCTAAACCTAACCCTAACCCTAAACCTAACCCTTTGATTCATCAAATGATGGTAGAAAGGATGGGTAGGTGAGCAGAAATATGTCCATACAGACATAGGGGGTTGACCTGCTCAGTCTAGTGGCTCGCCCTCACTCTGCTCTCCCTCCCATAACACCTTAAACTAATCAAAATCCAACTGAAAGTCAACTGTGGCAATTGAGAAGCCCAGTAGTTGCCAGAGCTATAGCAGTGCTTAACAGGTGCCGGCCCGTGCACTTCCCTTGGCTCCCTATACAACCACGCAGTTTTCGGACTGTGTTGGGGACGTCATTGTAAATTCACTAAACCTAACCCTAACCCTTAACCTAACCCTGGCCTTACCCCCAAAACTAGCTCTGACACATAAATTTAACCCTAATCCTAAACTGAGCCCTAATCCTATACCTAATTCTAATCCTAAACCTAACTTTTACTTAACTTTAACCTAACTGCAAACTTAACCCTAACCCCAAAACAAACAATAACTTCTAATCCTTCCTACCCTAACCCTGACCCTAACCCTAACCCTAGCTCCCTATACAACCACTCAGTTTTCGGACAGTGATTGTGACCCCTAACCCTAACCCTATACTCATGTGGTACAGTAAGGAGAAGGAAATTCTCTCATGTAAATAGAAAAAAAGGTGCATGAATAGCTCAAACCATTGCAGAGATATTCATGTTGTAGTGGTGTGGTGAGGTGTGTTGAGGCAGGATTAGGGTTAGGTTTTTGAATTTACAACAACGCCCCCCCCCCCCCCCCCGCCCCATCACAGTCCGAAAACTGTGTGGTTGTTGAGCTTTGGTTGGATTTTATGCTTTGTCATCAATATTGATTAGTTTAGGGTGCCATAGGAAGGACAGTAGAGTGAGGGCAAACCACTAGACTGAGCAGGTCAACTCCCATCATTCGATGAATCTAAGGCTGGGCAGGTGTGAGAAAAAGAATAAGTCAAAGCTGGAGTTTAGACAGAGACTGGTTTCCTTTCATTCTTTGGTCATTAACTGTAGCTAAATGTCAACTGGAGCTTAAGTTAGGACTATTTGCCTTTGGTCTTTTGATTTTTAGGTATAGACCAAGCTGTTTTGTCTCTAGCATTTAGCTGGAGTATAAATGGTGGGTTTTTTTTTTTTTTTTTTAGTATTATGCTTTTTAGGTGCATCCGACTAATTAAGCTATTTTAGAACACATCATCAGTAGCTTTCCTCAGAGTCATCAGGTGTTTTGGCCTTTGAACACTATACACCTTCATCTGAGGCAGCCAGCCGCAGATCGATCACTCCTTGGCTTGTATCCCGTGTCCAGTTGGATGGTGTTTGCATATTTATTTATTTATTTATTTATAATTTATTTAATTATTTGTGTCCCTAGCATGTTTATTCAGTTTTGGATATGCTTTCCTTGATAAAACTTCCCCTAGCTTATATTTTTCTGCACTTGCCCTATAATGGAGTAACCAAGCCTTAAATATGTCAAATATTAAATATTAAAATTAAACATGAATATTTTTTAGGTACCACCTGCTGTGTTTAAATATTCCTACATGTAGGTGGAGTTGAGAAACTCACTTCTCTCAAGCCACTCTAGCAGAGATTGCTGCCCCATGAGGTGGAGGCCTTTCTTCCCATCGGATGACCCTGATGCAGGCCAACAAGCTTCTACTGGGTGGACTCCCTGTAGATCACACAAAAGGGCCACACAACCCCCAAACCGCTGGGATTTTTGGTTGGATGGCCAGTCCAGGTCATTACAGAGCAAGCTCTGCACCGTTATGGTGCGTAAATAGTGACCCCTACTGGCTGTGCTCATGACTGGCTAAACTTGCTCAGCATGTCACATGCTTGCAAGCACAACAATCTGCTCAGCTTTATTTTTTTGTTTTGTTTTTGTGTTATTAAAGTTAACATATTTTAAAACTCCTAATCCCCTAATCCTCTGTAGTCTGACTAATTTGAATAAACTGCATATTTCTCTCCAGTTGTATTAAAGATTAAATATTCAAAATTTTATCCCAGAATGGGTTGAGGTTTGGATTATGTACATGATTCATGGCTAGCCTAGGGGTCAGATTAGGATTGCTATGAAGGTTAGGTTTATGAAAAGAATAAAAACCTTTATGTCTTAACGTTAGGATTAGGATTAAGGCTAAGATTTTAACTTTAGGGTTTAGGGTTAAGGTTAGGGTCAGGTTTTTGAATTTACAATGACACCCCCCCCCCCCCCCCCCCCCCCCCCCCCCCCCCCCCCCCCCCCCCCCCCCCCCCCCCCCCCACACCCACCCCCACACCCACCCCCACACCATCACAGTCCGAAAACTGCATGGTTGTATAGGGAGCAAAGGAAAGTTAGGGTTAGTGGTTAGAGGTTAGGGTTAGGTATTGGTGAGAGTACAATGATTACTCCATCACAATAATCCATTGGATGGTTGAATAGGTTTAGGGTTAGGATTTTGAATTTAATATTTGTTTTAAAAAATTTATCCAAATTTGGATTTATTTTGCTCAGGCTACATCTGATGCTCCTTCTCCTTCTCTATTTAGTTATTTATGAGATATTTATTCCTCCCATCTCTTCTTTTCTTTTATTAAAACTTGTTTTTATTTTCTTCTGAGAAAAGGAATAAAACAGAAAATCAAGGAAACCTAATTTATTTTTCTTTTGAAAGGGATGGTATAGTATGATAGGTAAGTTTGGGTCAAGTTTGGGCTCTGTTTCATTTTATTCTTTTCATTTCATTATATTAATTTGTTCTTCCTGCGGTCTAAATTGGGGGCCAGGTGTCCATAAATAGTAGGTCCAGATCAAGGATCAATGGTTAGAGTTAGAGGTGAAATCAGAGATAATGTTTTGTGACCAAGGTTGTAGGGTTAGAGGTTGTGGTCCCAGGTTAGAGTAAGTGGTTAGGATTAGGGTCAGGGGTTTAGCATAGGGGTTAGGAGTTGGGGTTTGGGTAGGAGCTCAGGTTAGGGTGAATGACTAGGATTAGGGTCAAGAGTTTAGAGTAAGGGTTAGGAATTAAGGGGTTAGGATTTCGGTAGGGTTAGGGTTAGAGGTTAGGGTTAGGAATAGGGTTTAGGAGTTGGGGTTTGGACTAAGAATTCAGATTAGAGATTAAGGTAAGGGGTTAGGATAAGGGTCAGGAGTTTTAGGATCATGGTTGGGGTTTGGTTAGGATATCAGGTTAGGTGTTATGGTAAGGGGCTAAGATTAGTGTCAGGGGTTTAGGGTTAGGGTTAGGGGTTTGAATTTACAATGTCCCCCCCCCCCCCCCCATCACAGTCCAAAAACTGCGTGGTTGTATAGGGAGCCAAGGAAAGTGCCCAGGCCGGTGTTATGGTTAGGGTAGGATTAGGGTTACGGTTAGGTATTGGTGAGAATACAATGATTCCCCCATCACAATAATCCACTGCGTGGTTGAACAGGGAACCAAGGAAAGTGCACGGGCCGGGGCTTGTTAAGCACTGCTTTTGTTCCTTTAGCAAACCCCCATTTGGGGTCTGCTACTTTTAACAAATCCAATTGAGCATAACTTGATCAGGCTTTAAATTGGTAGGTTTGGAGCTGATTTAAGTGTTTAAGTCCTATAAATCACATTCTATTCTGTTTTTAATTAAAAAGTCTGCTAAAGTTAAAAAAAATTTTTAAAGTTGACACTTCATTTAATATTAGGTTAAGGCTATAGTCTAACATTTTAGGATAAAACTAAAGGTTAGCGTTAGGATTAACACTAATTCTAAGTGATAATATACTAGATTTTGTTTGATTGATTTAGGACATCTTAAATAGAGTCATTGGTCCTTTAATCACTAAGAATGGCCGGGAGAGAGCTTTATTTATTTATTTGTTTGTTTATTTGTTTATTTTCTTATAGCTAAATCAGGGCTAAATAGAGAATGACTAATTAAGGCATTTTTGTAAGGACATATCATCAGTAGTGTACCTCAGAGTCATCAGGTGTTTCAGCCTTTAAACACTATACACCTTCGTCTGAGGTGGCCAGCCGTAGGTCGATCACTCCTCGGCTTGTTTCCCTTGTCCAATTGGATGGTGTTTATTTATTTATTTGTTTGTTTGTTTGTTTGAATTAATTAATTAATTAATTAATTTCAACTTATTTAATTATTTGTGTCCCTAGCATTTTATTCAATTTTGGATATGCTTCCCCTAGGTTAAATTTTTATGCATTTGCTCTATAATGGTGTTACCGTGCCCTATAGCCCATAGCCACTTTTTAATTTCATTTGTATAGTTTTTTTTATCTATGATCTTTTTTTAAAATAAACAGCTTCGAGCTCGTGCCTCTATCTACCAAGGATTTTTCACTATGACTAGAGTAGTATGGATAGAAGTCCACTAATTTTAACATATTATCCTATAATAAAGTTATCAGGAACCCAAAATAAGAGTTTGTCTAATTGTAACAAAGTGTGGTGCACAATGGTCTGGTGTGTGAGTGGTGCTAGTCACCAGGTAGAAGGCTTGGCCCCATTTAAGGTCTGTTGGCCTCAGACCACTGCCCTGCGTGCTGTTCTAGTGGACCCAGGGTGGCTGGCTACGTACCTTGCCCTGCCCAGAATGACTCTTGTCAACACCGCAAGGATTCCCGAGCCACCCAAGTAAAGCCTGCGACTAGGTCTATCCAGCCAAAATTTGTCTATCTATCTCTGCCACGCCTCTCTTCATTAACACTGCAAGGTATCCGAGTTGCTTGGTTAGGCCCTGTCTAGCTAAACCAGGGGTCCAGGAGGTAGGTCCCATGCAATACGTCACCTCCAGATGACCCTGGTTGACTTCCCTACCTGTTCCACCTCACAAAGAGTTGGAACCCTTCGGGAAGCCATCAAGCTTCTACTGGGTTGGGTCCCCAGGGGTTAAGCAAATGCCAGTGGATTCTTTCCTTACCTTACTCCAAAAGCTACCGCTTATGGAATAGTCTCGGGAAAGAGATCAGGCTTCTACTGGCATAGCTGCCCCCTGAATTGGAGTGCAAGAAGCCAAGCTGAACCAGGTCATTGATAGGGAATAGTGTAAAAAGAAAAAAAAATGTGCATGAATAGCTCAAATTGTTGCAGAGATATTCACATTCAAAGTTGTCACGTGAAAAAGGACCAAGATCTTCTTTTCTGAATATTGAAAAGGTGCTGTGAATAATAATGAAGAGTGGGAATAATAATTAATTTTGTACTTGCTCTCAGTAGAAGCTGCATTGAATGGGAAGGGGTCCATCGTGGAAATTTGCTGATTTTAATGGGTGTCCCTCGTCTGTTTTTCACCTGTGTCCTCACACAGGCCCAAATCCAAGACTGGACAACATGTCCCATGCTGAAGGCCTGGATTAGTTAGGCACCTAGTTAGTTATTGATTAATTTTTTTTTTTTTAGAATTAAGTGTAGGATTGGTTTTAGGGCTGGGGTAAAGTTTAGGGTAGGGTTAAGATTGGGATTAGGGTGAAGTTTAAGGTGTTTAAGTTGTTAGGGTTAGGGGTTAGGGGTTAGCTTGAGGGTTAGGGTCAGGGTCAGGGTTAGGTATTGGTGGAAGTACAGTGATTCCCCCCATCGCAAGATTATTGCGTGGTTGAATAGGGAACCAAGGAAAGTGCACGGGCCGGCGCTTGTTAAGCATTGCCATTGTTCCTGTAGCAAACCCCTGCTTGGCGTCTGCTAATTAAACAAATCCAATCGAGCATAACTCGATCGGGCTTTAAGCTGGTAGATTTGGAGCTGATGTAAATGTTTTAGCGTTTTAAACCTCCCCCTATTTTACTTTAATTAATCTCAGCGTTAAAATATTAAGCCTTATTTTATTAATTTCAGGACACATCATCAGCAGTGTACCTCAGAGTCGTCAGGTGTTTTGGCCTTTTAAACACTGTACACCCTCTTCTGAGGCGGCCAGCCGCAGGTGGATCAGTCCTCGGCTTGTGTCCCATGTCCAATTAATAAGTTATTTAATTATTTATTTAAATATTTATTTAAATAATTATTTTTGTCCCTAGCATATTTTTTTCCCAGATCCACTTTCCTGCATAAAACTCCCACAAGGTTATATTTTACTGCACTTGCCCTCCAATGGCACAACAATGCTTTGAACATGTCAACATTTAAATATCAAACATTAGCTGTTAATATTAACTATTAAAGTTAAAAATTCATATATATTTTTTTATTTTATTTTTTAATTTTGTTTTATTTATTTATTTATTTATTTATCACCTGTTGTGTTTCATGATTTCTAAGTGTAGGTGAACGTGAAAAACTCACCTCTCCGCCAGTGGCTCTTTGTTAGCACCCCTAGATTTCCCAAAGCCACACTAGCAGAGTTTGCTGCCGCACGAGGTGGGTGGAGTCTGTGCATCCGAGCGGACGACCCCGATGCAGACCAACAAGCTTCTAGTGGGTGGACCCCTTGAAGTTCACTCTGCCCAAAGGGGCACACAACCTCCCAAACCGCTGTTTTTTTTTTTCAATGGATGGCCAGTCCAGGTTATTACATGGCAAGCTCTACATCATTATGGTGAGTAAATAGTGACCCCTACTGGCTAAGATCATGACCGGCTAATTTCTCTTGGCAAGTTAAATACTTGCAAACATAAAAAACTGTTAGGGCTTATCTTTTTTTGTTTTTGAGTTATTGAAGATAAGATATTTAAAGACCCTATTCCCACAATCCTCTACAGTCTGCCTGATTTGAATAATGAATATTCTTGTCCAATTTTATTGAAGGTGTTTAAATTTGTGTTCCAGAATGGGTTGAGGTTAGGCTTACAGTCATGATCCACCTGTATTCTAGGATTACGTTTAGGATTACAGTTAAGGTAAGGGTTAGGTTTAGGCCTAAGTTCAGGGTTAGGGTTTGGTTAGGGTAAGGGGTTAGGGTTAGGGGTTAGGGTTAAACCGGTGGGTGGTGAAAACCGCCCAACGCATCACTGGCACTCAGCTACCCACCATCGAGAGCATTTACAATAAACGCTGCCTGCAGAGGGCGAACGGCATTATCAAAGATGCCTCTCACCTGAATCACGGACTATTTACCCTCCTCCTATCTGGAAGGCGCTACCGGTGCCTTAGCGCCCACACAAACAGACTGAGAAATAGCTTCTTCCCTGTGGCTGTTTCCACACTGAACAGCTGATCACACTGTACACTGTAATATCTGTTTTCAGTTACTTACTTCACTGTTTATTCACCTTGCTTCTTTGCACTACATAAATTATAATGCGGTTTTTGCACTACTGTACTTACATACATGCATATATGTGTGTGCATATATATATAATATGTATGTATGTACATATTCATTTGTATATCCTGTTCATATTCCTGTTATATTCTTAACATGTCTTCACCACTGTACACTGATTGTACATACATATATAGATCACATTTATCCCTATTTATAATACCTACTGCACCTCCTGTACATAAGTCATCCATTCCCCTGTACATTTCACCCTCATAGCTATATATTCTTATTTGTAATTTATTGTAAATATGCTACTTAAGCACTTCTGGTTAGATGCTAACTGCATTTCATTGGCTTTGTATATGTACTTTGAACAATGACAATAAAGTTGAATCTAATCTAATCTAATCCTATTTCTAAGCTTAATGATCATTGATTTTTTTTTATTTTTAAATACAATTATCATTTTTATCAAGTCTCTTTTTTTCTTTTTTGCAGGAATAGTGTGCATGAGCAAAGTGCAGTGTGATTTTATATGGTCCACCTTGAGCTTGAGAAAGGGGTGGGCAGGCAGAAGGTTTTGTCTCCCTCTTTTCTTCTCCCCCTTCTATTTTTTTAAAGAGAGGAGAGTTCTAACCCCAAGCAGGAGTTTGCTACAGGAACAATGGCAGTGCTTATCAAGCGCTGGCCCATGCACTTTCCTTGGTTCCCTATTACACCACATAATTAATTATTCTAATGGAGGAATCATTTTACTTTCACCAATACCTAAAACTAATCCTAAACCTAACCTCCCTAACCCTTTCCAGCGACACCAGCCCCATGCTTCTACAGTTCCAGAGATATAAGGCACTCTATTCAGGACTTTTTGGCCAAATAAAACTCCTTTCCCATTTTAAATGATGCCTGCACTGCTGCCACAGATCTAGTAGGCTTCAAAGTCAAATACTTGAAAGTCCCCATTTCAAAGACTTTTTTATGAAGAATAAGACTTCACAGAAATGGCCGGCCTTCTCATCTCAACCATGGTCTTGGTTCACAAAATTGAAGCCCGATAGCTCTGGAGGGCAGTGGCCGAAATACACTTAAGTTCTTTCTTAGCTCTTTATGGGAGTCTGTACTGATGTTAATGCTGCTGAATGTTTGGAAAAATTGTCATTGCCAAACAGATGGCAATGGTCAGAGATACTCACCTTCTTTTACATTGAGTTGCATTTTTGTATAGCTGTCTACTTGTGACCAGATATCGTTACTCCATTTAAATTTACATCATTTAGCAGATGTCCTTATATAAAACATCTTTATGCTAGTTCACTAGTTCAGGGACTAAGAGTACCATCAGTCTAGGAATCCTTTTGGGGATTTTAGTACGGCATGAAATAGTACACAAGATAAGCATTTTTATAACAGATAAACAAAGTGCTTGGTGCTTGATAAATTCAAGTCCTTGGTGAAGACGTAGATCTTTAGTCTTCATTTGCAGACAGCCAAGGTGAGACAATTCCACCACCTGGTTTCCAGGACAGAGAAAAGTCTTGATGCATGTCTTCCTTGTACCCTGAGATGTGGTGAGTCCAGTCAGGCTTTGCTAGACACTCAGAGGGTGTGAGGTGCAGAGCAGGGTGTGATAAGTGCTTTAAGATAAGCAGGTGCTGATCCATTTCTGGCTTTGTACACAAGCATCAGTGTTTTAAATCTGATGCAAGCAGCTACAGAAAGCCAGTGGAGGGCGCTTAGCAATGGAGTGGTGTGGGAGAACTTGGCAAGGTTGTGTAGCTGCACTGCAGATCAGTTGCAAAGGTTGGATGGCATGTAGAGGCAAACGTGCCACGGTCCAGTCTTGATGACAAGGGACAGAACAAGCACCCAAGTGCCGTCTGTGAATATAAATGGCCAGATCCTTCTGATTTTGTAAAGGAGAACCCTGGATGAATGAGTCAATTTAGCAATATTAGATGACAATAATAGTCAGTTGTCTATGGTTACCCCAAGGTTTTGACATGGGGATGCATCTCAGTCTTGCTGGGATTTAGTTTCAGCTGATGACAAGATGTCTGCCAGACATGCTGAGAAACATGAGTATCTTAGGAAGGAAGAGAGAGGATGAGTTGAGTGCCATAGGATAGGAGTGGTATGAAGGCGTAGGAGTAGTATGAAAACCTCACTGAGAGAGTGGGTCTAGAAAAAGAATATGAAAATAGAAAAGCTGAGAAAGCAGATATAGAGGAAGAACAGAAGAGGACCCAGCACTGAGTCTTGTAGGACACCAGTACAGAGTCTGCACAGAGCAGATATGGATACCCTCAATGTTACCTGATATGACCTTTCCTCCAGGTAAGAAGCAAACCATTGCCATGCTGTGCCCTGAATTACAAGATGCTTGAGGATGGACAGAAGAGTCTTATCCACAGTAGTACAATTCAGAATAACTTACAGTGAGGTCTCTAATTGACACCCAGAACATTGCCAGAGTCAGTGTCATCAAAAAATGAGAACTTTTCTTTGTCTACCCACTTGGTTGCAACAGTTTGTGTTTGGTCTATAATGTGAGTTATACTTGCACTTAATGAGGATTAATAAACTGTTACTTTGTTGGAGGCTCCACCATCTAAAGCAAGGCCAAATATACATCTGAAACACAAAGCAGACACTTTGTTTAGACAAAGTTAATTCGACACTGCAGCTGATAACAAGGATTATTATAAATTTTTTATTCCCCCTCACTTTATCTGCCTGATTCTGTGACTGCACTTATCGCTCCAGTCTTCCTCGTTTAATATTCTCAACATTTATCCAGTCTCTCTCACTAAATGCTCTCAACACCTATCGCTGTATCATCACAGAGGTGGTATGGAATTTCAAAATCTTCACCCGCTGTATCGTGCATCACAGATGGTAAGCGACTCGACCTTGATCAAGTTGGTGTTGGTTAATTCGGGATCGCTGTCAAATAAGACATTTATTCTGAATGATTTTTTCACGTCACAAGACTTGGATTTCTTATTTGTGACTGTGACATGGCTGAATGTTGGGGACTTAAACCCCTTGTGCAGAACTTGTTCTCCCAGATTGTAATTTTATTAACTCTCCTCGGACTATTGGTAGGGGTGGAGGCATTGCAACCATTTTTAAAAGCAGTTTACAGTGTCGTATTTTAAGGACAGACCTTTTTTTCCAGTTTTGAACTCCAAATGTTTCATTTGAACATGACTGTTCCTGTGCTTGTGTGGTGATTTATCGACCACCAAAATATAATAACGATTTTATTTCTGAATTTTCTGAGTTGTTGGGGGAACCCTGCCTACATATGATAGAGTTTTAATTGTGGGAAATTTCAACGTTTACGTTTGCTGCCCAGTAGATTCTCTGGCTAAAGACTCCTTAAATCTCATTGACTCTTTTAACTTGGTACAATCCGTGAGCGGTCCTATGCATAAATATAGTCACACACTGGACCTTGTTTTATCCTTTGGTTGTCCTATCAGTCATACTGAACTTTGTGACACTGTACTCTCTGACCATAAGCCTGTGCTTTTTGGTGTTGCATTCCTGCATCAAAATGTCAAACGTCACTCTCCTGCTCGCTTGTCTTGCGTTATTAACTCTTTGGTTATTGACCAATTTTCTTTAGCAAATACAAATGCTTCACATCTGTCTGTACTTGGAAATCTTCTGTCTCACTTGAGTTCAGAAGCTGTGCTTACTTTGTTTAATTCTACTTGTTCCACAATTTTGGACAATATTGCTCCTACGAAAGTTAAGCACGCTAAGCTTAAATCAGAGCCGTGTATAAATGATGTTACTCATGCTCTTAGACAGGCTTGTAGGAGAGCGGAGCGCAAATGGAAGAAGGATAAGTTGCAGGTGTCTTATGACATTCTAAAGGATTCTTTATTAACTTATCAGAAAACAGTCAAAGCAGTTAAGACAAAATATTTTTCTGATATTATTGTAAAAAATAGACCCAGAGTCATAGACCCAGAGTTTTGTTTTCCACTATACAGTCTTTTATTAACCCCTTTGACACTGTGTGCTGGTGTATCATCTTCAACCTGTGAAGATACTATTAATCATGAGACCTTTATAGTCTGGCTGAACAGTCTGTGGGTATCCGAGGAACTGCATTGGATTGGTTTAAATCATATTTGAGTAACAGTAGTTTTTCAGTTCAGATGAGTGGGTTTACATCTAATGTTGCGCCCTCACATATGGGATTTCCCAAGGATCTCTCCTTGGCCCCATCTTGTTCTCATTGTATATGCTTCCAATTGGGTCTATCTTTATACACGGTATCGCTTCTCACTGCTATGCAAAAGAAAAAACAACTCTATAGAACCCCTACTGGCTTGTTTGGAGGACCTTAAATCTTGAATGGCTCAATTTTTTTTACACCTTAATGTAACCAAGACTGAGATTGTTGTATTTGGGGATTCTGATGGCACTTCAAAATGTAATTAAGGCCCTCTAGCTTTCTATAGTAAATTGATGGTGAAAAATTTTGGGGATAATATTTGACAGTTCTCTCAAATTCAACAAACAAACAAATGCTGTTGTCAAATTAAACTTTTTTCATCTACGATTACTAGCCAAAGTCAAGTCATTTCTTTTGTTTAATGACTTTGAAAGGGTGACGCGTGCATTTGTATCCTCGTGCCTGGATTATTGTAACTCTCTTTATATAGGAGTTAGTTAATCATTTTTGTCACAACTGCAAGTGGTTCAAAATGCTGCTGCTAGACTACTGACGAGGACTTGTAAACGAGACCATATACAGTCAGGTCCATAAGTATTTGGACAGTGACACAGTTTTGGTAATTTTGCCTCTGTACACCACCACAATGGATTTGAAATGAAGCAATCAAGATGTGACTGAAGTGTAGACTTTCAGCTTTAATTCAACGGCTTCAAGAAAAATATTGCATTAACCGTTTAGGAATTACAGCCATTTTTTACAGAGTCCCTCATTTTCACAGGCTCAAAAGTAATTGGACAGTTGACTGATAAGCAGTTTCATGGCCAGCTGTGGCCTGTTTCCTCCTTATTTCATGATAAATTAAGGAGATAAAAGGTCTGGAGGTGATTCCAAGTGTTGAATTTGCATTTGGTAGCTGTTCATGGGAACTCTCAATATGCCGTCCAAAGAGGTGTTGATGCAAGTGAAGGAGGCCATCATTAGGCTGAAAAACCAAAAC
>CM040480.1:19324-33411 GCA_022758105.1 Pangasianodon gigas
GATGAGAACTCCAACCAGAAGTAGGGCATCAGGATGGCTCAGGCAGGTCCGGAGAGCAGAAGGGGTCAGGATCACTGGCATCTCAGAAGTACCATGTGTAGCTCGACAGAGAGTGAGGGAGAGAGAGAGATGGAGAGAGAGGGAGAGATTGTTAGGTAAGCTTTTGTCCTCTAATGGTTAAGCATGATGTACTTTGCATGCAGAATGCAAGCAGGGACTCCGGCAAGACTAGCTATGACAGCATAACTAAAAGGGAGAGCCAGAAGCTAACACAGACATGAGGGCACCCTGGGACATAAAGCAGCAGCCACTCCACCGTCGACAAACCTGAGTACTGAGTAAACCTTTTTTGACAAATGAATCTGGTCAACTATATAGCATAGCCATTAAACTACTGCTGTTCTACCTTCGTAAAAAGCTAGCAGGCTTTCAGGTATCAAGGATGTTGCAGGAACCAGGAGTTGTGCTCTCTGCTTATGCAGATGATGTTTCAGTTTTTATTAATAATAGTGGGGACATCATCTGAGGCTCTTGAAATTTACCAGAAGGCATGTTCAGCTAAAATCAACTGGGATAAGAGCAAGGCTTTATGGGCAAGTCAGGTTCAAGCAGAGGGACTTCCACTTTTACCTGGGAACCTGAGGTGTGGCAGAGAGGGGCTAAAGCTTTTGGGTGTTTTTCTAGGGGCAGAAGACTTTCAAAAACAGAACTGGGAAGGTGTAGTGGAGAGAGCATGCACCAAATTGTCTTGATGGAAATGGTTGTTACCTCAGCTCTCCTACAGGGGAAGAGTTTTGGAGGAAAAGTGTCTTGATCTGCTGAATTTCTTATCTGGAACAGCAAAGCTAGCTACATGGAAAACAAGGAGGCACCAAATGGGAGCAGTGCACATAGCAGCCATGTTCAAGGGTTTAGTGGCGGCACAGATCAGAGTCGAACACGTATATTATGCTTTGGTGGGGAAACACTGTGTACACTTCATGAAAAAAATGATTTACTTTTGAATTTCTAATTGTGTGCTAGTTTTTCTTTATTAAGGAGGGGCCTTGTCTTTTTTCCCTTTCTTTTTTGAAATGGATTTGATTCATTTTCTTTCTTGTTCCTTCCCTTGTAATTATTTTTCTTTTTCTTGTTTTTCTTTTATTAGTTTTACAGTGTAAGACTTTCTAAATGAAATGTTTCTTTCTGAGTGACCCAATAAAGGGGTTTTTTAAATTAAATTCTCTCTCTCTCTCTCTCTCTCTCTCTCTCTCTCTCTCTCTCTGTCTCTCAAGTCAAAGTCAGAATCAAAAGGTTCCTTATTGGCATGACAAATATTAACATTTGTATTGCAAAAAGCTTGGATACAGACTTTGGGAACAGATTAGAAAATAACTACAGAAATAAATAAATAGAAACAAATGTACATACATATACAGTCAAAAAGAAACACTAGTAATGATACTTATACAACCTTGAGGGAAAAATAATAATAATAATAATAATAATAATAATAATAATAATAATAATAATAAAATGTAAATAAATAAATAAATAAAATACAAAAATAGTGTGTGTGCGTGTGTGTATGTGCGTGTGTGTATGTGCGTGCGCACTTGTGCGTGTGTATTATATATTAGATGACATGGTCACTCGCTGTCCCTCACCTCGTGGCAGGTGTGTGTGTACTGTGCTGCTAGTGTGCAGCTCTCTCTGTGCTTCCCAGGAGGTGGGGCAGTTTATTGGGGTCTGAGAGGCAGCAGTTAGGGGATGGGGATGATTTTGTGCATTTTCGTGAAGAATTCAGTTGGAATGTCATTATATTTTGTGCATTCAGTGAGGAGGTGCAGCTCTGTCTCTGTTTTATTTAGCATGCGCTGCTGGCTCAGTCTCTTCTCTCGGGGCAGCAGGACTGTGTGTGTCGGCCGTCTCGATGGCCAAGCCATGCTCGCTGAGTCTGTTCTTCGTGAGGGTGTTTCTCAGTTTTGGATCAGTCACCATGCTCAGATAATCTGCCACGCTGTACTGTCTGCTTAGAGCCAGATACCACTGCATTTTACTCTGGAGTTTAGTTTGGGTTTCCCAATAGCTTAAATAGTTTACTTTCAGTGTTTGTGTAATTGGGTTTGAGAATTTCTTCTGTTATTCTTCTTATTGTGTTAGTGTGTGTTGGTGGTGTGTTAGTGTGTGTTACAGGGGCTGTAGAGCAGTGACTCGGGACCAGTTGGATGAGGGAACTGGTGTCTTTGCTCAACTCTTGGTACTGCAGAGCTTTATAATGATAGGAGTGTGGGTCGCTCCCTTTTTCATATTTCTATAATTAACGCATATCGGCCTGATTCTGCCCTGCATGTGTTGTTCGTGGTGTTTCTCTGCACCTTTAAAATAATTTTGCAGAAATCCGCATACAGGTTCTCAATTGGATGTTTGTCCCATTTGTCGAATTGGTGATGTGTAAGCAAACCCCACACGTCACTGCCATACAAGGCAATTGGTTCAAATTCACTGAATCAAATATTTTGAGCCAAATTCTAATTGGAATGTTTGTCGTTTTATGGCGTAGAAAGCTCTGCGGGCTTTTTCTCTCAGTTCACTCACTGCCAGGTTGAAGTTTCCTGAGGAACTCATTTTTAGTCCTAGGTAAATATAATGTTTGGAATGGTCAGTTTCATGTGTACCTAATTTAAATGTGTATTTTGTTTCCTGAGAGCTGGATCTTTTATGGAATATTATAATGTTCATCTTTTTGAAGTTGACTGTCAGGGCCCAGGTCTGACAGTACTGCTGCAGCAGGTCCAGGTTGTGCTGTAGACCCTGAGCACTGGGGGACAGCAGGACCAGGTCATCTGCATACAGCAGGAGTTTAATCTCCGAGTCGTGTAGAGTGAGACCGGGCGCTGCAGACCACTCTAAAATGGAGGCCACTTCATTGATGTATATATTGAATAGTGTTGGACTTAAACAGCAGCCCTGTCTCACTCCACACTCCTGAGAGATGAAATTTGTTCGTTTATTGCCTATTCTTATTCTGCACTTGTTTTCTGTGTACATAGATTTAATGAGATCATATGATTCACCCCATACCATTTTCCAACATTTTATAAAACAAACTGTGATGCCAAATGGAGTCAAAAGCCTTTATGAAATCAACAAAGCAGGCGAATATTTTAGAATTATTTTGAACAACATATTTTTCAGTGAGGGTGTGTAGGGTGTAAATATGATCAGCTGTGCAGTAATTAGGTAAAAATCCAATCTGACTTCTACTCAAGACATTGTGTTCAGTAAGGAAGTTTAAAAATCTTGAGTTAATTATGCTACACGTTATCTTCCCCAGATTACTGTTCACACAAATGTCTAAGTAATTATTAGGGTCGAGTTTATCTCCACGTTCGTAGATTGTTGTTATTGGACCTTGATTCCAGATTTCAGGGAAGAAACCTGCACAGAGAACTAAATTGAAGAGTTTTAAAATGGCCAACTGAAATTTAGAGCTAGTGTGTTTAATCATTTCATTCAGGATTCCATCAGGTCCTGATGCTTTCTTTGGTTTCAGTTTGTTAATTCGTCTTTAAGTTCCTGCTCAGTAATCGAGGAGTCTAAAGGGTTTTGATTATCTTTAATGGCCAATTCCAGTTTTTCAAGCTTTCTGATTGTGATTTTTCTGAGTTTGTTTCAAATTCTACATTTTTATAGAGTGTTTGGAAATGGGTTGTCCAGATACACCCATCTTAAATTGCCAATTCTTCATGCTCTCTTTTTTTTAGTTTGTTGAGCAAAATGTGTATCTTCCTAAAGAGTCCCCTTGTATCCTACCATTGACTATATACAGACCCAGATTTTGACAGAGCTGCAGGAGGTCTTTGCCGGATTTGTTTATTGCGTTGTCATAGTTGTTCCTGTGGACTGAAGAAGAATGATTAGTGAGAATCATATTGTTTTTAATTAAGTGATTTCCATGTGTGTTTATTGTGTCAGGTTGTGTTCCTGTTCTGGCATTCAGGTCTCCGCAGTCGAGCACATTTCCCTGGGCCTGGAAATGGCATGTCTCTATCTCTAACTCTGCAAACATGTCAAACAGGTGGGATGTATATGGCACAGATGAATAGATCCTTCTGTGAAGACAGTATAGATTTTCTTATTTTTAGCCAAATGTGGTACTTTCCAATTTTTAGAGTGTTATATTGTGTAGGTACGATTTATACCAGATGATAAGACTCCAGAGTCTCTGCCCTGGTGCACTGTGCTCAGTTTTTGGGAGGGTACTAGAATTTCCCTATAGTCTCGGGGACAGTGAGTGACCGTGTCAGCCTTGCACCGACCGTGTCTCCTGTAGGACGATGATGTCAAGGTTTTTAATTTGTTTGTGGAAGTCACTGTTTAAGCTTTTTAATCCAAAGGCTGATGAGCTCAGCCCTTGAATATTCCACATGGTGATGGTGAGTGAAGTCATGTTGTGTTTTTTTTGTTTTGTTTTGTTTAAAAATGAGATAAAATAATAACAATCATATATCCATATATATATAAAACCAAAATATAACAGATTTTACATAAATATGTTAACATTTTATACAGCAGGGTATCTTTTTTTTATATGTATGTACACATTTATATGCAGTTTTTTGTTTTGTTTTTAGATGAGTCTGTTGCAGATGTACTGCAGTAATTGTTTGATCTCACCGATCTCACTGGTGTGTTGTGGTCCTCTGAGGGCTTCAGCGTAGCTGCGTTGGGGTTGTGAGTTACGGGTGAGGGGCCATGGGGCCACAGTTACTGTATGCTTTGGCTGGTGTCCTTAAGCCAGTGGGGTTGGCAGGACTGGAGGGTGTTGAGGTGCTAGTCTGCTTGGTACTGGTTTGGTCAGTTGGGAGCGCTGGGCAGGTTGAGGCAGGCTTTGATGGTTTAGGGTGTGTCCTGTCTGTGCTTTATGGAAGGGTGGTTGTCTCCTGGTGGGTGTGCTGTAGCTGTAGTGGTGTTGCTGTAATTTTGGAGATTCTCCTCTGTATTGGCCTGCTGTGTGTAGGTGTGTATCTGCCCAGTGCTGTGTCCTTCAGTGTCCTGGCAAACTCCTTGACACTATGTTTGTTCAGGTGCACATGGTCATATAGGTGATGGGGTGTAATGCTGGTGTGGTGAGCCAGGTGCACGTTAGGGATGAGAGCACATCCTCTGGAAATATAATCGTTTACTCTCTATATGGTAGCAAGGTGGAAGTCTTTGCTTGGTAGTAGGGTGGATATTATGATTTTGCATTGGAGAAAGACTCTTCTGCTCTTTCTGCAGCTCTGCTCAACAGGGCTCTGACTCTCTCCTGTTCAGCCCTTACATCATTTGTGCCCATGTGGATGATTATGCAGCTGGGCTCACCTGGGACATTTCCACGGAGGACTTGGTGCACATCTCTTGTTCTTGGGCACCAGATTTTGGATGTTTTGTGTCCTGGGAAGAGCTTCTTCTCTTGTAAGAATTTGCCATTTGAGTCAACGAGGATGGCGATTTCAGTGTCTGTGTGAGACGTCTCTGGATGGTTGCTCTGCTGATGTTGTGTTGGGGTTTGTGAAGGGGTTTTCTCCATCTGGTGATTCTTTGCCAGTTTGGGTGAATCTGTGAGTGTCTGTGAGTGTGGCAGACAGTGAGGTGCAGGGTTTTTGCTGGGGGGGAAGTGGAAGTTGTCTGTGAGTTCCCATGGGTGGGTTGAGAAGAGAGCCCAGGGGTGGGTTGAGATGAGGGCCCAGAGGTGGGTTGAGATGAGGGCCCAGGGGTGGGCTGCAATGAGGGCCCAGGGGCGGGTTGAGATGAGGGCCCAGGGGTGGGCTGCAATGAGGGCCCGGGGGGGCTGTGAGGTTCTTGGCATTGGCTGTGTGAGGTCAGTGTGGGTGGTTTTTAAAGGGGCAGGAGAAGTTTACACTTTTGTTTTTAGAATCTCTATAATGACATCTCTGTTGTGCAGCTCTTGTTTGAGGTTAGAGATCTCCTATGTCAGTTTTTCTTTAAGGCTTGACTGTTTTTTTTTTGCTGTATCTCTATACTCTGAGATCTGAGTGTTTCTCTGTCCTGCAGTAAGGTCTGTATGTCTCTTTTCAGTTCCTGCAATGTCACTTCAAGATGGCTTTTGATTTGGCTGATCTTGTCACTGTGGGGCTCCTTGTCTGTGTTGGTGGTGTCGTGGGTGAAGATCTGCTCTTTCAGTTCTATCAGCTCCACCTCTAACAGGGCCAGGCTGTCTCTGTGCTGGGTTACAGTGGTATGGAGGGGTTGTACTTGGCTTTTCACATGGCTCTGTTTCTCTCTCGATGCTGTGTGGTTCAGGAGTGGAGGAGGAGGGGGTCAGGGTGTCACTGTGACACAGGCTTCTGAGAGCAGGGAAAACCTCCATGAACGTCTGCACAGTACACTCACTGCCTTGTACCATTACAGTGCCTGTCTGGTACAGGTTAACTCTTAGGAATCTGTGTCCTGCATTTTTTCACAGACTTCAAAAACATAAATTTGCCATCCCTTACAGATGCCACTTTTAGTCACATTTGAAGTGAGTACAGATAGCCGAGTGCCAGGCTTCAGAGTGTTCAGTGTAAAAGAGCAGGTTAGTTGTGGTGTTCTTCCCATTAATTAGACTGCAGTCTTTAAACAGAGTGTCTGGGTTTTCTTTCTGTGTTTTTAGTTTTTGCAGTCTGCCACTCTCAGAGTGAATCTCCTGTGGGAATTCAAAGGGATGGAGCTTCTCTGCTGCTGCTGCTGCTGCCTCATTGGTCATTTCAAACAATGTCTCAGTGTTTTGAACAGTGCAGGCAGTTTAACTGATCCCACAGTTAGCAAACAATTAGCAAGCTTAGCAGATTAGGACTTGGCAAGCTAATGATAACTGTTTATCTTCAGTTTTTATCCTATTTTAAAAACAGAGTCAGTGATAAAGTGCAGTATAGGGCTGGTGTATCAGCTCTCTTACCCTGTGTGTGTATGGGGGCTTTTGTTTTATAGGAATCCTGTCCTGTTTGTGTGGATCTGTTTGTTTGGTCCTTGCTTCTTCCTTTCCTCTTTTCTTCTTAATTTGGTTTAAATCCTCTGTTTGTGTTATCCTCTTCCTTACGTTGTCTTCTTTTCTTCTGTTCCTCCTTTTTTTTTTTACTTATTTTCCTTTTTTCTTCTTCTTTTCTGCCAGTTTAGCTTTGAGGCTGGCCTGTAGGTAGCTGCTGTTTGATATTTCAGTATTTTTTGCTATTTTCTGCCTAATTTAATTATTTTCTAAGTCAGTAACTTATCCTTCATGTTATCTTTTAAGATTATAATATATACATATATACATATATATATATATATATATATATATATATATATATATATATATATATATAAAAACTGTTTTACTAAAGTTTGTCCCATTTTAGAAACAAAGAGACTGAAAAAAGTCAGGAGCTCATCTTAAGCATGACCTTTCTCTCTCTCTTTCTCTCTCTCTCTCTCTCTCTCTCACTTTCTGGCTGTCTCTCAGGAACATGGTGGTTAATATAGAGGGTTTCAGAGTGAATGTGTCTGTGGTGGTGGTTAATGAAGGAGAAGATGCCTCAGGCACAGAGCTGTGCTTCGTTCATCCCTCGGTCCTGTCATTCACTCGCATCAGTCTGGTCTGAACCACTTTAACACAATCACATCCACAACAGCTCTATTGTTTAGCATGCATTGTGTCATTATATGCTTATTAATAAAGGTAGGTACACGTGTGTGTGTCTGTGTGTGCGTGTGTGTGTTTGCGCATGCACCCAGGTGGAGTCTGTTGGCTACATTGAGTGTTCATCCTATGAAACAGGTGTGATGAACCTCACACACACAATGTGCAGACACGGCTTCACCATCTTCAGACAGAGAGCCAAGGTTACACACACACACACACACACACCCTTCTCACACCCACATTCACACATAATCATACACACAGTCACACACACAGTCTCACACAGTCATACATACTGTCACACACACAGTCATACACACACACAGTCAAACACACTTGTGTGTGTTCTTTTCCTGGGTAGATGGTGTTCATCATGTCGTTCCAGTTGTCTGAGCCAGCAGCTCTCGGGGACCAAGTTGACGTGAATGTGACAGTTAAAAGGTCAGTTTACGTATCAGTTAATCAGCACGATGTACATGATTCTGTTCTGACATCAATTACAGAGAGTGTGTAGATCAGCGGCGTCGGACTCAATCTCTGCCACATCAGATATAGATGTCTAAAGATGTCTAAAGACGAGATGATTGTGCAGTGTGTAAAGTGTTTGCATGATAAGTGGAATGTAGATCCCAGTGTGTGTGAAGGTGGGTGGGAAGGAGGACTCAGGAGACAGGTAGACTTTAACAGAGCTTCGGGCTCACTTTATTTTTCCCACTAACACTTTTCAATGTGCGTTTGAACTCTCAACTTTAAAAAACAAAATAAAACATCGTGCCAATATTTTGGGACTTTCGCTTTGCTCAAGTTCATTTCTTCATTCAACTTTCCAAGCGCATGCTCCAGTGTGTGTGGGTAGGCTGTTATATAAGTTCATAGGAGTCAGTGAGGCAGTTTGAGAGCTATGGTTTACGCTAACCAATAAAAATCTTTGTGTTTGTTTTGTTTTTTTGCTTTAATACAAATGTACTACTACTACAACTAATACTACTACTGTGAGTTTTTTGTGAGTTAAACTGTGTGTTTGTCGTTCAGTAAGAATGAGAATCCAGGAACTCTGCATGACAACAGCGCGAGGGTGTCAATGCCTGTTAAACAACTCGTCCACTTCCTGCTGAGAGAGTAAGACACCATTGACATTAATGTTTCAGCATGGCAACACCATATACTATGATTTATTCCCTTTGTGTGTGTGTGTGTGTGTGTGTGTTTTTAGCGGTGGCTCCACACAATATGTCCGTTACAATAACTCTGCTTTACTCCAGCACACATATGAGGTATTTATGACATCATGTTTACCTGCAAGTATGCACATGAAAATACCAACAGGCCATAAAGATGCCATCTCTCTCTCACTCTCTCTCCAACACCCCCCCCCCCCCCCCCCCCCCCCCCCCCCCCCCCCCCCCCCCCCCCCCCCCCCCCCCCCCCCCCCCCTTTTCCCCCCAGTTGACCAATGAAGGTGTTCTCTGTACTCCAGTCAGTGTGGTGTTTGTGTTGCCATTGGAGACAACCTCTGGTTTATTATGGGATGTTTCTCCTTCTGAAATTGTGAGTTAATTTACCATTTCATTGATTGAAAACATGATAATGCTGGTGGTGGAGAAGGCTCAGAGATGTATACTGATGGTGGGGAAGACTCAGAGAAGGACGCTGACAGTGGGGAAGACAGAGAATGACGATGACAGTGGGGAAGACTCAGAGAAGGACGCTGACAGTGGGGAAGACTCAGAGAAGGACGCTGACAGTGGGGAAGACTCAGAGAATGACGCTGACAGTGGGGAAGACTCAGAGAATGACGCTGACAGTGGGGAAGACTCAGAGAAGGACGCTGATGGTGGGGAAGACTCAGAGAAGGACGCTGATGGTGGGGAAGACTCATAGATGGAGACTGATGGTGGGAGATGGAGACAGATGGTAGTGCTGGGCAATAAAATGATCTCGATTTGTATCGCGATAAAGTTTTCTCAATAATGATGATAAGCTGAGAGTATTCAAATTCAATAAACTTTTGTTTCTATTTTCCCGTCTAACTTGCCAGATGCAGCCTGATTATGCAGCATGTAGGGTTGGTGCAAAGACAGCACAACAGCCAATCAAGCTGCATGCTCAATTGCACACCCACTTGAGGCAATCACATCTAAACAACAACAGTAGCAAGCTACATAAAGATGGCCAGTAGAGAGAGGCCTGAGAGTGAAAGTGAAGATGAAGTTGGGCCATCTTCTGTTGATGTCATTGTTCCAGAGAATGGTGACAGTACTTCTGGTTCAGATATATAAAGTAGCAAAGTTAAAGAAGTTAAACCCAAAATGCAACTTATGCTGTGGTCCAGTGCCAACAAAGTCTGTAAAGACTACCAAATTTGTTCCACCATTTAAAAAATAAGTTGAATACACATGGAGTGGAAAAGTGTTGTTAGCAAGCAGTGGAGTTTCTCCACAGTGGTGAGAATAAAATAATAGTAAATAAACTTAAAGCAGTTACACAAGAAATCGTGAAGAAGCTCAAAAATCACTGTTATGTGGCAGAGAATGATGAGCACGCACTGTGTGAAATTGCACGTCAATGTCATCATTGCCCTGGTTACAGAGACTTGGTCGCATGGTTCATTAAAAAATGATCTTCCAACTGAAGTTTGCCCGTGAAACACATGTCAGTCTAAATATGAGGAGGGATATGGTTCTAAATATGAATATGATTTACTGATAGAAAAAATTAGCCATAGCATAATTAGGCTATTATGTTAATTAGGCTAACAGTGGCACTATATAGCTATCTAAAGGTAAGGCTAAATATTATATTGTGTAAAAGAGTAGACAGTGACAGTTGGGAAGACTCAGAAAAAAATGGGTGATGGTGGGAGATGGAGATTAAAGACTTAAAGACAGAGACTGCCACTAGGCTTGACACTGAGAGAGGCTCCATGAATGTGCCGATGATGGACAGCGGTCAGGAATGGGCAAAAATGACCGTGAGATCAGTGTGAGCATGGACACAGAATAACACATAGGAAGTGAGGTACAGTGAAAGACCAGAAAAGAGACATTACTAGGAGTGTTCAGTGGGCCAAAAAAACCACACGGGGGGGCAACCTGAAGGGGCAACATCAGAGGAGAATGTAGAGGCGTGACATCAACAACACAATGACATGGAGGGGCAGCAACATCAGTGGCAGAATGTAGAGGGGCAGCAACATCAGCGGAAGGACGTTGAGGGGCAACAATATCAGCGGGAGGATGCAGAGGGGCAACAAGATCAGCAGGAGGACGTAGAGGGGCAACAGTATCAGCAGGAGGACGTAAAGGGGCAACAATATCAGCAGGAGGACATAGAGGGGCAACATCAGCTAACTGGAGCTTCACGGGCTTACAGGGCAAATTCAGAAGCAATGCAGGGTCAAGAAAAATTGTGCACTAGGAAATGAGAAAAAAACATTACCATATAAGGAACAGTGAACTTGCCTCAGATAGTGAAGCTGCAATACATGTATGTGACTGTTGGTGCGTGTGTGTGTGTGTGGATGTGGGTGTGTGGGTGGGTGCTCAGGCGTGAAAGCAGTGTTTGTGGAAACAGAAGCAGCTTTTTTTTTTACTGCGGCAAATAATATTGCTCAAGTTTCTCTAACGCTTCCTCTTTTATTGTGTGTGTGTGTGTGTGTGTGCGTGTGTGCGCATGTGTCAGAATGTCACTGAAGCAAAGTGTGAAAAGCCAAAGTTGCTGAAAAAAGACAACACTTCATACTACAGTCAGGTGAGAAGAGTCCATGAACGTAATGTGTGCATTTATTAGTGTCCATTTCTGGTGTGTTTGTTTTTATCACTCTGTTTCCTCCAATCAGAACTGCAGAGGCTCCAGATGTCATCTGATTGGCTGCTCTGTTAGCCTATTAACCAGAAACCAGCCAGTCACATTTAGCTTTACTGGAAAAATTAACACACGGACAAAGGTATGCTGTACACTCACTCACAATGTACACACTTACTAACACACTTCGCACACATATGCTCACCTATGCACCCATTGTAAACATATTCACACACTGTACACACTCACTCATGCACTGTACTGTACACACACTCTACACACACACTTACACATGTTTGAATGTTGGTTATGTGTGTTGAGTGTGTATTATTTGTGTTCAGGTGGACAATGTTCGGGTGGAGAGCTGGGGTTTGGTCTCATTTGATCAGAATCGATACACACAGTACCTCAATGAGGAAGATTTACTGCGTTCAGTGAGAACACACACACTAATACACAACATATATAGAATACACAAAACACAACATGAATGCCCGATACGTAGCACACAACATAAACAGTACATTACAATACTAATTACACAACATAAATACACAATGTACATCAATGTACATCACACAATATCCATACACAATAAAAAAAATGCAATATCAATACTCCATACACACCATATTAATACATAATACACATCATTACACAATACACATTAATAACTTTAATAAACAATATATCAATAGCACTACTGCTCAACAGTCAGAGTACCTTTGCTCAGTAGTAGCAACAGTATTTCATATTATATATAAGTAGTGTAATCAGTCAGTAATCAGTAATGTTGTTAGTATTGTAGCCAGAAGTGTAATACTAATTAGTGTACTCAGTAATCAGTAGTCAGTAGTGTAGTCTGTTGTTCTTGTAATCAGTAGTGTAGTCCGTAGTGTAGTCCGTACTCGGTAGTGTAATCCGTAGACATTAGTACACTCAGTAGTCAGTAGTGTAGGTAGTAAATGTGAACGTAGTCTGCTGTTAGTGTACTCAGTTGTATAGTTAGTAGTATAATCTTTAGTGCACACAATTTTCTCACTCATATCTATATATAAAAGCCTTAATCATATAAATCTGTCTGTCTTTCTCTGTCTGTCTCTCTGTTACAGATTGTAACAGTGGTAGAATCTCCTGCTCAGCTTCAGACCACACTGATTGCCTCTCTGTCTGTGTTGTTTGGTGTGTTAGTGATGATGTTCATCTTCATGGTGTTGTATAAGGTGAGTGTTCCATACACTGCAGTCAGTAATCAGTAGTGTTCAGTATGCTGTATTCGGTAAACAGTTGTAGTCATTGTGCTGTGTGAGTGTTAAGTACACTGTAGTGTTGTTGATCTGATGTTCATTCTGATGTACTGTTTAAACTTCATCTGTTCATTGATTGATTGATTGATTGATTGATATGTTGATATGATGTATTGTAGGTTGGGTTCTTTAAATCTAAATCTTTTGAAAATACTGCTCAGGAGGCTGGTGGACCGACAGCGATCTCTACAGAGGAGAATGACTCCAACACACAGGCTGAAAACACAGATGGACAAACAGCAGCCAGCAGCACACACACAGAAAATCCCAACAAATCCAATAATTGTAATGCTGCTACTATTGTAGAGGAAACATCAGTTCTGTAGAGTGAAGAAGTGTGTAGGGTTAGGGTTAGATTCATTACAGGTGAAACAATGGTGGGGTCACATCATTTAAACCAATGAAATGATGTAAACAGAATCCAACATGGAGGAGGAAAGAAATTAAAATTAATTTGGCAGAAGTGCAACTTTAAATGTTTTATTTTATATAAATAATATAAAGAAGACCAGACAAAAATGTGTATCATGACTATAATTATTCATTTTTAATGTAAACATACTGTTGATGAAAATATGACAAATAAAAAAATAAAGATTAACAAATAACAATGCACTAACAATGTTTCTTGCAGAAAAATCTAGAAAGAATGCGATTGTTTCAAAATAATGCACTCATTAAGAATAAAGAAGTAATATAGATATCAGCAGGAATGACCTGCTTGAGCTGCGAAAGCTGAGTGAATGAAAACCAGTAAACTAAATATATATATATATAAATATATATATATATATATATATATATATATATATATATATATACACATACACACACACACAGAGTACTGTGCAAAAGTCTTCAAAAATAATTAAATCTTTCTACTTAAAAGTCATTATCTGGTGTGACGACCCTTTGCTTTTTTTTTCCCCCCCCTTAAATAGTAGACCCAGGTACTGTGTGTGCAGTTTTGTAAGGAAATGAGCTGTAGGTTTTACTGAGCATCTTGCAGAAGCAGCCACAGTTCTTCTGGAGACTTTGACTGTTTTTTTGCACTCGCTTCTTTTTTCTGCAGCAAAACTCAGCAGCCTTCATTATGTTTTTTTGTCTGAACAGTGCTCTCTTATGTAATATGTTGCTTTCTTTACTGACATACAAACATTCTTCTGTAACATTATTTTTTGGCAAAGTAATGTTTGGAAACCTAAAAAGTTTTTGTACTCAGTAATGCAGAATTCATAAAATAAATATCTATAACAAATTGTACTAAAAAAAATAGGGTGCCTAAAACTTTTGCACAGTACTGTGTGTGTGTGTGTGTGTGTGTGTGT
>CM040480.1:40942-59860 GCA_022758105.1 Pangasianodon gigas
ATTTTGCTACAGTATTAAATAAGAATCTAGGATTATTTCTGTTATCTTCAATTAGGGTGGAGAGATACACTGATCTAGCAGCACTAAGAGCTTTTCTATAGCTCAAAAGGCTCTCCTTCCATGCTATTTGAAATACTACCGATTTAGTTTGACGCCATTTACGTTCTAGTTTTCGAGTGGTCTGTTTCAAAGTTCATGTGTGATCGCTATACCAGGGTGCTAGCTTTTTCTCCCTAATTATTTTTCTTTTAAGTGGAGCTACCTTATCTAGCGAGTTGCAGAACGTTGATTCTAAGCATTCAGTTGCCTGGTCAAGTTCTTCGGGATCAGACGGTGGTCCAATCATAGCTGATAAATCTGGGAGATTACCGAGAAAATTGTGCAGTTGTTGACAAATTCTGCAACGTTTGACTCGGTGACGTGGCAAGGTGCATATATTATGATTAAGACACATTTTAAATGAGATGAGGTAATGATCTGAGATAGCTTCAGACTGTGGAAATGAGACTATATTTTCTATATTTAATCCAAATGTTAGTATTAAATCAAGAGCGTGACCACCACTATGCCTTGCCCTCAAAAATAGTCCAATTATCTATAAAGCCCACATTGTTTTCGGAGCACCACCTGAACATCCAGCAGTTCAGCGACCATGACCTGCTGTAAGCTACATCGCCACACCACATTGTAATGTGCAATGTGTTACTGAGGTGCGTATAACTCGGCCATCTTATTGAATAGTTAAACCTCCATTTCAACATGTACTCCTGAAATGATGCACGACTCACAAGTGTAAAATTGTGAACTGGTCTGTCCCTCAGAGTGAAGCTTCAATGGCCAGAACATTGTGAGTTCAAATCCCCAGACTGACAGTTGCATAGTTGTTGGGTTTTTTTGTAATTGTTGTTGTGAATTAGGTGGATATCAGTGAGGTGACAAGGCGGATCCTGAGTGACCCCCCTTGTTACCCGCCCACCTTCAGTAATGAGCTGAAGCAGCTGTGTGATGGACTGATGGAGAAGGATCCAGAAAAACGCCTGGGCTTCAAAAACAACCAGTGTTTGGAGCTGAAAAATCAACCGTTCTTCAGAGAACTGAACTGGGGTCAGCTGGAGGCAGGTATACACACACCCACACACACACACAAAGCAAGTATGCTTTAAAACATATATACTATACAGAGCTGAACTGTGGTCTGCTGGAGACAAATAAAAACACCACATAACTAAAACACTTCTATTATTATATAGCTTATAACATGTATCTCTCTCTGTCTGTCTCTGTCTCTTATTCTGTCTCTCTCCATCTCTCTCCATCTTTCTATCGCAGGTCTTCTTCCTCCTCCATTTGTTCCTGATCCTAGGATGGTTTATGCGAAGAACATTGACGATGTGGGTGTCTTCAGTACGGTTAAGGGTGTAGTGTTTGATGCTAAAGATAATGAGTTTTATAATGAGTTTGCGTCAGGAACCATTCCGATTCCATGGCAGGAAGAGATGATAGAGACCGGAGTGTTTGCAGAACTGAATGTATGGGGTGACAATGGGAAACTCCCCAATGACCTTGACCTCAACTATGTCCAGAGCAAAGGAGGAGGGTGTGTTATGCTGTAGACAGACAGAGAGATGGAGAGAGGGAGAGAAGATTCACCAAATAAATCCAAGAAATAGGCAAGAAACACTGACTTCACACACATCACTCAGTGTAACACCTGCTGCACTAATGTTATATTTTCATTTATCTGTTTACATGTAAAGGTTTTATAGACATACAGAGGAATAAAATAAACAATAAAATAAAATACTGTTTAATGATGAATAAATAGCAGAAAGCAGCATTATCAGTTCCCTCTGTTTACTGAACACACACACACACACACACACACACTGAACTGAAAGTTTTCATTTTCCCTTCTGAAGTTTTTTAAAGTTTCAGAGCATAAGTCACTTCTTACTTGCAAAATACTCTAAACCTCTGTGTGTGTGTGTGTGTGTGTGTGTGTGTGTGCGCGCGCCACTACTATACTGTGTGTGACAAGTTTTAGTTTTCAGCTTCCTTTCACTTCAGTTCCAACTTTTGGGACTAGGAGACGCCAAAACACACTCGCTTTCATAAACATGTTGTTTTTGTTTTTCACTTTATAGCAAAGCTGAAGTTTGGTGACATGTGATCTGTGAGTTTGACTGACTGATACAGGAGCTCATAAAGAAGTGTGTTGAGTGTCTCGGCAAGTCACATGATCTCTTAACTATAAACAAGAAGTATCAGCCACACTGAGTGTCCATACTGTGACTGTGACATCACATCCTGTCACCTTTTAGTAGCAGAAGTTCTACTGTGTGAGTTGTTAAAGTCCAGTTTCAGATTCAAACATCTATCACTGTGATTCTGACTGGGTCTCACACACACACACACACACACAAACAGACTTCAGACTCCTCACTTCCTCTCCAACACAATGAGAGAGAAAACACAAGAGTGCAAAAGAAGAAGTAACCATCACCAAGGGGAATATTTACTGGCTGAAAGAGAAAATGCACGCCCTCGCACCCCATCTCACACACACACACACACACATGCACATCATCACACACACGCACATCATCACACACACACAAACTCCATCACTCATACAGGACTGTTCGTCATGACAGGAGCAGCAAAACCGAGGTACAGATAATTGGCTTTTTATTTCTACCAAAGTAAAGACAAACTGTGTGTGTGTGTGTGTGTGTGCGCTTGGGGTGGGCAAGACACATAGGTCACAAATTGTTCCTCTTTAGTTTGTTAGCTTCTTTACTTATTTACGCAATGCAGCAATTTCTTCATCGGGAAGTGTTGAAGTGAGGAAATGCCAGTGAATCATTTAACAGTAAATTGTTTAGCAGGGAGTCATTTATTAGTGAATCATTTATCAGTAAATCTGACACAATGAAGGTTCACTACAACACAAATACTAATTCCAACTTTAGGCAGACCTCAGACCACTTTTAATTTAAACACACACACACACACACACACACACACACACACACAGATTGCTGGTTTTCTGCATGGTTCTATGATGTGGTTCTCTAACAGCAGTAGTTTCCCTGTGAACTTTTTTGTTTTCCTGCATGTGAACCGTTCTAAAGTTCCACTGGAACTGTTTAACAGAAAACACAGAACTCTTCTTACAGCAATGAAAACTCTGTAAATAATGTTTGGCACCCTTTATTGAAATACATTAATTAATTAAAAATGTTATTATAGTTGTTGAAGTTAATAATAGTAACAATAAGAACAACAATAATCATCATCATCATCATTATCATCCATTTATCCTCAACTGCTTAATTCCGTTCTCAGATCAGATTCTGCCTCAGCTGTGAGTTTGACATCTTCGTCTTATGTTTGAATTTATTGTTAAATCTCTTAGTAACAAGAGGGAATTTGTCGCTTCAGGAAAAAGAGCTGTTGTAAGCAGAATAAAGAGCTTACTGAAGATGAATAAATGACAATACAGTAAAATCTCACTCAGATTACTGATCCCACCATTTACTGTAGTGCTGAAACACACACACACACACACACACCTGGACTCTCTTTCATTTAGAAATCACATTTCAAATCTCTAGATGTCTTTAGCACTTATACTTCTCCTGCTGTGTGATAGAGAATGAATAAATTAATGATGTTTTATAATGACCATCTGATCTACTACATTATCTAAGCTGCTACACTTTATATATATTTCCTATGTATGTATGACTTTGTTTAATTTTGTGTGATTCTGTGTACATTATGGTATTATTGCCCATATTTATTGTCCGTATTTACTGTTGTCTCTTTGTCCTTGTCAATGTTGCATGGTAGTTTCCTGAAGGAACTGTGTTTCCTTTTTATCCATTTCCCTGCAATGTGCTAAAACTGACAGTAAAACTGACTTTGACTGATCTGACCTGAACACACAAACTATTTACATTTACATTTACATTTTACAAACCCCAACACACACACAGCTTTACAGATGATGCACTGGAACACAATCTTATCTGCATTTTAAATGTCATGTATAAATCATGTTTTTGGTCATTTTTAGGGAAGTTTCAGAAGTGATGTGAAGCTGTTCAGGTTGAAAAATCCCCTGGATTCTGTGTGTGTGTTTTCCCTGGTGTGTGGACCTCATAAACACACAAACACACAAACACACAAACAAGGTTTAGATTTTGACAAACAGATGGCCGCTCTGAGACCTCGCCTCGCTCACAAACCAAACCTGCCACCTAAACCAAAGCCACACACACCAAACACCATCACTGCACACACACCGGCAGCGACCAGAGGAGACACACAGGACACACATACATCCTCATTAACAACGACAGAAGGCTTTCATCAGACAGGCCACACCCACCCATCCCGAGAGAACAGAGAGAAAGAGGAGAGACAGAAGAGAGAGTGGAGAACAGAGCTGCAGATGGACGTGGGACGATCAGGTACTGGATTTAAACTACACACGCACGCGCGCACACGCGCACACACACACACACACACACATACACACACTGTGTTTTACAGTAAATAATAAAATTACACTTCAAACAAAGATTTTCAGGTATTTTTATTTCATTCCTGAGTGTTTATGAAACATGTCAGTGATTTTTACTCTGACAATCGTTCCTACAGATTTTATCACTCATCCATTGGTCATTAATATACATAAAGCAGATATCAAAGATCATTATCAGTCATTAGTTGACTCACATAGCAAAGCAATAAAATTATACTACAGTTTAACCCCTACTGCTAACCCCAACTGCTAACACCTACTGCTAACTAACATTGTTAACCCCACTGCTAAAACGAGCTGCTAATGCTGTGTTCGTGGCATCTTGTAAGTGATAATGTGCAGGTTGTAATAATGTCGTTTCCCACATCGGTATGTTCAATGTGCAGAGTGGTGAAAAAACACGGATGCCTCCTTGAAAGCGCGTGTTTTGTTTGCTCTGTCAGAGCACATGAAGCTCATAAAAACTACTTTAACTGTACTTTTACAGTTACAGGCCTGGGTGGCTACTGGTGCTGTTCTACTGTAGTGAACTTCACACATTCATGCAACATTTTGGACTGAAATTGCATCTGAAAAGATGCAACAGTGGACAATAGGGAGTAGTGTTAGCAACAAGCTAGCCAGCGGACAATAGCAAGCAGCTTAGCAACAAGCTAGCCAGCTAACGTTAGTGATAATTCTAATGTTGATGATTAGCACCTCAGAACAGTGATTAGTACAGTCAGTGTTATAGATTTAACCGAGTGTTGTGTCTGTATATTAACTGATCTAAAGCCAATACTGCTGTAAACTCATTTAAAAGTAGAGAAGGGGAACTTTACACACTTCACAGTGCGAGCTGCCATGTTGATGTGATGTCACTCCGTAAATGGGGAAGGAACTGGAAGTTGAGAAGTCTATCTCAAGTTGACAAGTTTTCACCTCAAATGCAGCTTTAGCCCCTACTACTAACTCTTACTGCTAACTACTACTACTAACTCGTACTGCCAACTACTACTACTAACTCGTACTGCCAACTACTACTACTAACTCGTACTGCCAACTACTACTACTAACTCTTACTGCCAACTACTACTACTAACTCTTACTGCCAACTACTACTACTAACTCTTACTGCCAACTACTACTACTAACTCTTACTGCCAACTACTACTACTAACTCTTACTGCTAACTACTACTACTAACTCTTACTGCTAACTACTACTACTAACTCGTACTTCTAAGCCCTACTACATGAACTCGTACTGTTAACTCCTACTGGTCATAACAGATGGTTAATGAAGTGCACTATGTTGAGGGAAGGTCATTAGCACTACATTTAAACATGGTGCACGTTTAAATGGCTAATCCACTGAACTCAAAGTTTTAAAATGAGAGCCATTTTCAGTGTCCATTTGGTTTCTTTTGTGTTTTTGTAAATTAAATTAATGAAAAGTTCATAAAAACTGTAACCATTTTATACCAAAGACTAAGACCTTGTCTGTATATACAGAAGAACAAAAGGACAAATTTGACATGCATGATGCATTAATCAAAGCCAAATAGCAGCAGAGAGTGTAAATTATTTGTTGTTTTGTGTTCAGAGCCAGACGGCAGTGAGACAGACGAGGGCGTTAAAGCAGAGAAGAGTATGAAGAGCTCGACAGCACCCCCTCGTCACCTAGACGAGAAACACTGCCACTGCATCTGTCACCTCCCCCGGCCAGGCATGAGGCTGATGTGGGTTCCCGTGGAGGACATGGAGGACAGACCATATGCAGGACAAAACGTGAATAATGGCTCTCTACAGTGGGAGGACAAATCTCCAGGCATGGAGGACACGGGCCGGAGACGGAGGACGAGCATCATAGTAGAACGCACTGCTGTGAAATCTCCCACAATGCCTCAGTGCTACAGCTGCCGCAGTTTCCGCCTCCATCACAGCCCACGGGACGAGGCGGCAAGTGAGGGCATATATGAGAGCATGGAGGTGTTCTCTTCACAGCCTCCAGAGGAACCCATATATCTACAGCTCCAACCATCTGATGACACCTCCCCAACCCCGCCCACCAGACCAATACCCCCACCCCGCCCACTCTCCACCCTGCGGACCCGTCAGAAAGAAAGGCGGAGCACGCAGCCTGTTCTAGCCTATGTACTCTCACCGAGAGGAGGCCGTCCACCAATCAGACCTCACAGCAGCTGTGAAAGAGGAAGTGGAATCCCACCTCTACGAAAACCAAAGACAGGTAAATACAGGAAATCAGCAGAGATGTGAGACATGAAAGAGAGAGAGAGAGAGAGAGAGAGAGTCACAACATGTAAATAATATAATAATCTAGGGCTAAAAATTCCTTCAGAAGGAACTTTGACTCCCACAGTTGAAGCACGCAAGGCATTTTACACAATTCCGGGGCAAATTCACGTTCCAATACATTCCAAAACCTATTGTTCTATACAGGAGTGAGGTGTGGGGGCCACTCACCAACCAAAACTTCACCCAAAAGCACAAACACCCAGCTGAAATTTTACAAACAGAATTCTGTAAGAGTTTTCTTCAGGTTCACAGAAACACCCCACATAACGGCTACTGAGCCGAATTAGGCCCTAATTCATTAAATACTGAACCATTAAATACTGACTTCATTTAAAAAACAGTGACTCGCACTCGTACCACCACAAAGCCCTGAACACAGCACAGAGACCCCTCACTGAGCTGGTCCTGAACCTCAGCACACTAACACTACACTTACACTGCACTAACGCACACTTACACTGCACAAACACACACTAACACTGCACTAACGCACACCAACACTGCACTGATGCGCATCAAAACTACACTGACGCACATCAAACAATAAAGCTAATTAAATTGAGAAACAGAAAAACAAGAGAGACGGTGATAGAAAGACAGACAGTTTTATTATAATAGTTTGTATTAATCTGAATTTTCATTTTTATTTGTAGAGGACCAGAAACAAGATGGAAACACAGAGACAAAAGAAGACACTGAGTAAGACTGCACAACCGCTACACAGCCACACAATACAACAAATAACTGTACAACACAACTACACAATACTGTGTCTATCCAACACAAATACACAACACCACAACACTGCCACAGATTACAGTCTCTCTCTCTCTCTCTCTCTCTCTCTCAGGAGTGGTGATCAGGAGCAGGTGATCTGTGACAGGGATGGTGGCAGTGATCATGCTGGAGGAGGTGATCATAGTGGAGAAGGTGACTATGGTGGAGGAGGTGATTATGGTGGAGGAGGTGATCATTGTGGAGGAGGTGATTATTGTGAAGAATGTAATTATGGTGGAGGAAGTGATCATTATGGTTGAGGTGATTATGGTGGAGAAGGTGATTATTGTGGAGGAGGTGATTATGGTGGAGGATGTCCTCATTGTGGAGAAGGTGATTATGGTGGAGGATTTGATCATTGTGCATGAAGTGATTATAGTGGAGAAGGTGATTATGGTGGAGGAAGTGATCGTGGTGGAGGAGGGGATTATGGTGGAGGATGTGATCATTGTGGAAGAGGTGATTATGGTGGAGAAGGTGATTATGGTGGAGGATGGGATCGTGTGGAGGAGGTGATTATGGTGGAGGATGTGATCATTGTGGAGGAGGTGATTGTGGTGGAGAATGTCCTCATTGTGGAGGAGGTGATTATGGTGGAGGATGTGATCATTGTGGAGGAGGTGATTATGGTGGAGGATGTCCTCATTGTGGAGGAGGTGATTATGGTGGAGGATGTGATCATTGTGGAGGAGGTGATTGTGGTGGAGAATGTCCTCATTGTGGAGGAGGTGATTATGGTGGAGGATGTGATCATTGTGGAGGAGGTGATTGTGGTGGAGAATGTCCTCATTGTGGAGGAGGTGATTATGGTGGAGGATGTGATCATTGTGGAGGAGATGATTATGGTGGAGGATGTGATCATTGTGGAGGAGGTGATTGTGGTGGAGAATGTCCTCATTGTGGAGGAGGTGATTATGGTGGAGGATGTGATCATTGTGGAGGAGATGATTATGGTGGAGGAGGTGATTATGGTTGAACAGCAGTGGAGTTACTTACTGAATGCTTTTATAGTGAAGTTGCCCTGAAAAACAACACGCTGTTTCATTTTCTTAATTTAAATTTCTACTTGAGAGTGAAGACATTCTCAGCTTTATCTGTTCAGCAGCACGGACACGAGAAGCTGAGAAAGATGTTTTGTTGCTCTGCTCTGAAATCAGACAGCAGGTTATTAAGGTTTGTGTAAGATACAAAATAGGCCAAAAGAAAACACATCACAAAATGCAACACACTTAAGACACCCTTATCCAGAGCGACTTACGTTTATACAACTTAGCAGTTGAGGGTTAAGGGTCCAGCAGTGGCAGCTTGGCGGTGCTGGGGTTTGACCTTCCAATCAGTAGTCCAACACCTTAACCACTAATCTACCACTGCTCCATCACAATAACAGAGACAGATTATGGTGGAGGAGGTGATCATTGTGGAGGGGTTGATTATGGTGGAGGAGGTGATCATTGTGGAGGGGTTGATTATGGTGGAGGAGTTGATTATGTTGGAGAAGGTGATCATTGTGGAGGAGTTGATTATGTTGGAGAAGGTGATCACTGTGGAGGAGTTAATTATGGTCCACCTCCTCCACCATAAACACCTCCTGCACAATGATCACCTCCTCCACAGCTATCACAATAGTGACAATACAATCTATCAGCCATTCTCGATACTATCATCAATCGCCCAAAGACTAACATCAATACTTTGTGCAGACACATGGACTACAGTCAGTAATTATACACCTACAGAGTGAAGTGGGAGGGAGGCAGAGCTGATCAAATGTGTGTGTGCGTGTGTGTGTACAGAGCCAGTGCAGCGTGTGAGCCCCGCCCCCCACAGGAGGTGTGTGAGCGAGTGTGTGATGCGAGGAAAGGTCACACTGTGGCAGAATCTCGGAACAGTGAAGCAGAGCGGAGTGTTACACACACTCACCTACAGAGAGAGACAGAGACAAGAGGTGAGACTGACAGACAGACAAATAAGCCATGTCACATATTTCAGCCAGTGACTGTACATGTGAGAGGACATTGTAACGGCGAGTCAGAAGTGAAGGCAGAATGTCTCTGAGGACCTCTAGTGGCTGGCTGCAGTACAATTTTTAACCCCGCCCATTCCCATGTTACTGAATTATTTTCAGGAGTAGTGTTCTGCCATTTTTACAAGTTCAGTTGACCCTGATATCTCCTGCAAAATTTTTTCTTATGATAAATGCTTTTTAAAGGAGTTATTTCATGATAAATTAAAGGGCGTGGTTGATGTGGTGATTGACAGATTTGGGTTGGGCTAGAAATGACAGTCGAGTCTCATGAACACATACGCACTTTCCAGCAAGCTCCTGAAGCTCTTACTGAGATTACAGCCCAGTGAACTCCATTTAACACCTTCAGAAATTGTTAGATTTACATTGTTGACAGCAAAGTCATGTCCTGTTCTGCTGTAAACTGTTCTGGCAGACTGTCAGTGGGGAGTTCTTTCAGTTTTCCTGGCATGTTGCTCGTTTTTGATGTCTTAGCTAGTTCTTTCTACTGATATTATAACTAGCAAACCAATGTGAGTAACAAAGTGACAGCATCAACCAGGGCAGCTAACACTCGCTACATTTAATAATAATTTATGATTGACTGTATGACTTAAGCTAACACCCGAGGTAGCTTGGTAAGGTTAGCTAGTCCCGCATTAATAGCACTTCTCCACTCAGACATGGAACTTACTGCAGGTGTCAGAGCTAGATGAACATCAGGTTGAGTGTACAGTCATTGATTTCAGCACTGAGTTCTAAACTTCTCTTTGAACTTTGACCTTTAGTGTATGTTTGAGGTTGTGACCTCGGAGACATCATACTTGCGTTCACTCAACGTGCTCAGAGATCACTTCCTGGGGTCACGGGAGCTGGATGACACGCTCGTCATCCACGACAAAAAGTCACTCTTCTCCAACATCCTGCAGGTGCACGAGGTCAGCCAAAGGTCAGTGCTATAGACAACAACAGCAACAATAATAATAATAATAATAATAATAATAATAATAATAATAATCGTCATCATTTTTATCTTGTTAATAAGTATTAGCATCCCCCCCAAACACATACACAAACACACACAGGTTCCTGCAGGATCTGCTGGCTCGAGTAGACGAGTGTGTGCTCATCTCTGATGTGTGTGACATCATCTACCACCACGCATGCACACACTTCTCTGTGTACATTGAATACGTCAGGAACCAGGTGTATCAGGAGAAGACCTACAGCAAGCTAATGTACGACACACGCACACATACATATGTCTCTTTTATCTTGCACAATGTTTTGCATTGTTCCATTTTTTTCGTGCTGCAAACATTTGTTGTGTGTGTTTAGGCAGTGTAACAGCGTGTTCCACACAGTAATAGGCAGTGTGTGTGTGTGTGTGTGTGTGTGTGTGTATAGGCAGTGTAACCGTGAGTTCCATACAGTAATGAGGCGATTAGAGCAATCTCCTCTCTGTAATCGGCTGCCATTTACCTCCTTCATGCTGCTGCCATTCCAGAGGATCACGCGCATCAAGATCCTGATACAGGTACACACACACACACACACACACACACACACACACACACACACAGTGTCAGACTGAACATTGATGTGAGCCTCCAGTCTAGTTTATGCTTCATCAGTACCGCTCCTGAGAGCCTTCTGAACCAAACCACAAGAATGTTCAGTGGTTCAGGATGGTGTGAGGAGCTCAGCTATCCATCAAATGAGGGGGGTGTGACAGGAGGCACTTAGAGAGTGACTACCCCGTGTCTGATCTGTTTTTCAACGTTCCCTCAGTGTGTGTTTCATGTGCAGTGATGTGTGTAAATGTGTTTTAATGTGTGTGTGTGTGTGTGTGTGTGTGTGCGTGCTTAATTGTAGAGTATTCTGAAGAACACATTGGAGGGTTCAAAAGAGGAAAACACAGCCTGTAGAGCTCTAACTACAGTGAATGAGGTTAGACACACACAAACACAGACACACACACCTTTATCACTGTGGCTGAATAATTCTACTCCTAAGTTACATACACACAAATGAAGTTTTTTTATTTAGTCCTCATTTAAGTGTTTAGCAATGAGGCAGCTGTTCAGTGTTATTACAGTAACTACAGTACAGACTCATCTGTTCTCCAGCTAGAGAAGGTTCATCCACCTGGTGCAGTACAGACAAATCTTCATGTTTCATGTTGGTGATGTGTGTATGTTTGTGTGTGTGTGTGTAGATAATCAAAGAGGCAAACACACAGGTGGGTCAGATGAAGCAGATGGAGGAGCTCATACACATCGCCACTATGCTGGAGTTTGATAAACTCAAGGTCTCAAACAACATACACGCCAGAACACACAAACACACACAAATGCACATAGCTTTGCAGTATCCCCACCCTGTATTACACATTAACCCTGTCCATCCCATAATACTCCAGGCGATCCCTCTGGTGTCTCGAACGCGGTGTCTGGAGAAACAGGGCGAGCTACAGGAGCTCATTAAAGGAGGATCAATGTTCAGTTTCCGCTTCCGTTTCCACCCCGTCTACATCTTCCTCTTCAATGACATCATCATCCTCACACGCAGGATGTAAGCACGCACACACACACACACAGCAACAGGAAATGCAGTAGCAGGAATAATACTCACTCATCTCTATTTGTCATTCTCTCTCTCTCTCTCTGGCTCTCTCTGTTTGTCTCTCAGCAGTGTAAATACAGATCGCTTCCTGGTCCTTGACCACGCCCACCGCTCTCTGGTTCAGGTCCAGCCCCTAGAGGGAGGAACTCAGTTAGACCACACCTTCTGTCTAATAATGCTGGAGAATCACCAGGGCAAGATGTGTGAGCGTGTACTAAAGGCTAACACAGAGTACGACACACATGCAAACACACATATATAAATACACATACACAAATGCACACTCACCATTGTAATGTTTGTCTCTTTGTTTATCTGTAGGTCAGACCTGCACCGGTGGACAGCAGCATTTCCGTCTGTCTCTATGACATCGGAATTAAAGGAAGAGAGAGTGTATGCTGACTGGGGTGAGCTTCTCACACACACACACAGGGGACCTAATTCTACTCACACACACAGCTCAATGACACAACATGCATGTGTTCAGTTCTCCAGTGGGTGTTTCAGTCTGTGTGTGTGTGTGTGTGTGTGTCAGACTGCCCACAGGTCCAGTGCATCCAGCAGTATGTTGCAAAACAGGCTGATGAGCTCAGCTTAGAACCCTCTGACATCATCAATGTTATACGCAAAACAAACGAGGGTAAGTGACAAGTTAAACAGTGTGTGTCTGTGTGCTGTAGTGTTATAGATGCTGTGTATTTCAATGTGTTGTGTTGCTGTAACATTGTTCATTATTGTGATGATGCAGGTTGGTGGGAGGGGATTCGACTCTCAGATCAGACGACTGGCTGGTTTCCTCACGATGTCGTGATTGAGGTCACCAACGAGCACCAGCGCCGCCGCAACCTCCGAGAACAATACAGAATCTCCCATGCAGCCAATCACAGCACTGCAAGCACAGCCTTACTACAGGCAGCCAATCACAGCACTGCAAGCACAGCTTTACTACAGGCAGCCAATCACAGCGTTCCAAACAGCCAGTCATGAGCACCAAGTTCATCTTGAGCATCCAATCACAACATACCAGAATGAGCCGAAGCACAGCTAGCTAATCAGATGCTCCAAACTCCAAGCTCTACCACTGACAGCCAAACCAAACACTTCCAATGCTGCTGTACAACTGTCCACCAGTCAGGGCAAGGAGAACTCGGTCAGCCTATCAGAGCATGCTGAGCTCAGCGTGTGTGTGTATGCGATACAGTGACAGCTCTCCAGTACACATTATCGTAACTAAAATCATTGTTATGTTTAAAATGTAAATAAACATTGTGAAATTAAATCTGTCAAGCGTGCGACTATGAGTGAGTTGAGTGTTAAATACACTGCGCTGTGATCAACTCAAACACAGGACAGAATTACACTCAATAAACTGTCAGATTACTGTGTTGACAAGAAAATTCAATTTTATTTATATAGCACTTTTAACAGTGGATATTGTTACAAAGCAGCTTTACAGAAATCCAGATATAGATGTAAATTTAGATCCATAATGAGCAAGTCAGAGGTGACGGTGGTGAGGAAAAACTCCCTGAGACGACATGAAGAAACCTTGAGAGGAACCAGACTCAAAATGGAACTCATCCCCATCTGGGTGACACCAATTATAAATAATTGTGATTATAAATAATTACTTTTCTATAAATGTATGTAGTCAAGCAGTGCTAACTGTGTTGAAATTGTTTTAGCTTTAAGTCTACAGTATCAAATTGAAGTTATCCACTGAATAATGAATGAGACTTGAGCGTAAATTGTTTTCAGTAAGTGCAGTCTTTCGACTATGTAGGCGAGACCATCCACAACCATCTTTAGGGTATCAGTGTGGTACCATCCACAGCAACCTTCCAAAACTTTAGGCTGTGAATGTGGGGCCATCCTCAACAGCAGCAAGAGATTCTCAGGTGAAGGACAATGATGATGGGGAGGCGTGATGAAGAAGGGGAGAGGATTAGTCTTGTTGGCAGTTAAGATTTGAATTCCTGCAGGTTTGTAAGAAAATAATCAGCCTTAAAAAGCAACAAGGGAATAAAAGTTACTCCATTAGTAGTCAGAGCTGTCATTATAATGCAATTTTGACAAAATAGTGCTGATACCAGGTGCCAGTCATGATTCTCCACAACAGACTAAAACAACTAACACCACTGGTCACCCAAAACTCAGATTATTAGCATCAAGTTCTGATTTTCTCTTTTAAACCTTTTAAGTTACCCTTAAAAATTATAACATGTTCTCATTCAGACACATACATGTTTGATGTACAAATAGAGACACACTGATTTAGTTCTGAAAGTTTATTTCTTAAACTGTCAGTCCATTACATCACAGTTGTGTCTCATCTAAACTCGCACGGTCTGGCCCCTAGTCCCACCCCACATCAGGCCCTCCCACTGGGTGGAGTTCAGCTCTGTGCTCCGTGACTCCGTGCTATCAGGAACCTCATCAGTGGGGTCAGAGAGAGAAACGGCATCACTAGGAGTTTCTGGAGTCACTGTGCGCATCACACACACACACACACACACACAGATAAACACCTGACAGAGAAACAATGAGCTACACACTGTGATGATGGAACACACTTTTACCTGCTGCTGCTGTTGATTTTGTCTTAAACACAGTGTTGATCATTTCCGGTGTAGTGAACATCAGTGGAGTCACAGTGAGGTGAAGCTCAGGAGTGGGTGTGACCAAGGACACACCCATCTCTGTGGTTTAATGGTCATGTAACAGAGAGACATGTCATGTACTTTAGTCTCTAGCAGAATTCAGATATTCAAACTGGCTAATATTGATATAAATGCGACTGTACACACTGTGAAGGTAAATTAGACACAGCCCAAATTCTCTGGATAACAGAGGAGCTGGCAACCCTCAGTCTGCTGTACAGATTGTGGGTAGTGTACCTCGCTCTGTGGATACTCTGCTCTCCCACTCAGCTTTTTCCTCTGTGATGGTGAGTTGATACTCTGAACCTGTTAAAGCAGTTCAAAGGGTTGAAGAAAAATGATGCTCAGTTACTTTACGTCTAAAAGTTTACACACCTGGCGTTGAGACATTTCCCTGTAGTGCATGTGCCGTCAGCCTTTTGGTTTTAAGTGAAGGAATGTGAGTGATGTGAACTCCCTCCAGCACTGCAGATGGCAAAACTTCACTCCTCCATGAGGAGAGAGACAGTGGGCCAGCTAGCACCTCCTGCTGCAAAGCTGAGGATAACACACACACACACACACACACACACACACACACACAGAGTCTCTCTCTTCCTCTCACAAACACACAGGCTAATGGGTCACTGTGGATGTTTATGTAAATGCAAGTTCACCCTGCACGTGTGTGTCTGCATGTTCTGGGTTCTTCCACATGGATCCAGGGGTTCCAAGCTCTGGTTCTCCAGGTTCCATCTGCGCAGAACCAGCCTGTGTGTTTTGTCTCTCAACATCAGTCTGTCTGAACTGATCAGACGTATGACAACTTTCACACACAGAGTGATCTCCATCTGCTGACCTCCAACTAACACACACATACAAGCCACTGTGAAGCAGCAGTGGGACTGACTGAGTGTGTGTGCGTGTGTGTGTATGTGTGTAAGTAAATTCAGACCTTCCCTGGATGTAGGAACATGCTCTGCTGGAGGAGGAACTCTGGAGTTCAGCTTTCAGACTGCAGCTAATAAAGATCTGAGACATGGAAAAAAAACTGACTGAAAAAGATTAAACACCACCACTAGAGTGAGTGTGTGAGTGAGTGTGTGTGAGTATTTATATTGTCTTTATGTATTGTTGGTGTACCTGTGCGCTGTGCACCTGCCTGAAGATGAAGGTGTGGAGCTGAAGATGGAGTTTATCAGACTGAATTCTGGGAAGGAATTGAGATGTGGAGTTCGTCTGCTGTCCGTCTGTAAAACACCTGAACGTGAGGACACCCCAGGGGGTTTGTGGGCAAGAAGGGGGACATGCACACAAACACACCAGACACAGACATTTAATGGCACAACGTTTACCTTTTTTCTGAACCATTGTGCGTGAGATTTTATATATACTGTGTGTATAGCGAGAGAATGTGCGTGCATGTCTGACCCATTTTGTATAAACTTGTATCTGGGGACTGAATTCGTATCGCGGGTCGTCGTAGCAACACAATCTTGAACAAACACTCGCAGCTCTAGCAGGGGTGCAAACACAGATGCCTCCATGTTTATCATGTCCCCCAGGAAGTACACACCTCCTCGCACCACCTGCCAATCAGCTGCTCGCACCAACAGGAAGTGATGTAATGAAGAGGAGTTCACTATAAACAAACACACTGATGAGTGTTTTTCTTCACTCACCGGACATCAGACGCAGAGCAAAGTGCAGGGTGTGTTCAGCGGAGTGCGCGCTCAGGTGTGGGAGCCATGTGGGGACGAGCGAGACACCGTCAACACCAAACCTCCTGAAACAAACACACTTACTTTAATACTGTGTGACCAAGGGAGTGTAACTAAGGAGAAGTGTTTAATACTGTATTGGAGTGAGGCCTTCACATTCTCACATTATTGAATGTTTTCGTTGTTTTTTTGGACATCGAGGCGTACTCCCTGAAGCGAGCTAACTCGATAAGCCAGCCTTATTTCAACAAGCCCAGCTAATTTACGTCAATTTCGGTTCCACAAACGAAGCTAATCGTAAGCCCCAATGAGTTACTATAGCAACATAGGCTTTTGGACAAACCTGCTCCGTGTCAGGTTAGTTGAGACGCTTAGTTTAACTTGAATTCTATTGGCCATGCCTTGTTCTTTCGTAGTCCCATCAGGCAGAAACAATAACAATTTTTCCAACATAGCGCACACTGAAAAGCGAATATGCGGTCAGTTAGATTTAAGAGAAAACAGGATGTACACTTACCATCCACTTTAATAGGAACACCTGTGCACCAGCTCATTTATACAGTTATTCAATCAGCCAATCATGTGGCAGCAGCACAGTGCATAAAATCATGCAGATACAGGTCAAGCACTTCAGATAATGTTCACATCAAACATCAGAATGAAGAAAAAGTGTGATCTGACTTTAACCGTGGCATGGTTGTTGGTGCCAGATGGGCTGGCTTGAGTATTCCAGAAACTGCTGATCTCCTGGGATTTTCACACACAACAGTGCGAAAAACAAAAAAAAAACCCTGAGTGAGCAACAGTTCTGTGGGTGAAAACGCCTTGCTGATAAGAGAGGTCAGAGGAAAATGGCCAGAATGGTTCGAGCTGCCAGGAAGTCTATAGTAACTCAATCACTCTTTACAACCATGGTGAGCAGAAAAGCATCTCAGTATGCACAAAACACTGAGGTGGATGAACTACAACAGCAGCAGTCCACATCAGGTTCCACTCCTGTCAGCCATGAACAGGAATCTATCATAGGCACACGGACGGTTGGGGACTGGTGAGACAAAAATCTCAACCCAAGTCTTCAACTGTCCAGTTTCTGTTTTTTTTTCTGATTTATTCTGTCATATTTTCTGCCATGCTGCATCTCCAGCTTTGTTAATTGCTGAAGTGTTGCTTTTATTGTAATGTTTTTATACTCATCATATAAATTAATTATAAGTCATTGTTCAGCTGGAGCGAGTAAAGCAGCTCTCTCATTCGCTGCCATAGCGCTACATTGTCACTCCACTGATAGGGCTGATTATATAAACGTGTGCACACCCATGACCCTCAACTGGCCAATTCCAGCGTGAATTAACAGAAATAATTTACACCTGAACTTCACTGATTAAACTCACTGGCCTGTTACACTAAGCCAAGCCATAATATTTCTAATAAGCCCTGCTTTATTAGCTCACCCTGTGGGAACCCCCTTCCCAGTCACATACCTCCTGTAAGCACACTCCACAGGGACAGAGGTCTTCTCCTGTCTTATCACCCCATCGACAGAGGGAACAGGAGTGTACACGAGCATGTTAGTGTAAACGAGGGCATCGGCTGTCAGCTGGACACAACACAGGAAGTGATGCAAAGTTTAAAGCTTCATGTGCTATTGAAAACACTGAGTTCAAATCCCAGCACTACCAGAGATTATTATTAATAATAATAATAATAATAAATCATCATCATTTCAGCTGGGCATAAAGCATTTATTAACACTGGCACAGTGACACAGGAACAAAGGGATGTGAAATGTCCACATTAACTACTTAATATAGTAGAGCATGTGTGTTTTATACCCAGTAGAGAGAGAGAGAGAGAGAGTGTGTGTTTTATACCCAGTAATAATAAAAATAATTTTTATTTATAATGTGCCTCTCTTACACTCAAGGTGCTACAACAGTATAAAACAACAATAAAAAAAAACCAACACAACTCCATAATAGCAATCACAATGACAACACAATAACAACAATGACAACAACAACTGTAAGATTATAACTTAAAAGCTTCACTAAAGAGATATGTTTTGAGTAATTTCTTAAAACAATCAAAAGACGGAGCATTCCTAATACAACCCCTGGCAAAAATTATGGAATCACCACACTTAGAGGATGTTCACCCAGCTTTTTTACTTTATAGCAAAAAAACAAATCACAGATATGACACAAAAAAGGTTTTGTTCAATAGCTTAACATTCTGGCTTTGTGAAACATACATAAAAAAAAAATTCACTGACATTTTTTTTTTAATGGCATGTCTTTTTCCA
>CM040480.1:133222-153247 GCA_022758105.1 Pangasianodon gigas
CCAGGTGAAGACTCCCACTGCTCAGCAGGTGAACAGCCCAGTGAAAAGTCCAACCACTCAGCAGGTGAACATCCAGGTGAAGAGTCCAACTGCTCAACAGGTGAACAGCCCAGTAAAGACTCCAGCCTTAGAGCAGGTAAACAGCCAGGTGAAGAGTGGGCAAGTGAATGGCCAGGTGAGCTCGCAGGTGAAAACTAACATGACATCATCACAGGTGACATCAAAGAAGACATCGAGTAGCTCCTCCCCACTCAGCCCACTACCTGCATCACAGTTCCCAGCACCTGTCAGTGACCTGGAGTGTCTAGAGAAAAGGGGCGGGGCCAGAAAGGAGTCGGCTGAGGAGGTGCAGTCGATGGAGGTCAGGTGAGGCCGTGTTCCAAACCCGTCACATGATTGGTCAGTTCTAAAAGGACTGAACCCTAACCCTTAACCCCTGTAGTAAAGTGCATTATGGGTATTCTGTTTGGACAATAACCTGTTGCGTTGCTGAAGACAAGTATCCGTGTTTCCCCTCAGCCCCGTGTCTAAAGAGGAACTGATCTCAATCCCGAAGTTTTCTCCTATCTCTGAAGTTCAGAACGTTGTGAGCAACACTCGAGCGCTGGAGGACCTGCTGGATCTGACTGGTCACGTGACGTATCCCATAATGCCGCGCAGCACCGCGCTCGGAGACTGCAACAAAAACGTGATTGAGCCGAAACAGACTTCTAACACACTGAACACGAGAAGCAGAAAGGAGTGAGAGGTGAACACACACACACACACACACACACACAGACACACACATAGACATATACACACGCACGCACACACACACGCATACACATATACACACGCACACACACACAGAGTTAATAAGAAAAAATGGCAGCTTGTTACGCATGTTACTGACAAACCGCAAAGAAGTGTAAACTCCTCTGTCCTGAAGACGTCAGAAAACTTAAAGTTACAGCTTTACCTCTGACTGTTACAAAGCGCTGACACTGGAGACTCCTTCCATAAATGTTACATAAACACATTTCTCCTTACAGAAAACTTCACCACATCAATGATTACACACGTTTTTAATCCGTTTATGTGGAGCGTCCGCTGTACACGTCTCTGTGAATGAGCTGTTACTATAGAAACGATAACGTATCAGAATGAGCGCATTAATAGAAACCTGAGCTGCTGTTATAGAAAACTAATCAACACCTTCTGACCAATCAGAGTGCAGAACTCAGCAGCAGTGTGATGTAATAGCATTTAATAACTGTACTCTGAGTTTCCACTGTGTTACTTCACACTTGTGTGTGTGTATGTGTGTGTGTGTGTGTAGGTTGAGTGAGTCACACAGAGGAAGAGGAAGAAGAAAAAGAGGAAATGCTTCATCACTGGATGGATAGACTGAGCATTATCTTCAAACATTAGCCACATTAGCATTGTCCTGCTACAGCTAATAATAATAACACAGAGACTGAAATCCATCATTAATCAATCTGCTGTTTATTTATTTATTTATTTCTCTGTAATGAGAACAGTGTGTGCTGTTTATTAGCTCTGGGTAAATGTGTGTACTGGGCATGTGCTGATAATCGAATACACAAAATATCTAATCACGATATCTGATTTGATTTCATCGTTTAAAACTACACTCGTTTGTCTCACTTGGAAATGATTGTAATTTTTTTTTAAACATGATTATTTTGGACAGAATGCGAGTGTGAGAAACGTGTTTACAGAACTGAGACATCATCGTTGTGTTTGCAGATAAACCGAAGTCATTTCCATAACAAGCTAACGCAACGCAAACAGAGCAGGTTGGCTAGCATTGCTTAGTTAATTAGTTAATTAGTTAGTTAGTTAGCTATGTTAGCCAGCATGTTCTTTTCTATAAGAGCTAATGGTTTAAAATCTGTGGTGCACTATCGTGATGTCATACTGCGATTAAAAAAACCCTGATTGTGGTATAGAAGCACGCCGGGTGTGTAAATAACTGTACATTTATACAGTATATATAAATATGTTTGTAAAATGACGGCCAGCCAAAGTACATGAAAGAGAAGAAAAACCTGACAGACTAAAAGACATACGATATTCTTCACTACAGTGGAGGAGATTATTAGCGTAAACAGTAGACTAGCGCTGCTATACAGTAAACGGGACTGGATTTATGCTAATATGCTCCGTTTTCCTGCACTGCATTGCTTTATCGCTTATCAACACACAGTATGTTTATTGTGTAGCGATTAGTTTGGACAATTTTAAAGCATTAAGTATGCACTTAACTAGCTAACTTAATAAAAAATAAAACACACACACACAGCATAGGTGAGATGCTAGCTAGCCTGAGTGAGCCAGTAAGCTAGCTGTGTTAGCGAGCACGTTCTTTGCTACAAGAGCTAATTCTGGTTAAAAAGCATCCTGTACCAGAAGCCAGAGATAATAAAGCGTAAGAAAGGTGAAGGTGATGATGATGATCATGTTAAAAAATGTAAAAACCGGCACGTTAGCGCTGTGTTGTATTTAGCTAACAGTAGAACTGCAGCGTCATGATAATGAAAATGAATTCTGCTTTGTGGACTTCATGCTTTTACTAAAACACTAAAATACAAATTATTTTATGCTCGAGCTCACTGCGCTGTTTTCTGTAGAAGGCTAATCATCCCATGAACGAACTGACTACAAGTGCCACATTCTCTGTTTCTAGATTTCTTTTGTTTTTTGTGAAGCAGAACGTGTGTACATGATCCTGAACCACACGCTGTATTAGCATTTAGCGTTTAGCACACAGCGGTAACGAGGCCTTCGTGTTAGCGTCAGGGTTTAGCCTGATTAAGGGGCTGCTTCAGATCCATATTTTCACTGTAATGTTGTAGAAATTATGAGTGACAGAAATCTGCTGTGGGGTGAAGATGAGGCGGTGGTAAAGATTTCTGCTCCTGTTTACTGTGTTTCTGTGTGATGACGCACCGGAAAGTGTTTTCCTCGAAACGGGACTCATCCTTTCTCCTGCTAGCGGATAAATCATCTTACTGCACATGGACTTTCTGTAAACAAGCTGCATGAAGCCTGAACGCCATATTACGCTTATTAATAATAATGCTAAAAAATAAAAACATTACACAATTACAAAATCTTTTATTGTGTTTCCTGTGTGTGAGTTTCATTAACGTTAAACTTTCTCACTTCACTTTACTGCTTTGCTCAGAAACGACTCGCTGTGCCATAAATAAACATTATTATTATTATTATTAATAATATTAGCAGGGAATAAACTGTGAAAAGTTTTTAGAGAAGATGGAGGGACAGGTTCAGTGAGGGGGGTGTTTACATTTAAATACCTGTTAGCAGGTGTATCAGCGAGCAGAGTTTTTACCCACACGCCAGTAAAACAACGAACAATTTTCAATCCTTTAGGGATCAGTAAAGTACTCTGTGTATCTAAATTACTGATGAAACGCCCTGAAACTCATTTCTCAAGGAGAGCAAACGATAAAATTAAGGTTATAGGCGTCAGAAATCTCGTTACACATGAACCAGTTAATTAGCTCAATCTATATCAGAGCATAATTAATGTGGAAAAGAATAATTACATATTAAAAAGGTAAGAATCAAAACAATCTCTAATAAAATAATACTGGTTATAATTTCTCTTTTTCTTTTGAAATTCAGTTTACAGATATTCCACTGTTCTGTTCTCAACTGACCTGGTGATTAACATCACAGAGCAGCGTTAATCCGAACTCTGGGATGAACTAACCTAATAGGATAAAATAAAATGAAATAAAATAAAATAAAAAATAAATAAAACTCCACCAGCACATTTTTATATATCTTTTAATATGTCAATATGTTTATCAGTAAATATATCAAATAAATCAAAATTTAAATTAAAAAGTAAAGTAGCTACTTTTTAGTAGTTACTTTTTTCTTAAAGTATATATTGATGGCTGGATTTAAGGATTTATAATAATAATAATAATAATAATAATAATAATAATAATAATAATAATATATAGAAATAGTAAAATGTACCATTTACATAAAAATTACATAAAAATGTGTAAAAATGTGTTTTTTTATGGATATAATATTCTAAAAGTCCTATTTATTAGTTTTAAAGTTTAATTAAATATTAATTTAATATTAATATATATATATATATTTAATATATTAATAAATATTAATCTAAATAAATATTAATTAAAAATATAACTACTGTATTATAATCTGATATTAGCTATAGAAATGACATTATAGAATTACTAGTTTAAGTTTTATAATATGAAATTAAGTGATTGTATGTAGTGTATCTGCACATATAGAGTGTGTGGTGAGAATGTTGTGATAATTTTATTAACAGATTTATTAATATTAAAGGTTTTAGTGCTGGATTGTGTGAATGCTGCTGTAAATGATGAAGTGAAGCTCAGCAGAATAGTGACTTTACTGTGGCTCTGGTTTAATGTACTGGTTTAAAATAAGGTTTAAATGCTCTGGAGAGAGATAAAGGTCGCTAACTGAGAGGAATTGTTGTGTTTATCGCTGCTGGAGTTTATTTAAAGCTGACGGAGCACAGCAGCTGAGGGTTTACCGTCAGGGAGGAATGTTAGTTAGCTTTAGCGCGTTAACTCGCTCAGGCTGATCTGGAGTCAGTCTACAGCGCCAGCATTCGGTCATTTCCGTTAACACTCGGACAGTGAAGCTGATCTGAGATCAGGTTTACGTCACACCCCGCCCCTCAGTTGTCAGGCGCCATATTGTTTTGTCGTCACCTCTTCATCAACCAGCTGTCGGAGGACGTTATCTCTCACCCGTTCTAACAAACCCCGCCTCTCGCGCGCTGGGATTGGCTGATATCAAGACCTCTCCTGGAGTATGATTGGCTAGATGCATCCTCGCGCTTATTATTTTTAAACAGACACTTGGATTATCCAATCGTATTCGAGGAGGCGGGTTTTTATAGAATTATTACTGTGGGGGAAAATTACGGCGTAGGTTGCGGTTCTGTGTAGCTTTAGCGTCGGTTTGCAGTCGACGCATTATGGACGCAGAGACAAAAATATAAGTTAGATCTACGACGATATATTCAAAACGTCGATTTAATGTATATATTTAAATTAATTTTCAACGGATTTTTGCTCCAGAGTGATTAAGATTACGGTTAAGAAGGTTTAGCGAAGTAGCTAGCTCTTAGTGCTAGCTGAACTAGCTTCTTGCTAGCGGTGTTTTAACGTTAGCTTCACGAATAACCTTGGGTGAGTACTTTGATACAAAATGAAGGGCAGTTCATAGTTTAATAAAATGTTAACGAGTTTTAATGACTGAGATAAGTTTATTTTTAACACGTCGAGGTGTTAATGTGGTGTGTATAACATTATTAGTTATAAAGAGTGGAGTTTGTTGAGCGAGTTTAGTTTAGCTGGCCTGCATTCGGTTAGTCTCCAAACACAGAGTAATATATAAATAATAATAATAATAATAATAATAAAACAGCGTGCATTTAATGTTTTTAATATCTTATTTATTTGTGTAGTGTATTTCTTGTGCAGTTTTAACAATGTTTACTTTCCAAACTGGGAGATTGTGTGTTAATAGTAATTTAACTGAATTGATTTAGAGTTTTGATTTTTGTTTATTTCCTGTTCAGTTGTCCTGGTAACGTGACCAGAAAACTTTAATGCCATTATTACCATTATTATTATTATTATTACTACTTTTCCTCCATTAAAACTAGTCCTTGGTTTGTGTAAGAAGAGCCTTCTCCTGTCATCTCTCTCCAGACTTCCAGCTTTTCTTCACATTTCTCTCCTCATAATTAATAATAGTTTTATTTTTTTCCCTTAAAGTGAGCTTTATTTCAGAGTCCTGGTTTATTTTCCTGTCTGCAGGACTGTGAGCAGTGTGAAGATGGTGAGACCTCACTCAGGTTCTCCTCGTTCCAGACAGAGGTACTCCTTTATCTCATTCCCCGGAACACTTTATCAGTTCGTATTGGCGTCTCACTGTTCGTCTCCGCTGCTGTTTTTCAGGTCCTTCTCTGATAGTGGTCACGGCGAGCACCGTGGAGGGCGAATCGGTCCGTCTTCTAGGGGATTTCGAGGCCCCCCAGGTAAGGCCCCTCCCAGCTGGAGAGAGGGCAACAGCGGAGGACATTCGCCTTACCCCAGGGACAAGAGACCTCAGATGGGAGAACTGAGAGAGAGACCGCACGGACACTGGACGCATCAGAACCAGGATAACTTCAGACCGTACCCCATGTCTCAGGATTCTCAGCGTGGCCGCAGGAGGTCCTCCCCGTCCCGCTCGAACCGCCCTCCCCCTGTCCAGCACCGCCACTCCCCTCACGGACCATCAGCCCACCACAGGCCCTTCCACGGGAACCATTCCGGCCACGTTTCTCCTTCTTCCCGATATTTCCACAGCTCTCCGTCAGACCGCAGGGGTCCGTCGCCACAGAACACCTTCAGACCCCCGCAACGATACCAAAACCCTCCCCATGAGCAGGAGAGGAGCTGGGGACCTGGAAGGCAAGCAAGCCCCAGGGAGAGGCCCCTCGGGCGTCCGGCCCACGGAGGGCATCGCTGGAATGGCCCAGGGGGTTACCCTCACCACAACGGGGAGCCCAGGCCCTCTGACTTGCCCCAGAGAAAGCCCAGAGAGTTCCATGAGAGGAACTCGTATCCAGAGAGGTACAGGAATCATGGCTGACCCGCGCAGGCCGGGTGGTGGTGATGATGATGATGATGATGATGATGATGATAATGGTAGAGATACAGGGGCGATATGAGTAAACAGAGAAGTGTTAGGGTCAAAAGTCAACACTACAGGGAGATAAATGTTAACATCCCCCTCCACTCTGCAATTCCTTTACTTCATTTGGTTTGCTGGGGGTAAAGTTTGCAAAAAGGATCTAATTTAAAAAAAAAACAGAGAGAGATCCCTTTAGAAGTCACCCAGTCATTATGGAGAAAGTGTTATATACCCTTTTAAAACAAGTCCCGTTTTATACCCCGCCCCTGTGGCGTGCAGCAGGTTTGGGGCTGGATGTAGAATAATAAAAGTTAAGAAATGCCCCTAACCCTGTGCAAGCAGCAGGACCTGGCATTATAACCCACTTGTTTGTATTGTTTGTGATGGATGTGCAGGTGGTCTACAGAGAGAGATCCACGGAAGCAGCACGGAGACGCCGGCAGGGGGCGAGGGAGGGGAAGGCCCGGGCACCACGCCCCCGAGTGGCCGCGTAGGGAGGGGGGCAGCCCGTACCCTCGCCCCCCTTACAGATCTCCTTCATGGAAATCTGGTCCACCGTCTTCCTCCAACTCGTCTTCCAGATTCCTTCCACCTCCACGCCCGCAGGAGAGGCCTCCCATTCGTCCCATGAAGAGGAGGATTCAGGAAATGGGACGCCCGCCGCCGCCCGAGCTCGAGCACGGACCGCCCAAACGCTTCCGTAGAGAGATGCCGGTGCGACCGATGCCTCTTAAAGGTTTCGGAGGTCGCGCACTGTCCCTCAAGGACAAGTCCCGGCTGTTGAAGGGGCGCAAGTTCAGAGCGGAATCCGTCACGCGGTTCAGAATGCCCCCACCGAAGCCCAGGCCTTCGGACAAGATGCAGAGGAACAAGATGCAGGAAGCAGAGCACGTGGGCGAATCCTCCAGACCCCCGCCTCGCAAGATTCCTCTGAAGAAAAGTGTGAAGAGGCAACCGTCTCGAGAGTCGCCCACAGACACCGACTCCAAATCTGCCGATCCTGAAATGGACTCCGAGACACAGGTGGAATCCCGGCGCTCTGTACGAGCACGCAGGTACGGTATCTCCCCTCATACTGTGGCAATGGCTGCGTGATGTTTAGAAGGTTCCAAGCTTCCCTGTTTGTCTCTGGCACTGCTTTCACCAAAGGGGCATCACCCTGTTCACATGAGAAACACCAGTAGAGGCTTCTTTACTCCTCACCTGAATCACCTCTAAGACGTGTAACCTTCTGTCCGTGCCCAGAATATCTGTCCTTAACTTTAACACAGGGATATATAAGGGGCAAAAGTACCAGAAGTGCTGTCTAATTCATACCACCTCAAAAAAAAAAAAAAAAAAAACGAGAGAGAGGGAGTCAGTCTGAAAAGGTGTTTCATGACGTTTACCTCAATCACGGTCAGGCCCAGACACACAGAGAGCTCTTAAAGGTTATAAACCCTTCAGAAGGCCTCTCCCACAAACTCAACAACTTCCTTCCTTTCACCTGAACGATAGCTCAGATTAGCGAGGCTCTGCGTGTATAAACTCGGGTACGGTTACGTAACTTCCTCCAGCATGGAGGTGTTTCTGGAACATAAAGAGAATCCAAGAATTTCAGTAATGTTGACAGAAGGATGAACAGAAGTCGGTTGAAGTTTTGGCAAAACGCACTTGATTGCATCTCCACCTGCCACCCTGGAAGATCTGGCAAGAAGATCTTGGAATTCCCTGTAAGGAGAGGAAAAAAAAAAAACAGTACCTGCATTGCAGAACCTCGCGTTCCTGCAGGGTTCCTGGAGATTGACCAGGAACACAACTTGCCTCTAAGATGTATAACAAACTATCGGAGTTTCTGGAATTTCTACCATGTGTGCCATCAAGACAACCATCACTACTTCTTCTGCAGCTCTGCCACCATCGTGGCTACAGAACAACCATTCGTGTTGTCTAGAAGGTACCAAGATTGGCAGTTCAAGCTAGGAATGCTGCCCAGTTGTTTGAAATTATAACTGGCCAAGTGTCTCTCATCACAGTGGGTTACTGGAATTGGATCACAAGGCTCTTTCCTCTGATGGTCACTTCTGAAGAAAAACCACTCATGCCTCAGATAATTTCTTCTGAAGAAGTGTTTAAAAAAAAAAACCCAGCTGCTTCCTCAGCTCTGAAGAAGTGTCAAAAATGGCTGGTTCTTCAGTGATTTCTTCCGAACAGGTTCTCAAAAACCAGCATGTTCCTCAAATGTTCCTCAAAATCTCCTTCCTCAGATGATCACCTTTGAAGAAATGTTCAAAGCCCGGCTCATTGCTCGGGTGATTTCTTTTGGATTTCTTCCAAAACTACTACTACTACTATGTTCCTCAGATGAACAGCTCTGAAGAAATGTTCAAAAGTATCTGGTTCCTCTGAAGAAATATTTAGAAAAGCTCTTAGCTCTATTACAATACACTGATGTCCATCAAAAATGTATCTGACTACAAGAAGTTCTCCAGCACGCAGAGGAAAGCAGATGTAAGATACCGTCTCCCCCAAACATGACCCAGTGAAACGTTTGCCAGTCTTACCCGTGTGTGGAAGTTCTCCTGAGGTGCACCTGAGGTTCTCCTGAGATAAAGATGACCTCAGAACATAACAGGAATATACTGGAAACAAGGCTTTGGACCAAACATTGAAAACCACTACCAGGAGGAGGAGGAGGAACGTGTCATACGGATGGAAAAAAAAAAAAATCAAAGCAGAGATGATCTGGATGATCGAGTTTTAGGAGTGAATCTCAAATCCAGGCCTTCACGTATGATTCGTCTGTGTCAATTATTCACTTAGAGCAAGAAAACGGTTAAAATCCCGAGCGAATGAGAGAAAACTAATCTACCAATTGAAACTGAAGCATGGAGATGATGGGCTAGCTTTGCTGTAAGTACCCTAGCAGCGATCCATCTCTAGTTATTTGCCGTTGTATTGTTTAATTTATTACAGTAAAGGCTTTGTGATTGCAGTAATATTGTCTGAACAGTTGCACTTCCGTTCACAGCAAAGGTACAAAGGTGTGGTTTAATTTTATAAAATGCATGGTGATGTCCTCTCTGTCCTCTGTTTAATTCCAAACAGGAAGTCATGCCAGTGCTGTTGGTTTATTTGTTGTTGTTTATCTCCATCTTCTGTGACCTTTTAACTCACTTTTTTTTTTTTTTCTTTTTCCCCCGACTTTTCCAGCTCTTCACCTCTAGACAGACAGCTGACCCATGACCTGGTCGTGGTTTCTCACTGGGAAGCCGGAACTAGAAGCTCGAGTCCTAAGAGCAGTACTTCCTGGAAGAGCAGAATGTCCCATAATAATAATAATAATAATAAAACTGGTAAAAAAATAAATAAATAAATAAAAACACTGCCGTGTTAAACTCTGAGAGTCGCCATAGAGACGTTACAAACAGTTTTAACTTAAAACAAATCTTTTTGTTCAGGTGAGAATCCAAATCACCGCTTCGGAAATTCAGCACGTGACCAGAAGCAGCGACGGTACACTGATCTCCTGTTTTACACACACACACACACACACACACACACACACACACACACACACACACACACACACAATCTAAACCCTCTTATACACAGTGCTAAAAGGTTTTGTCGTATGTTTTATCGCAGGCCAATGGATGGTCCGGGAAAACCGTTACGGAAACCCGGTTCTTTTCAGGTAAAACATTTAGAACCATCTGAAAGAAGTAGAACCGTTCCCTGTTAAGTGCATGGCTGAATTTAATGATCACTCACTCACTGTGTGTGTGTGTGTGTGTGTGTGTGTGTGTGTGTGTGTGTGTGTGTGTGTGTGTGTGTGTGTGTGTGTGTGTGTGTGTGTGTAGAAACCCGGTTTCCGTCCTGGCCCTGTACTCCAGAAGGGTCCCGATGGTGTCTTCAGGAGGCCCCTGATGGTAATGTGCTGCAGTTTCTCCTCCAGGCCATTAGGGGCAATGTGTCTTGTTCTGCGTCATGCCGCAGACATTATTATTATTATTATTATTATTATTATTATTATTAATAATTCCTCACACTGGTTATATAGAATGAAAGGTTTTGATTGTTCTTTTTTTCTCTTCCCCTGTAAGGCCACCATACTCGCGCGTCCCCCGCTCCATCAGAAACCCGCGTTCAGGAAAAGTCAGAGCATCATGACCAAGTACAGGAACATGCAGACGCTCCGCCACAAAGCCCCGCCGCACCCACGCCAGGCCACGAGCTACCGCCGCTGGTGAAGTCAAAACCGAGTGAGTTACTCCGGGTGTTTCACCGACGCTCGTTTACATCATCAGGCGCTTTTTAAGCATAAGAATGTAACCATAGCAACAGCCGATACAGAAACACGCATGAGAACGAGAAACTCGAGAGCTGCAGTTTGTCTCGTTTTATAATGAACTGAATTAGAGGAGATTACATAGTGCTGCTTTAAAATAATCCAAAACACCTGAGTGTATTTACTTCCCCACACACACACACCTTAAAGATTGTGATGTATACACACACACACGTGCGCACACACACACCTTAAACAGGGCTCGCAAAATTTCTAAATCCCTGGTAGCCCTTCGGGCAGGCACTCTTCAGATTTTGGTAGCCCGAAATGAATTTAAGTAGCCCAAATAAAATAAAAAAAAAGACATTATTTTTAATGTAGAATATTGTAATGGAGACAAAACATCAATCAAAAATATTTTCAAAACACAAATAACAACAATCGTATAAAATAATCAAATTACAATCATCAATACAAATATTTGGTTCTAACTGAACTGAAATTTCTATGAACTTGTAAAAACAATATAGAACATAATTCAGTCTGTGTCAGATTCTGAATCTGAAATATCAACACACATAACTATCAGCGATTTTCTCCACTGCGCATGCGATCTCTCACACGTTTCAGCTTGCAGCGGGAGATTTCACTTGTCACGTGAGGATAGTAATGACTGACAGGACGAGCATCACTGATACACAGTTCGCGCGATCGCAAAGTGAAAGTTGAAAGCGAGCGCGATTTCAATACCCCACATGTTGATAGTGGCTCCCCGATGCCCGAAAATTACATACAACATAATAATTACCCGACCAAATTTGTGAGAGAATGCAAAAGCATTGCAATATATTTTTCCTCCCTATAAGATAGCTGGATGGGCAGCGCAGAAATACATCCCGACTGGATGACACAATAGCCACGGGACGTCGGGCTAGCGAATTTGCGAGCCCTGTTAAAGATCGTGATGTATACACACACACACACACACCTTAAAGATCATGATGTATTCTATAAGCGAGTATACGCACACACACCTTTCACTTTCATACCTGTGTGTAGAAATAATCCATGTTCTGACCTTTTAATAAAATGTTTATATATGTAAAATATATGTTGCTTTTTTTTTTTTTTTGCAGGTGTCTGGGTGGAGAGTGTCGCGCTCGTGTGTTGGCAGATAACTGGATTTCTATCCCGAGAGCGTCTCTGTTCTTTCCCAGAATTCCTCTCTGCGGTTATTATTCTGTGTGAATCATATCACAGCTGCCAAAGTTTACTTTACTACTTTATTCATGCTTTAGGTTTCCGTCTGGTGATCTCACACACACACACACACACGTTGTGATGTTGTACAGAAGATTGTGAGTGGCTTTTTTTTTTTTTTTTTTTTTGGTTGTTGTTCTTTTTAGCGAGATGTAGTCGGAGCCGTGTGATTAAAGCGTCCGAGGCTGGCAGCGATAATAATCCGAAGTCTGATGTTTAATGAGTTCCTTTAGTTCATCACTTCTTTATTTTGTTCTTTAAAGCTCTTTGTACAGCTCTTTAATTGTGTACATTGTTTATAGAGATTTCAATAAAACAACTGGAACTTTTGTGTCATTAGACGAATCCTTTAATAGTGACGGAGTCAGTGGAGGTGAAGCAGCTTTTATTTTTTATTTATTCAGCTGCATTACACCACAAACACAGTGCACTAAAATTAACCGGAATAACTTTATACATACAGAGTTTGGACTCGTCTGTAAGAAATTATTAATCAGAAACGTTCCTTTTTCCCACATGAAGCGTGTTTATAATGACGTCATCATGAGCCGAGTGTGTTAGCGCTCTGTTCTGTAATTATTACACACACAGTGATGTTAAAGAGACATCCAGTGCAGAATAAACTGTCCACGTGATAATCAGCCGAGACTAAAGTTTTCCTTCTGTAGTTTTGCGCTGAAGCTACGAGGGTAATGAGGCTAACAGGTAGTGGAAGTGTATAGCCTCCAGTTCAGCCGCGTGTGAGACGTGAGAGAAGCAGGACGCCGTGGACGTTTCCCTGTTTACGCGTGTTGTCCTCGGCTGGACGGGTCACGCTTCAGCCTCGCTGAGGATTTCCTGTTTCTGCAGGAAGTAGTCTCGGAACCAGGTGATGTGCTCCAGCTTCTGGCTGATGGTCAGATGGTGGTTCTTGGACAGTCCGGTGACCACCAGTTCCATGAAGTGTCTGACGGGGCCATGCTGAGGAAAACCGTCCTCCAGGTGGCGCTGCAGGAAGACGTGCTCGTGGAACGGCACCTTCGCTTCCTCCTCCATTCCTGACACACACACACACAGTTTCAGGTAAAATTCCTCCAGGCCAGTGTGTATACTCGGCAGCCATCTTAGCAACACCCCTTTACAGACGGTGCACCAAATCCCAAAATGGCTTCCTGCTTCATAACTGTGCACTAAACAGGGCATTTCCCAGAAATTTATTGTTAATACTTTATTTCCATGACAGTGATGAATATTCATCTCTGTTTAATACCTGTACTGAGGGGCGGAGCTTAATGCCACGGTGTGTGTGTTTCAGTCTGTCTGTGGCTGTGTCCTAAACCACACACGACTATACTAACAGTGTCTCATCAGTGCACATTATCCTGCAGTTACAGCACCTGCACTACAACCTGTAACTAGTCAGTACAATAAAACCCTGCTTGTGATTGGCTGGCTTTCTCGATGACATCATCATGCTGAGAAAGATCACAGAAATGGTCTTATTTAAACCCACTCACCTGCCTCGTTGCTGATGGGATACTGCCACAGTTTTCCTTCCCTCGTCCACTGGATCATTTCCTCGAACCCGTTACGAGGTCTCTGATTCACCGCCCGGACGATCTGATTGGCTAAATCAGCGTCCCAGAGGGAGGGGCCTGATGCTGAACACACACACAGAGAAAAGCTTCATGTTGTTAGAATTCCTGATCGATCAGAAAGACATTTAATTTTCAATAAATATACATTTTTAATAATTTTTAATAAAGCCCTATTGAGCATTAATTCTAGAAAATTCATAAAAAATATTAATTACCCAGATCGGTTTGTGTGTCCTGATCCGCAGCACTGAAGATGTTCAGCCTCTTTGCAGTAAAAGCTGAATTCCTGTCAAACATACACACACACACACTAAATGTTCACCTGAACACACACTAGTAAAGGAACCATGAGGAGTTACACGCTGTATCAGACCCGGTCTGTGTGTCGGTTCTGGTTGTCGTTTACCTCCGGCGGATTTCAGCCAGCTCTCCCGTGATGCCGCGGTCGTGTGTATAGCCCCGCCCATCATCATCAAAACGAATCTGATTGGCCGGCCGGCTGTTCAATCTGCCAACTGGCTTCTTCCCCACTTTCATGTCAGCGATGATGTTCCTGAGGAAACAAACAAATTTTAAATAATAATAATAATTACACACATGTGGTTACAGTTTATAACAAAACCAAAATCTTTCATTAGTTTATTGAATATTTTAAGAAAGAAGTGAAGAAGGAAGGGTTAGAGTTAAAATTATTAGTTAAATCTTTTAAATTATGAATTAAAAATGAATGAAGGCTTTAACTGCTGGTCCTGAATTCTGTAAAAAATAATCAGTAATTGCAGGAGTTTGTTATTTGTGTATTAATCAGTACAAATTACACCAAATTTAAATTATGAGTGTGTGTAAATTCAGACAATTCAAATTCAGTTTCAAAGTTTACATTTGCATTTGTGTAACGGCATCAAAATTAAAAATACAAAAATAAAACAATCCTGTGATCCTGTCTGTATTTTCACTGCCAGTGATGTAGATCTGTCAATCAAGCACTGTGGGCGGGACTTTGGGAGGGATGTACTGATGTGCATTGTGATTTGATGTAAATCTTTACCATTTGGATCTGAATAAAGTCCATAAAATACCATAATGAATTAATTATTACGGCTTTGCGGCGGTGAATTTGTGCTGCTGTTGAGATGAACTCACCCGATGTCCTGCGTCTCGGCTCGTCTCGTCTCCTCGGACACGGCTTCGTGTTTGCGCAGCTGCTTCAGGAGGTCAGATTCAGCTCGAGAGCGATCAGGAAGCGTGGAAGCAGCGGCAGAGACAGCAGCAGCCAGCTCAGGACTCAGAGACTCACTGACACACACACACACACATACACACATACACACACATACACTTTATAGAGCACTTCTCATCCATGTGCTAGCTTTTTTTTTTTTTTTTTTTTACACAAATAATTTGTGACATTTCAGCTTCTACATTCTGCCTTTTTTAATGTAAAGTGGGCGGGGCTAGTTTATCTGACATGTGTGCTTATTAGAATATTAGGCCACGCCCAATGGGGGGCAGTTCTCAGGCCTCAGTGTCAGCTGGAGTTTGAGTTTTTTCACGTTTCTGTGCTGCTTTCATTGAAACGCTGAGTATAAAAGACGTTATTGAGTATAAAAGATGTTATTAATTTTTTTTATGTATTTAACTTGCTATTATTATTATTATTATTATTATTATTGTTTATAAAATGAGCTGAGAGCTGCTGTGAGTCTCACCTCTGTGATGTTGTGGCTTGCTGGAACATGCTGCTCGTGCTCTCCATCGCCGCTCTCTTCACCTTCACCGCACTGTCCTGTCCACTCGTCACCTTCCTGAGGGACTTCAGCTTGGTTTTGGTCGTCGTGTCCACCTTCATGGCCCCGAGCAGCTCCAGGAGACCCTGTTTTCCCGTCTTCTCCTCCGCCTTCTGCTCCGCCGCTGGTCTCGTGTTCTGACTCGTAGCCTCGGGTCTGGTCTCTTTTCCCCCTGCTGTTTCTTCACACGTTGCCTTCACTGAGGGTTCATCACTCTTCTCCAACTCTCTGACCTTCACCTCACACTTGTGTTCCTCGACATCGTCCCTCGTCCTGGACTCCACCTGCAGCTCCTCAGTCTTCTCTCCATCTTTCTTCTTCTCACACAGACTTACTCCACTCGTCCCAAACGCCCTGCGGTTCACTAGACAGGGAGCCCTAAAGTGAGCAGCCAAAGTGTACTTTAAACAAGCAGCATCAAACCGAGACAAAATCACCAAGCTTTAGCAGAAGTGGCCCCACTGGTCTTCTGGTGGCCCTAAGTGGCCCTACAGGACATCTAGTGGTCCTACTGGACTTTTAATGTCCCTACTGGACCTCTAGTGCACTTCGTAAGGAGTAGAAGCCCTTCTTTAATTCTTCATGTAGAACAGTTAACTCCAGTTACAGTGCATTATTATTCCCTGTGCACTTATACAGCGAGCCGGACTGAAAGCTGTGTCGGATTTCTGCTGCACTACAGAAGCTGTAGCTGTGACTGATGTGAGCTGATGTATTGCACTTGTACAGGGAGCACTGGGGATTTTAGGATGCAGTAAATGCTTCGGTGTCAACTTTTAACCTTGCAGCAGAAGATCACAAAAAAACAGAATAAACTCACCTCAAACCGGAAGCGGAAACTCTGTCCGTACATTTCGGGGGACGCAGCCTCGGGTCATGCGCGTGATTTAACGCTGTTCTGCCCTGATAAAGAGAAAATAACGCTCTTCTGTACATCACTGCTCTTCAATGTCGCGCATGCACGCTTCCTGGTCCAGCGGCTGAAAGCGTCCGGGAGCAACAAGACCCGGAATAAAGGTTCCGGCGTCACAGAGCAAACATCTCAATAACAACGATACAAGCATGACGATTTTTTAAACAAGAATTTGTTATAATTTTATATATTATATATTATATACTATAATTATATATTATATAATTATAATTTATTGCTGTTTTGTTTTTATTTCATTAATGTTGTTTTTGATTAATATCTGGTATTTTTTCAGTAAATCCCCATCAGATTAGCTAAATCGATCGATCGATGCTGGATTAGCTTGTTTGGTTTAATGATATTTTTTGACACATTATATGTCTCTAATTATATTTTTGGTAAAAGAGAAAATGTGAAATTAGTTTATTTTTCTAGTCCGTTTTACAAACTACATATCCGTTACGCGGAAGTGGTCTTGACGAATCAGAGCTCGCGGTCTCATCCGGGAACTCGAGGCTGCTTAGGACACGCTAGCGAGCTATCATCTTTAGCTAGAACAGTCAATCATTGTCCCTTTTAATTTATCGAAACTATGACTTAAACTTTAAAAAAAAAATGAAATGATCGACAAGAAACATCACTGTTTTGTCGAGCGAGCATTTTTTTTTATGAGAGTGGTGGATTGTGGGAAATGCAGTTTTATGTAGTAAAGTCTTCCCTGACTGTAATGGAGTCACTTCCGGGATCCGCTGATGATGACGCAATCTTGCGTTTTTCATGTGTGCCGCACGCGCTCCACGTGGAACGATGTTTCCCCGATAACAGAAAAAAGCACACATCCATACAGTGACGGAGGGATGGAGGGATGATCTGTCCATCATCTTAAACTGATGCAACACCGCAGACCCGGGCAGGATGAGTTCATCTCGAGTTTTATTTAATCCTCATCATCATCATCTCTGCACAGTAAGTGTGTGTGTGTGTGAACGCTCTGTTTTAAAGTTTTAAACTGAAAACAGCAAAGAAAGGAAACCTTTATTTGATTTATTTTAGTTTTCCTTCTCACGCACTAAAATACAACATTAATATTTTTTATAAAAACGGTTTCACGACACAAAGTCTAGACATCAGATATTCCTGAATCTGAATGGGAGGAAATTCCCTGTGCAGCACGTTCCAGTGAGTCGAGCTGGAAGTTCTGGGAATTGCTTCTGGAGCTGTGTGTGCGCCGTGCAGTTCCTCATCGATCATTCAGTTTATCCTGAAAATGAATCTGAAATGATGAAAAACAGGTAAAGGAGAAATAAGAGCGTTTTTTTTTTTTTGATCATTTTCTGTGCATGGAAGTTTTTCAAAACAAATAATGAATGAACGCCTCGGACGCAGATCTATTAGATAATTAGAGTCTCATTTTTTTCTTTTCCTGGGTTCTAACTTTCTAATCTAACTAAAATGAAAAATTAAAAGAACAAATATCTAAAAATGTCATCAGAAACATTCACACTATAAAACAGATTTTCTCTCTCTCTGTCTGTCTGTCTCTTTTTCTGTCTCTCTCTCTCTTCCTCTGTCTGTCTCTGCCTCTGTCTCTCTCCCTCTCTCTTTCTGTCTGTCTCTCTCTCTCTCTCTCTCTCTCTCTCTCTCTCTCTCTCTCTCTCTCTCTCTCTCTCTCTCTCTCTCTCTCTCTCTCTCTCTCTCTCTCTCTCTCTCTCTCTCTCTCTCTCTCTCTCTCTCTCTCTCTCTCTCTCTCTCTCTCTCTCTCTCTCTCTCTCTCTCTCTCTCTCTCTCTCCCTCTGTCTGTCTCTCTCTCTGTCTCTCTCTCTCTCTCCCTCTGTCTGTCCCTCTCTCTCTCCCTCTGTCTGTCTCTCTCTCTGTCTCTCTCTCTCTGTCTGTCTCTCTCTCTCTGTATGTCTGTCTCTCTTCAGCTCTATTAGATACAGGAAGCTGATTCGCTGCAGGGGTTCCTGGTTGCCATGGCGATGTCTCCTCACCCCGCTGTGCAGGCTGTTATAGACCTGTCTGCTGGAGCCATAGGTACGAGTCTTACTGACCTCACACTCCTGAGAATCTGAACCAGGAGTCAGGAATCAGTGACTCACGAGTCAAATTCATGATTCAGTCAGATTCCTGAGTCAGATTCTCTCTCTCCCTCTCTCTGTCTGTGCAGGAGGGATGGCGTGTGTGTTCAGTGGACAGTCGTTGGACACAGTGAAGGTGAAGATGCAGTCGTTTCCGTCTCTCTATCGGGGATTTCTGCACTGTTTGGTCTCCACCTACAGGCAGGTGGGTATCAGGGGGCTGTACCAGGGGACCACGCCCGCTCTGATGGCCAACATGGGCGAGAACTCCGTGCTCTTCATGTGCTACGGCTTCTGCCAGGAGATGGTGCGGCGAGTGTGTGGCCTCGACAGGAACGCCGCCCTCAGGTGAGCCGCTCACGGGGAACAGGCAGGAGGGAGAAGTTTGGGATGAAGATTTGAGATAATTTAAAGGATATTAGGCAAAGAAGAGGGGCATTCTGGGATATCGGAGCATCCGAGTGACCAAAAACACACCTTCTTCACTACATCCTGCCACTCTGTGGAGAAGTGAAATGTTTATATGATATACAGTGAGTAGAGAATACCCAGAATGCTCTGTTTCTCCCTGTCTGTCTCTCTGCAGTGATATACAGAAGGCGTGCGCTGGCTCTGTAGCCTCCTTCTTTTCCTCCTTTGTTTTGTGCCCTACGGAGTTAGTGAAGTGCAGACTGCAGGTGATGAACGAGATGGCCACCTCGGGGAAGATCTCTTCCGCACACACGTACACACAATTTCTCTTTATTTCTCTTTATTTTATTACTTCATCACTACAGTACCCGCAGTGACATCTCCGTTCTGGGCCCTGGATCGTGATGTGGCATTTCCGAGCGTTGTGATTGGTCGCTTTGCATCGAGACACTGAACCTGATGAACTTTAGTAATAAATAATTGCCTACACCAGCTACATGATCAGAGGTTCACAATAAACACAGCTCATCATCTCAGTTCATCTTAACGCTGTGAAAAGTTTACTGAATTTCATTCTCAGAGTGCGTCATCAGCGGGTCTGCTCGCTTTATAACTTTTATAAATGATCACACACACAGTTCTGTCTGGAGTCTCGCTACAGCAGCGTGGGTTTTAACACTCACGCAGTTAATTGTGTGACCTCTAGGTGGAGCTGTTAGTCTTTTCTGTCACATATCTATCGTGAATTTTTCCGATTTTTGTTTGTTGTTAGAGATACCTGCAGTTTGTGATCAGTAATCTGGAGCTTCTGTTATGTGATTAAACTGTATGTGATCACATGACACACACCTACACACATAATGAGCTCCGTTTACTGCACATTTGCTGCTAAACGATATTTTAAGTGTCATTAAAGTTGTAAAATGATCAGATTTAATATGAGGATGTGTGCAGATTCAACCCTGACACTGCAGCCCTGATCACCGGCCAA
>CM040480.1:153347-160847 GCA_022758105.1 Pangasianodon gigas
ACACACATGCATACACACATGCATACACACAGAGCTTTATATATTGTATAGCTGCTTTCATTACTCAGCGATCAGACACTAATCTGAGTGACTACAGCAGTGATGCTAGTGTTAATGATTATATCTGTTTAGATCTCAGTATTAGCAGCTAAAGAGCTCTTATTAATCCAGACTAACACACTGTGGAGTTTCTGCTCTTGCTGTTCTTGGTGCCTTTGCTCCAGAAGTTTTAGTCTACCTCAGAGGCCATGTTCCAAATCAGCACATTTCACCCCAAGTGTGACTTCTTGAGAGTGTGTAGTGTTTTTGAGGCCTCGGTGCTGCAGTGTGTTGACCGGGCCGGTGTGACGTGGGCAGCTTTCTAGTTCCAGAAGAACACTTTTAATGAACATTTATTTTAAATGAGGAATTTAAACCCAGTTGTTCGGGGCAGAGATTCCCAGAAGGCATTGCAGCATGGTAGAGCGAGCATTGAACACTATCTCTCTCTCTGTCTCTGTCTCTCTCTCTCGCTCTCTCTCTCTCTCTCTCAGCTCACATGATTTTCACTTTGCAATGATTTTTGGGAAAAACTCAGCCTCGTACTGTTACCTGTTAATAAAGCGTTTTACCTTTTACGCAGCCGTGAAGCTGTGAAGTTTTTAAAAACATGATTTTATCGTTATTTGATGTGCCATTAACACTAAAGGAAAGAACTGTTTGCACATTTTCTAATGACTGAAGTGTTGTTTTGTGTGAGAATAAATCACATACTTTAGAAACATGTTGTGTTTGTTATTTGAATTTACTCACAGCAGTATTTCATTTGTGTCTAAATGTCTAAAAATAGCCTTTGTTTCAATTTTGACAAAATATGAAACTATGAAAAGTATAGAAACAGGGCTATAGTGTTCCTCTCAGTGGCTAACATGCTAACACTGAATAGCAAACAGATCTGCTATTTATAAAAAAAAATAAAAAAAAATTAACTAGCGTGTGTAAAATATAATTATTGTGAAAATGTGACCTACTGTAGCTTATTTATATGTAATACAATACTTAATAAGAAGCCTCAGTGTCCAAATCCCACCTTCACTGCTAGCATGCAGGCTAATCAATCAGCTAAACAGCTGCTAATCAAGCTAATCCTCACAGCTGAATATTTACAAGACGATCTCATGATCAAGCTCAGAGTTATTTTTAAACAGATAACCTTAGCTTTAATTTTAAAAAAGACAACACCATCATCCCAAAAATGTGTTAGCAAACTGTAAATCTGACTTTATAAACTAGCTAGCCAGTGAGCTAGCGTAGGAGAATAGCCTACAAAGTTTTTAACATATAAGTTTAACATCTAAACGTAAACATTTATAATCAATAAATAGTTTATTAGTTGTTTCTGTCATGATCTGTTCATCTGTTATTAATTAGCTTTCAGAAATTAGCCAGATATTAGCTGAAATATTCACTATGTGCTTTAATAATCACTAAACTAACCATTTAACCAAGTAATTACATTTGCACTTATAAAGGATTATAACTCATGATTAAGTGCTAATTGATTTATTACAGTGCTTTGGGTAAAGTGTGTGTTCATGATTTGTGTTATAATGATGTGCTAATGTACAAAAACACACCAAGACTGAACCCTAAAAACACCAGAATATAAACAGGTTTATTAATCAAAAGATGAAAAGATTACAACATGTTCAACCATCAACAATAAAAATGTAAAAAGCCACAAATTTGACAGTAAATAAAACAATCAGGCAGATTAATGCTAATGCTGCAGAGCGTCATCTTCATTTTACGTCTTTATTACACTCGCTGTTAGATTTGATTTATTTGATTTATTAACACGTTATTAACACACTTTACAGTCAGGTTAGCTCGTTAATCGTGTGTGGGATGAAAAGCTGATTCCAATCACACTGGATTGGACTCGTTAGGGCTCGTTGGGTGACGTGCGCACTTACAGAGGCTGAAACACACAACACAAACAGATCAATCCAAACTAATTATATTATACAGTGTATACACTCAACGGCCACTTTAATAGGAACACCTGTACATCTTCTTCTCCATGCAAATGATCCAATCAGCTAATCATGCAGATCCAGGTCAAGAGCTTCCGTTAATGTTCACATCAATCATCAGAATGAGGAAAAATCTCAGTGATCTCAGTAACGCTGACCATGACTAGGTGGTTGGTGCCAGTTTGAGTATTTCAGAAATCTCCTCGGATTTTCACACACAACAGTCACTAGAGTTTGCACAGAATGCTGAGCGTTTGTGTTGATGAGAGAGGTCAGAGGAGAATGGACAGAGATAACAGGAAGGCTACGGTAACTCGGTAAATAATCACTCTTTACAACCGTGGTGAGCAGAAAAGCATCTCAGAACGCACAACACATCGAACCTTGAGGCGGAACAGCAGAAGACCACATCAGGTTCCTCTCCTGTCAGCCAAGAAGAGGAATCTGAGGCTACAGTGGACACACACTCACCCACACTGGACTGATGAGGATTGGAAAAAAGATCAGATAAAGTTTGTCCAATCTTTAACTGTCATCAACAACCCTGTCACAGTCAGTTTTTTCCACACTGTGATGTTTAATGTGAACATGAACTGAAGCTCTTGACCTGTATCTGCTTTGTTCTGCTGACACATGATTGGATGATTGTGTGTGTTGTGTATGTGTGTTTCTGTTTTGTTCTCTCTCACCCCTTTCTCAACGCAGGCTCCACAGATGCAACCGATGAGGCCGTTGATCATCTGCGATGCACACAGGATGAGCTGCAGAGCGCTGCAGACGACCAGAGTGGAGAACAGACCGATGTTAAACTCCACCACACCCTTCGGCTCCGTACACATATACCACACATTTTGGTTTTTCAGGTAACTCTCTGACCTGAGGGAGAGAGAGAGAGAGAGAGAGAGAGAGAGAGAGAGAGGGAGGGAGAGAGAGACTTCTTTAAGTGTAATGGGTACAGAGTTATAAATATAAATAGGAATATGCTTCAGTTACATTGTGTTCCTAAGGCTTTTTAGGGGTGCCAATAATTATGACATGTGATTTTGTTAATAAAATATATATTATTTAAATTATATATTTTTAATTAACATGATATATTTTAGAGGCTATTTCTTAGAATGAATTTACTTCCATTAAAGGGTCTGAGTGAGAGAGAGAGAGAGTGTGTGTGTGTGAGTGAGAGTGTGTGTGTGTGTGTGTGTGTGTGAGTGAGAGAGAGAGAGAGAGAGAGTGAGTGTGAGTGTGAGAGAGAGAGAGAGAGAGAGAGAGAGAGTGTGTGTGTGTGTGAGTGAGAGAGTGTGTGTGTGTGTGAATGAGAGAGTGTGTGTGTGTGTGAATGAGAGAGAGTGTGTGTGTGTGTGTGTGTGTGTGTATACATGTCTTTAAACGGAGTCCCCCACACGAGAACCATTTTGCAGTACGGCCCGTTAATCAGCCCTAACATGGCCACTACGAAACTGTAGAGGGCGCCACACACTCCTACTGCTGCAAACAGGATGGACAGGAACATCTACACACACACACACACACACACGCACACACACACACACACACAGAGTGAGAGAGAGAGAATTATTAATGGTGAAACTGTATTGGCACACCTCCACACTGCGTAGAGAAGCTTTTATCAGGGAGCAATGGTTAGGAGTGTGTGTGTGTGTGTGTGTTTACAATGTTTGCCCTATATTTGTTTGCACTGATATCTCATCTCCATGGTAACACATTCCTCTCTCGTACTGACGTACACTACCTGGGAAGTGTAGTGTGGATTGTTCCACAGCAGTGTTTATTATATGAGTCATTTAGACGTCCTAATTAGTGCCTATCCTCTGTCGTGCACACTAAGTAGTGAGGATAAAGTGTGTCTGAGTGTGTTTGGTATGTGTAGTGCACTAAGAGTAAGGTATTACCTGGAGTCTAATGCACACTAAGTATTGAGTGTGTGTTGATTTAGACTCTATAGGGAATACTCACACTATGTAGGGGGTTTTGTATTCTGTAGTGCACATTAAGTAGAGAGTAGGTGTTAATTTGGCACTCACCCCACAGCGGTTAGCGCAGCATCCTTGCTTACCAGTGACATGAATAAACAGAGCTGGAGCTATAACCTGAAACAGAGAGAGAGAGAGAGACAGACAGAGAGAGAGAGTGAGACAGAGAGAGACAGACAGACAGAGAGAGAGGGAGACACAGAGAGAGAGAGAGAGACAGACAGAGAGAGAGAGTGAGACAGAGAGAGACAGACAGACAGAGAGAGAGGGAGACACAGAGAGACAGAGAGAGACAGACAGACAGAGAGAGAGGGAGACACAGAGAGAGAGAGAGAGACAGAGAGAGAGAGAGAGACGGATAGGAGGAATCAATGTTAATCTCTGAAATGTTTTTTGGAACAGTCATCCATTTCTGCTTCAGAAGGGTCAAAGGTCACATATTCATTCTATACGCACCCATACTGGTTACCTCTGAGTCACACACACACACACCTGAGACAGGACGGGTGTGGCCCTGTCTGTATCATCAGGGCGGCTAAGCGGCTGTTTGCTGTCCGCAGTGTTGGATCTGAGATGATGTGAAAATGGAAAAAATAATTTGTCCTTCTTGTGAAGTCTGAACGAGCGCTAAATCAGGAAATAAAGCTCTGGAGTGGTGCAGGTTTTGTTGCTGTACTAACTCCTCTCTAGCTAAGTCAGTCTGGATAAAAAAGTCTGTTAAATGCAGTAAAAGTAATTGATTCTCATGACTCTGAATCTGAGAGCAATGTGCTTCATCAGTGTGCATCAGGTGAGATTTCAGGACTTAAGCCATCATCAGAAAAGCAGAGAGAATGAAGTGATACTCTCAGAACGCTCTCTGTGTTACAGCTGAATATAAACATCTAAAATCCACAAGTTAGAACTTCACCACAGCAGCGTCAGAGCCTCGAGCCTCTCTCGGTGTGTACCACGTGAAAGAATACCACGTTCAAGTGGTTTTAATCCTAATCAGTTTTAATCTAAATCAATTTTAATCTAAATCAGTGTCCCATGACACACAGACAAAATAACAGCCCCAGTGTTCCTCAGCCCGTGTGAATAAACTCTGGATCCTGCTGTTAGACGGTTATTATAAGATTTAATATAAAGACAATTTCTAAGTAGGGAATTGGGAGTAGGGAACAGTGAATAAGTAGGGAATAGGGAATAAGTTGGGAATAGGGAGTAGTTAATAGGGAATAGGGAGTAGGGAATAGCGAATAAGTAGAGATTAGGGAGTAGGGAATAGAGAATAGGGAACAGGGAATAGGGAATTAGTAGGAAATAGGGAACAGGGAATAGGGAATTAGTAGGAAATAGGGAACAGGGAATAGGGAATTAGTAGGAAATAGGGAGTAGGGAATGGGGAATAATTAGGGAATAGGGAGTAGGGAATGGGGAATAAGTAGGGAATAGGGAGTAGGAAATAGTGAAGTTTAATAGAGTTGTTAGAGTTGTATGTTTAAGTCTGATTTGTAACACCGCCTCCTAAATGATCAGTCAGTTTATTACGTTCAATAAATGTGCAGATGAGAAACTTTTTATCAGCTGCATCTCTTCCTGCTTTCCACTACAATGCCACCTTCAAGATTTATGAGGTGTGAGAAAGAGGGCGTGGCCTAAAGGGGCGGAGTGATACTAAACTACGCTAAGAAAAAAAACGTTACTGTCCAACACGGACACACCGTAAATAAATAAAACGTTCCAGCGTTGAGCTCCATGGTGAAGTTTAGTGACACTGCGTCCTAAACCACATCAGCAGGAAGTGGGTGTGGCCTGAGAAATTTACACCAAAGAAGCAAAATTTACACACACACACACACACACACACACACACACACACACGTCTTTTAGGCTAAGCTGTTATTTCCTTAATGACTTAATTTCCTTAATTCCTTAATAAGAGTTCTGAGGAACACCTGAGTTCTTCTCAACTTCTCTACTTTCTCTAAAAGGCGTGACGTGAGCATCTATACTCTATCTTTACTCCGTCTATACTGTGTCTGTACTGCGTCTGTACTGCCTCTATACTGCGTCTGTACTGCGTCTGTACTGCCTCTGTACTGCGTCTGTACTGCCTCTGTACTGCGTCTGTACTGCGTCTGTACTGCCTCTGTACTGCGTCTGTACTGCCTCTGTACTGCCTCTGTACTGTGTCTGTACTGCCTCTATATTGAGTCTGTACTCCGTCTGTACTGTGTCTGTACTGCCTCTGTACTGCGTCTGTACTGCGTCTGTACTGCCTCTATATTGAGTCTGTACTCCGTCTGTACTGTGTCTGTACTGCCTCTGTACTGCGTCTGTACTGTGTCTGTACTGCCTCTGTACTGTGTCTGTACTGCCTCTATATTGAGTCTGTACTGCCTCTGTACTGCGTCTGTACTGCCTCTATATTGAGTCTGTACTGCCTCTGTACTGCCTGACTCGTGATAAATGATTACATGATTGTAGGTGATTATTTTTTAGCTACTTAACACTCGGCTTCTCCTCCAGACATGTTGTGTAAAAGTGCGCTTCATGCTCGCCGAGCTAAACTGATTAACATGAGCATTCTGCACATTTCTGCTTCTGGTCTAAACCAGTTAATTCAATTTCACTGATGATCATGCCTCACACATGAACACTAGACTCAGTCTCACACATCCACATGTCCACATGTCCACATGTCCTCTCCCACTTCTAATCTGCCCTTCACAACACAACTGCAATAAAAAGCACATAAAGTAACCAAAAGCAATAAAGCACCAGATTAGAGGAGATATAAACACTAGAGCTTTGCGTAATCCTGCTCCTGACACTACTGTCTCTGCACACAACCATCACACTTTCTCATGAACTCAGTTATTACTCAAAATATCAACACATGACATCATCATATTAATCACCACAACACTGACCAGGATGAAGCAGTTACTGAAGAATGAATGAATGAAAACAGGATGAATGAATAAAGCTCGATTAACACCATAAACACACAATAAACATGTCACATGTCTCAGGAGCCCATTCACTGTGTTTCTTTCTTTCTGTATGTATGTATGTATGTATGTATTTATTTATTTATTCTCAGCACTCAGTGTTGTTTTGTCGTGATGATGTATGAACTCCAGACAATAATAGAAGTGTGTGAACTCTAAGTAAGCATTTGTATGACTTTGAGTCATTCTTCTGTACTTCATTTTTGCACAGAAAGAGTGCAGCATTTTTTTTAAAAGAAAATGTGATAAGAATAAGTATTTTGTGTAATTATTTTATGTAATCCTGAACTCTGTACACAGGAATGTACATAAACACCTTCACACACACACACACACACACACACTGAAAAAGTCGTAGATGACTTCCAGGAATTTAGAACTGTAACAATAGGAAAGTTGTGGAACAGCAGAGACTCTCAGTGCGATCTAAATGTGTGTGATATAGAGATGAAAAGCAAATTATCTGGAGACTTAAAATAAAACTTCTATTGCAAA
>CM040480.1:165023-180079 GCA_022758105.1 Pangasianodon gigas
CACACACTCATTCCCCATCGGGTAACACACACACACACCACACTATACACACACACTACACACACACACACATTCCCCATCAGGTAACACACACATACACACACCACAATATACACACACTACACACACTACACACACATTCCCCATCGGGTAACACACACACACAACCTGTACACAAACACTCACTCACTATTCACACATTCCCCATCAGGTAATACACACACTATACACACTACACACATTCCCCATCGGGTAACACACACACACACACACACACTGTACACACACACACTCACTATACACACATTCTCCATCAGGTAACACACACACAACACACTATACACACACACTGTACACACTACACACATTCCCCATCGGGTAACACACACACACCACACTATACACACAATACACACATTCCCCATCGGGTAACACACATACACACACCACAATATACACACACACTACACACATTCCCCATCGGGTAACACACACACACACAAACCACACTATACACACACCACACTATACACACACTACACACTACACACACACTCACTATACACACATTCCTCATCAGGTAACACACACACACACACACACTATGCACACTACACACATTCCCCTTCGGGTAACACACACACACAAACTATACACACACTACACACACACGCACAATACACACTATACACACACTACACACACACACCACGCACACATACCACATACCATACACACACACCATATACATACACACACACAATACACACACACCTTTGTTTAATTGTAGTTTAGATTATAGATTATAAATTGAAATTAAAACAGTTGTGCTCTCAGACTTTGGACCCCACTTTAAGTCTAAATAGGTGTGTGTGTGTGTGTGTGTGTGTGTGTGTGTGTGTGTGTGTGTGTGTGCAGGGCCTATGGAGAGAGTGTGTTTGTGTTGGTCCAGTGTGTGCTGCTGGTTTTCCTTATCCAGTATTACAAAGGCAATACCATATCAGGTATTATTATTATTATTATTGTTGTTGTTGTTGTTGTTGTTTACTATCTTGTGCACTATTTGTGATGCAGCCATTTTGTGGTGTCTGATTTCTCAGTGGATACTTACACTGATCAGCCATAACATTAAACCCACTGACAGGTGAAGTGAATAACTGATTATCTCGTTACAGTGGCACCTGTAAAGGTGAGGGATTTATTAGACAGCAAGTGAACAGTCAGTTCTCGAAGTTGATGTGTTGGAAACAGGAAAAATGGGCAAGCGTAAGGATCTGTGCGACCAGGCAAGGGCCAAATTGTGATGTCTAGACGACTGGGTCAGAGCATCTCCAAAACAGCAGGTCTTGTGGGGTGTTCCCGGTATGCAGTGGTTAGTACCTACCAAAAGTGGTCCAAGGAAGGACAACCGGTGAACCAGCGACAGGGTCATGGGCTCCCAAGGCTCACTGATGCGTGTGGGGAGTGAAGGCACGTCTGGTCCGATCCCACAGAAGAGCTACTGTAGCACAAACTGCTGAAAAAGTTAATGCTGGCTCTGAGAGAAAGGAGTCAGAACACACAGTGCAGTGCAGCTTGCTGCGTATGGAGCTGCGTAGCTGCAGAGCGGTCAGAGAGCCCATGCTGACCCTGTCCACCACTGAAAGCTCCTACAATGGACACGTGAGCATCAGAACTGGACCATGGAGCAATGGAAGAAGGTGGCCTGGTCTGATGAATCACGTTTTCTTTTACATCATGTGGAAGGCTGGGTGCGTGTGTGTGTGTCGCTTACCTGGGGAAGAGATGGCACCAGGATGCACTATGGGAAGAAGGCAAGCTGGCGGAGGCAGTGTGATGCTCTGGGCAATGTTCTGCTGGGAAACCTCGGGTCCTGGCCTTCATGTGGATGTTACTTTGACACGTACCACCTACCTAAACACTGCTGCAGACCGAGTTACACCACTTCATGGCAATGGTGTTCCCTAATGGCAGTGGCCTCTTTCAGCAGGATAATGCTCCCTGACACACTGCAGAAACTGTTCAGGAATGGTTTGAGGAACATGACAAAGAGTTCAAGAGTCCAGATTAGCCAGATCTCAATCCAATCGAGCGACTGTAGGATCCATGGCGGCGTCACCTCACAACTTACAGGACTTAAAGGATCTGCTGCTAACGTCTTGGTGCCAGAGACCACACACACCTTCAGTGGTCTTGTGGAGTCCAGGCCTCGACGGGTCAGAGCTGTTTTGGCGGCACAATATTAGGCAGGTGGTTTTAATGTTATGGCTGATTGGTGTATAGTCCCTTGATAGTGCACTATATTATTACCCATAATGCTTTGCAAACCCAGTGTACACCTAATATACACTATTCTCTGCATTAAAGTACCACAACATACAGCTTGAAGTTTACTGGTCAGGATGTGTGTGTGTGTGTGTGGTGTGTGTTACTGTAGGTTGTGTTCTCCTCAGTGTGTATTCCGTTGTGATGTACCTGTTGACCTCAGGTCTGATCCCTGAGGTCGTTGTCATGACGATGCAGGAGTGGAGTGTGCTGATCATCATCACCAGCCGGGTCGGTTTCACTGTTTCTCCTCCATCTTTCCAGTGATTGTTCAGTGTGTAATTATTGAGTTCTTGAAAATTTTCTTGTGTAAATCTCTGGACTTATTCAAGTGTGTGTGTGTGTGTGTGTATAGTTGATCCAGGCAGGCTGTAATCTGAACAGTGGTTCCACGGGGCAGCTCTCTGGTGCAAGTGTGTTTTTGGTGTTTCTGGCATCTCTGGGACGTGTCTTCCGATCCACACAGGTAACACACACACACACATGCACACACACACACACACACACACACACACAGTGGTTAACCTGTACCAAACACACACAAACACATGCACACACTGAGTTTAACTGGTACCACACACACACACACACACACCTCATATGGTACCTGTTAAACTCACTGTGTGTGTGTGTGTGAGAGTGTGTGTGTGTGTGTTAACAGGTACCATGCACACACACACACTCACACACACACACACACACACACAAGGTAATGGCAGTGAAATGTCCTGATATGAGAACGTAACAGAGCTGAGGGAGGAAACATTACACTTCTCTGTGTGTCTCTGACTGAACCTGTAATTAACATCATACTGCACACATTTATCTGGGTTTAACACGTTTATTACTGAATTAGGTAAATAATTATTCATAACTCTCTCTCTCTCTCTCTCTCTCTCTCTCTAGGAGTCTCACTCTCTCCACTCTCAGGCCTGTGTTCTGTCTGCGTGCTGCTCTCTGCTGCTCCTCATCCAGATTCAGATTTACTCAAAACCTCCAACGAGCAGAGAGACGACAAAGAGGAAGAAAGAGGAATAGAGAGCGATAGAGAGAGAGAGAGAGAGAGAGAGAGAGAGATGTTGACTCAGTTGTCTATGATTCATTAATGAGATGTTATAAATGTACCTCACTGTCCACAAACAAACGCAGCTCATTCTGTGTTTTATAAACTGTTACTTCTGTAAAAATACCTCATGCTTTAAATATAAAAATAAAATGAATACAACAATTTTGGAGTTTTCTTTCTGAAAGTATGGAAGATAAAGTTCAAAAACACAAGTGAAGCACTGAATCTGTGATACGAGTGACACACAGGTGTGAGAATGCTGAAACTTTCATGTAATTCTTTTATGTTGAAACCAAATCTTTCTTCATTTGAAGATTGTGAACTTTAACCACACTTTAAATTCGAAAACTTTATTTCTGGTCGAGATGCAAAACAGAGACGTGTATATTTCAACTCGGAATTTTTTTTTCACTTTTTTTTTAAATGTTTTCCTGAATCAAAATGAGTGTAAATATGAGGGAATGAGGGAATTTGTAATACATTTCTAATGTTTAAATGACAGAGCAGACTGTGTGCAGGTGTAACAGAGAGCCTCCTACAGGTAGCTGTACAGCAGGTAAACTGCGTTACCTTTTGCCTCCATTTTCGCATTTGAAGCGAGCTGTAAGTACGTACTTCCATCCCTCTCTCACGTATTTCATTAATAATTAATATTGATCTGTTTTTAAGGTAAAGATAAACCAGACAATACAGCAATGTAGCATATTATCAAACATTTCTGTAAGAATTATTAAGTTTTGGTTTGTAATTTAGAAGTTTTGAGAAGTTTTTGTTCATCCATTTTGGGGCTAAATGTAGCTTGTCCTAATTTTTCTTTGTCTGCTAGCTGGTTACGAACGCTGGTGTACTGCCCTTCTGCTCAGTGTGTGTGATTTTATTTATTCTGTTTAGTGTTTGTGTTAAATCTGCAGTCTTTACACACGCAGAAAGAAATGAGTCTTCCAGAATGTTCGATGCCGTGTTAGTCGTCCATAGCCGTCCTAGCCAGACACGATACGTAGAACAGGAATGTTAAGTTTAGACACTTAAACAGGTAGCAAATATTACAGATTTCTGAAGTATTTATCACACATGTAATACTAAAACAGATTTTATTACTGTTATAGTTTGTGTAAACCAGGCAGTCTGAGAAACATCGATAAATCCATACAGGAAGCATTACGGTGCCAGTGGTGTTGCGTTATATACTCTACTGCACAAAGAAATACTGTCAACTCATAGTTCTCATTTTTATGCAAAAAAGTAAACCTTGGGTTTTCCCCTTCCACGTTTCATAGTGTGTGTTTGTGTGTGTGTGTGTGTGTGTGTGTGAGTGAGAGTAGCCTATTCAAATGTCTGTATTCAAATGTGTGGATGAGGAAATGACAGGGCTTTATCTACTGTTACAGAATATAACAAGTTAAAGATGTGAAAACTAATGGCTATATAATACAACACGCAGGCATTACCAAGAGTGAGTAAATCTCCTCTGGTATGTAAGTATGATAAATAATTTGAAAATATCAAACACAAACATGAACTCAGTAAAACATAAATATGAACTGTTTAGCTGTTTAACTGTCTGGCAGTGCTCCGGGTGGCCAAGTGAGTGTCTGGTTAAGTTTGAAGATTTATACATCACTTAACATATTTATTCTGCCTGTGTAAATGTGTTGGTTGTGTGGAGTTTGTGTAGTGCACTGGCAGCATGACAAAAGGACAGAAGACCTGAATACAAGGGGCTGTTGGGAAATGTAGTTTCAGTTCATGCAGGAAAAACTGGGATCCCCGAAACTGAGTTGTGTAGAGGGGAGTTCCTGACTTGTATTGGTATATTTGATAGATAGATAGATAGATCATTTATTATTTATTATTATTCCCAGTGGAACATTCACACAATACAGCAACAGCAAAAGAATAGTGTCTGCAGTAAGAATAATCAAGAATAATAAAATAAACATATTCAGTAAGATTATGAATAGCAGTAAAAATAAAGTAAATATAACTGTAAACACCAGTCCTCTGAGTAAATGCAAGTGACAGTGCAAGTAGTACCAACAGACCTGCTGCAGAGTAGATATGATCAGCAGACAGCATGTTATATTATCTGTTAGGGTGAAAAAATGTAATGATTGAAAACATTTTTTGCTTAGATTGAAAGTTGGTTTCCTAAGGAAAAGCAAACACTCCAAAGCTGCTCAACAACCTACAGGAGCAGATGGAAGAGCAAGGGCTTAGATCCACAGAAAGCCAGGTAGCAGCAAAGCCAGCAAGCTCCACTGAGGGGATGAATGCAGTAAGTGTGGACCTGGTACAGTCCCAAACATCAGGGGGAGAGCTGATGGAGCAAACTGTGGTGAGGCAGGAACAGCAATGGAGGAGTATTGCTGGGCATGTGGAGAGCAGCACAACAGCCAGCGGTGAGCATGAGATTCCTCATATTATTATTATTATTATTATTATTGTTATTTTAAAAAGAATGACTTTAAAAGAATTTTGAGGTGTTTTTTTACAGAAGGATGTAACTGTATATACTCAATAAAAATATATTTACAAAAACCTGCCTCTGTCTACAGCTGAGGAGCCGCCTCTCTCAGTCCAAGAGAGTACTAGCTCAAGTGTTAAGCCAGTTGGTGCAAGCAGCAATGTTGATCCTTATGGAAAGTCTTCGGACATCCTGCGTGGCCAGAAGGATGACGGCACTAGAGTGCTGATCAACAGAAGGTCAAAATCAGAAATCACCTCCTCACATTCAGAAGTGAAAATTCTGATGGATCTGAAACATCCTGGCATTGCGGGGCTTAAATGGTATCATGAGGATGAGAAATTCACCTGCTTGGCGCCTGATTTTGATGGCACACCACTGGAAGAACATATTCTACAGATTAACTCTCACCAGACCAATGAGAATGAAAAGAAAGCCGACCTGATAAACCTCACATTGAAGATTCTGGAAGGTTTAAATTTCCTCCACCAACAGAATTACTTGCACGGTGAGGTCAAGCGCGAGAATGTTCGAGTGGGTAAGTCAGTATAATGTGTTTATGAGTGTATAAATTAATGCTCTACTAGAACTTATGAATATTTAGTGTTCTTCAGCCACTTTAAGGTTCCTTCCCAAACACTAGAACACACAGAAACAGTTCCTGAAGCTTCCAGATGTTTGTTGATGTTGGAGTGGGCATATGGTGTTATTCTTGGTATATGTATGAACTTAGCTGCGTGTGTTCATTTATGCAAAATGCTAATGTTTTATGCTAATTACATAACAAGCTATTGGCTTGCTACTAAATGTGCTTCAGTAGTGTGATGTTAAGACATTCTCTTTTCCAGCGACTCTTGATGCAGTATCTGTGCTTTAACTTATTGATTTATTTACTTATTTTACAAATTTTGCACAGATAATGTTCATTAAATGTGCTAATATACAGTATTAGATTGACTGATTGATTAATTCACTGCTTAAACAGATAAAGAAGGGCGGCCCAAATGGATCAACTTTTCCTCAGCTTCACCTAAAGGGATGGATCGTGATGGCAGTAAGATGAAAGATGAAATATATGTAAGTGATCTGTTTATTATTAATGCTTTTTTCCTAGACTGTCTCATGTACACTGATTGTCTTAATCTAATGTCAGGTAGCTTTTCTCACCTTAAGTGCACTAGATAGTGTATTAAATAATTGTGTAGCTCATTGAAGATTTAATTACTTCTTGAGAAAGTGTAGCGCACTCGTTAACGCTGGGTTTATTACATACAGAATTTCACTGGCGTTATTAATGAGATATAAGATGACTGTGATTTGATCAAGTAATGAACTAATAAAATACTTTGTGTTTTAGAGAGCTGGAGAACTTGCCTATTTCATCCTATCTGGTGAAGAGAATTACTATGGACATAACCCTGACTGGAATTTCAGTGAGCTTCTGTGGGATTTTATAGAGTGGATGACTAAAAAAAGGAAGAATCTGAATGAAGTACTAGATCACCCTATATCCTGGAAAAAGTACAGGTGGGAAACGTTTATTCTACAAATTCTGAAAATAAAATGTGTTTCAAACCACATATACTATTCTAAAATCAACAGCAGTGAAATTAATCTTTGCAAAGTGATTATATTAAAAAATAACATTATAGGTAATGGTCTATAATAATTTTTAAATGCAGTGCAGTGATATTACAATTAATTTCACTAAATCCTTTTATAATATGGAGTCTAAACTAAAATAACATGTTCATGTTGTCATGGTACTGACAATTGTCTTTTTTCTTACATTTCATTTTTCCCCAAAATCTTTTATAGAAAGTTGAAGTACCTGGAAGCTTTGGGTAATTTGAATATCGAAGTCACCAAGAAGCTCCGACATTTAAAAAACAAGACTCGTGTCACATTTAAGAACTGGAAAAGTGAGGTGAGTTTCACTTCCATAAGCAGCCATCCTCAAACTAAAGCATCAGTAAATTCATTATTCCTCCAAACCACTGAGTAAGAAATAACTGGCCCTTTCTGTCAGCTCATGCAGCTTTGGAGGACATTTTTATAATGAATTATATTTTTACCTTAAAATGTCTGACACAGAAAAATAAACGTACAGTGCACTAAAATCTGAAAGCGTTTCTGAGAGGAAATAAATTGTTAGAACTGGTTTAAATTACTGCTGAAACAAAAACACTTGTTGTTACTCAAATGTTTGATTTAATTAACTGAAGGAATTTTTATTATGTGTGAATCTTCTCATTACAGCTGATAAAGCCGGAATTAGTGAAGAAGATGGAGCAAGAGAGAGCGAAACGAGGAGCTGAAGGTGAAGTGAGACCCTATGCAGAAGATGTTCTCGGTTTTCTGCGCTTCATCCGCAACCTCTTACAGCACCGGTGAGAAAATAATCTATTAGTAGGACCCTAAGTAGACATTGGGATTGTAGCATTTGGGACAGAGGCGAGATTATATTCTCATAGACAGATCCTTCACTGTAATCTTTGGACATTTTTCTCAGTTGTTATTATGTTAACTAAAATTTCCTGATTTCATTAAATCAAAGCCCCTAATTTCTTCTTTTCTCTTTACAGGCCTGAAGAGAAAATTGAGCTTTCTTCTGACCACTTCGAGAGTGTTTATATTTTGGCCAGGGATATGGGATGGAACTCCAGGCCTTCAGTGGAGATAATTTTCTCCGGCTGGTGAATTTTCTTATATTTGTATTGCTTTTGAGTTGACTTGGAGAAGGTGCAGGCTCTTTGTTGGTAATAGTGAAGGCTGCAGCTGGGGGTAGAGCTTTCTCTTACAAAGCCCCACAGTTATGGAACAGCCTTCCACTTAGTGTTTCAGTCCAGGGTGAAAACATATTTGTTTAGTCAAGCCTTTTATTAATATTTTTTTTCTTAGGTAAAGGAGCAGGTCTGGAGGGTTCACAGGCATAGAGTGTTGGGGTGAACTGGGATGTTTGGATGCTGTCGCCCCCCACACACTCACTCAGGTTTGTCGAAGGTGGAGTGGCTGCTGCTTTATGTCCCAGGACGCCCTCATGTCTGTGTTAGCTTCTGGCTCTCCCTTTTAGTTATGCTGTCATAGCTAATCCTGCCGGAGTCCTTGCTTGCTCTCTGCACGCAAAGTACATTGTCCTTAACCATTACATGACAAGGGCGTACCTGATAATAATCTGTGTTATTTCTCCACCCCCTTCTCTGTCGAGCTACACATGCTACTCCTGAGACGCCAGTGATCCTGACCCCTTCTGCTCTGCGGACCTGCCTGATCCATCCTGAAGGCCTACTTCCGGTTCTCCGAGTTCTCATCACTTGGAAATCATTTGCTGCTGCTGAAGATGGCCCCACACGGACAGCCTGAAGTTTGCCATGAGATTATTATGGATAGTACCCACACACACCCCTAAAGATGGCTTTGGATGGTCTTATTCAGATAGCCTAATGACTGGCCATGCTAAAAACAGTTTACACTCAAGTCTCATTCATTATTCAGTGGATAACTTCACTTGGATATTATAGACTTAAAGTTAATTATCTGATGAAATAATGTCACTGATTATCATACTGAAGTTCCTTTTAACACGATTAGCACCACGTGACTTTACAGTACACAGTTATAGAGGGAATGATTTATAATTGCAGTGTCCGGTGTCACCCAGATGAGGATGGGTTCCCTTTTGAGTCTGGTTCCTCTCAAGGTTTCTTCCTCATGTTGTCTCAGGGAGTTTTTCCTTGCCACTGTCGCCTCTGGCTTGCTCATTGGGGATCGACTGGTTCTACAATCAAAACTAACATAAAACATCAACGTAATTCAGAAAGGTCAGAAATAATGATTTCTGCTTGAAATAACAATTTAGTGCTTCAAGTGTTGTTTTCTTCAAAGAATTAAATGAGACTGGTGTTTTGTGGATACTATTTAATAAAGCTGCAGGCTGAGGACCTGTACCTGTGAGGTGTGTATTTATTTGTATTGTATTTATCCTCCTGCACAGTTGTGTACCGGAGCTTCACACTTCTCTTTCTATCCTGGTTAGAGCCAGTTTGCGCTGTTCTGTGAAGGGAGTAGTACACATCTCTGTAAGATATCTTCAGTTTCTTGGCAATTTCTCACATGGAATAGCCTTCGTGTCTCAAAAAACAATAAGAGACTGATGAGTTTCTGAAGAAAGCTCTTTATTTCTGGCCATTTTGAGACTGTAACTGAACCCACAAATGCTGATGCTCCAGATACTCAAGTAGCCCAAAGAAGGTCGGTTTTATTTCTTCCTTAAACAAAGGATTTCTAATGATGAATTAGCGTGATTCCAGCTGCAGTAGTCATTTACAACATTAACAATGTCTACACCTGATTTCTGATCAATCTAATGTTATTTTAATTGGAATATATATATATATATATATATATATATATTTATTTATTTAGAGTTACTGTCAGAGTTTCTTCGTATTTAATTCATCCCTTTTTGCTTTAATGACAGTGTGACTCGAGCGTGGACTCCACACGTTCGTGTAAAACCTCATGATCCATGTTAGATCAAATCCATCAGAGAGTCGTCTGATCTCACGCTTCAGTAGAAGAGATTAGACATGAGGAAAATCTGATCTTTTGTACAAAGCAGTTAACCTGCTCAATATCACACATTTACTGACATTTAAACAGGGAGCTAGAAACAGCGCAGAATCTTCACTATTAAACAGTCGACATGTTGCATATTTCCTTTTTTTTTTGTTTTAGAATTTTAAATTATAAAACCTTCTGCAAAAAAAGTTTGTGTGTGTGTGTGTGTGTGTGTATATATATATAAATTAAATTAAATTTGCACATTGGATAACAATGTAAAAAAATTGATTTAAATTTGATCAGTAAAATGATACAAAATGTTCGGTATAAACAGCGATCACTTAGTGATCTGAAGAAACTGAAGAATCTTACAAGAAAAGAGTTTATTAAAAAACCCACCTAGTGTTGTATTAAACATTAAACATTCCACTAAACAGGGAGCAGGACCACAGAAAGAGCTATTATTATTATTATTATTATTATTATTATTATTATTATTATTATTATTATTACTGTTATTGTGTTTTGGAGTTTGGAGGACAGAGAGTTTACAGAAGAAGTGAGTTTTGAAACAGAAGTGTTTATTTCTGACATGTTCTTCTGAGAGTCTTTAAAAAATAAAAATAAAGAAGCGCAGGGGTTAAATAAATATAAATACCGCATCCAGCTAATAATCGTTAGCATATTGATGCAAACATAAACAACAACAACAACAATTATGTCACGTGTTCCCCTTCATGCGTTTTGTTATGGATTGTGTCTTGACTCCGCCCCTGTCTTCTCATTGGTTGTCTGTGTGCTGATTACTCTCACCTGGTTTCACTTCTTCTCCTCATCAGGTATTTAAGGTCTGTGTATTTAAGGCCTGTTTGCTGCTCGGTCAAGTTTTTGCCTGTTTTTGACTTTGAGACACGTTTTTAAAGCTCAAAAGAAAAAAAAAACATGATTAATGTGATTTCTGCAAATGCAGCATGTTCCTGGATTAACAGCTTTGTTAGCTTTATTCTTTAATTTCATTTAATTAATCAGTATATTATAAAGCAGGAAGCCTCACAGTATAGAATCACAATAATGCCAGTTATATTTAATACAGAATATTTAACTGTGGCCTGTCCTTACAGAACCAGTGAGAAAATGTTTATGCCTCAGTCATGAAGTTATTCTGGTTGTTAAAGACTCAGGAATCTGCAGGACCTCAGACAGATGAGGAGAAAGAGTGAACATGTCTCTCAGGGGTTTTTCCTCACAACCATCGCCTCTGGCTTGATCTTTAGAGATCAAAATTTATAACCTGAATTTATTTATTTCTGTAAAGCTGCTTTGTGACAATGTCCTCTGTTAAAAGCTCCATATATAAATTTATATACAAATAAAATGAATTGAATTAATGAGTGTTGATTGGTGACCCTTCATATGAGTCTTATGAGCTTTTATAAGGAATGAGTCTCATTACAATTGAAGGATATTATGATTTTAAAGAATTTCTTCTGACTGGAAATGTAAGTTGGCTGTTAAATTCTCCATGCAGACGGTCTGAATAACTGTACATAGACAAAACAATAGTTTATTCATTTCACTGATGCAGTAAAAGTAACCAAGCTTCGTGTTTATTATTATTATTATTATTATTATTACTATATACAGTTTATACAGCACACAGCTCCTCCTACATCCTGCACAGGAGCTCATCTTTCATTTTATTAAAATCATGTTAATTTGTTTAATTCCTGTAGTTCTTGTAAGCACGATAAATCAGGCGTGAGACTCTCCCCTGTTCAGCTCTGACATCATGGACTTTTCCAAATCCGCTAATTTCCTCTGCTGCTGAGAGATTTGTGAATAAAGGAGAAAAAAAAGAAATGGTTTAGAGATTTCCAATCTAGGGGTTGTGACCTCATGCAGGGTCACGAGAGAAACTCACAGTCTCCTCTTTTGTTTCATTCATTGATTTTACTACTTAATATTAGAAATATTGAAGATGGAGTTTGTGTAATATTATTTGAAAATGTTAGCAGGAATCACTTTCAGACAAAAGCCACATTTTAAATGAATAGTGTACGTTTTATTTTAGTCTTTTCACTCTCCTGACACGCTGCATTTGTGGAGTTCAGCAATAAAAACGAACAAATTTCTCCTTCCATCTGCCTCCGCTAAACACACTAGCGCTGTGTCTCAAATCACAGCATACTTATGTACTATTCTAGAGCGTTATTGAGCACTAACACTAACCAGGTTTCCTAGTAAATAAGTAAATAAAGCAGGCAGAGCGAGCCGATCTGTTCCATGTTATGCTTTTATTGAAGAACAAAACAAGGGCTAAATGTAAAGTGTGGGTGTAACAGTGCGCACTCGTACACTACGGGGAAGAACACTAAGGAGGCACTCGGACCTGCAAGAGATTCATCAAAATTAAAACAAGAGTGAGGCAGTAAAAATGAGGAAATAAAAAAAGTGGATGTCTAAAAGAAGTCCACGTCGTCGGGAGCGTCCAGGTCTCGGTACTCGATGATGTTACGAGGATCGCCGCGCATCATCCTGAAAAACACGAGGAAACAAACAAAAAGATTTGAGAAATAAATATTTTTTAAAAATGTAAAATAATTTAGATAATTCAGTTTGAGTGTTTGAGCATCACAATTTCAGTCTTTCTCTCCTGAATGATTTATTAACACTGTAAAAGGACAATCTGTGTGTAATCTGTGTGTGTGTGTGTGTGTAAATATTGTTAATTGTGTACCGGTTGTTTCTGGGTTTGCCGGGATAACCACCCTGACCACGGAAGCTGTCGTAATTCCCCCTTCCTCCTCCGCCATACTGGTTTGGTGGATAAGGAGGACCTGCTGCAGAGAGGAGAAGAAAACAATCATAAACTCTCATACAGCTCACACACACACACACACACACACACACACACACACATATACACACACACACACACACATACACACATACACACACCCACTATTTACCTCCGTAGCCCATCACTGGAGGTCTGGGCTGCCCAAATCCCAGTAGGCCCTGAGGACCCTGAGGATGGAAAGGAGGACCACCAGGAGACATCACACCTACAGAGAGAAAGAAAGAGAGAGAGAGAGAGAAAGAGAGAGAGAGAGAGAAAGAGAGAGAGAGAGAGCGCGAGAGCAGTATGGTGAGATCTGATTGATGTTGATGGTGTTAATCATTAAAGTACAGTAATTAATACTGTGTTTTCAGGCTACTGTCTAAGAAATATTCAGAAAAATGACAGGTTTTTGCTTCATTTATTCCAGTTTTTCGTGTCATTACAGTCGTGTTTATTGGCCATGGCTTCATCTGTAACCATATAAACTTTATAAACTTCTAAATATCATCAGTTTTTGTAAATTTTAGCTCCTTAAAGTCAGATCGGTGCCGTGTCGGTGTCGGCGCTCACCCGGAGTGGGGCCTGGAGGGGGCAGAGGCTTTATTTCAGGGATGGATGGTCTTTTAGCGTCCATCAGGAAGTTGTTGAAGAACTCCACTTCCTTCTTCACCTCCTCGATCTTATCTCCGTGTTTGTTCAGGATGTGCTTCCTCACAAACTCCGGACCCTGAGGAGCAGAAAGACAGAGAAATCATCAGCTCCGTGTATAATACAGGAAGTGAAGTGAGGAAAATCTATCGCCTACTAGCTGGAAACTGCACCTTGAACTTCTTGCCGCTGAGAGGACACAGCCACTTGTCCTTCCCCAGCTCCTGCGTGTTAGCAGACACAAACTTCTCCACCTCCTGTTCCGGATCTTTCCGTCCCATTTTTATGGCTTCCTCCTCAGACAGGGTTTCCTTCACGCTGAACAAGGGGCTGAGTTTCTCCTCGAACGTCTTCTCCCAGTCACTCACTACACACACACACACACACACACACACAGGTATGCGTTTGTTATATTAAATACTCTGAAGATGTGTAATGAGATAACTGTTTGAACATCGTTACGACGGATTCATTATGATGCAACGCTATACGCACGTGTGTGTGTGTGTGTGTGTGTGTGTGTGTGTGTGTTATCTCACCCTCTCGGTGTGTGATGCGGTTCGGAGGAATCGGGCCGCGGACGTGGATGATGCCACAGCGGTTGGGCATCTCGTCCTCGCTCGTGTATTCACACATGTTGTAATAATCGATAGAGTGAACAATACGCAGATAGAACAGCAGACGATCCAACACCTGGAACACACACACACACACACACTCTTAATGAGCTGAGATTGTGTTTAAAGCTCATTTCTCATTTCTGTTACACAGACTACGTAACACGACTACAGTTTTGATCATGAAGCTGTGTATGCGTTATAACCGTGGTGTTGGAGGTATCTGCAGTAGGTGCAGGCCGTCATTAGCGTTATCAGTAATGTAAGATTAAAGCGCCGCAGCGTGTGTATCAGAGTTAACGCTGATGAATGATGGTGCAGGTGAAGTGTCCTGCCTTCACGAGTTTCTCGTCTCTCTCCACAGTGATCTCAGTGGGATTGCCTTCTTTATTCCCGTCCTCTGAATCAACCCCGCCCACATTTCCCAGTAGCTCCTCCTCCTCGGCGCTCACTTCCTCGATGAGGTAATCCGTGATGTTTTTTAGGATGGGGTTCTGAGCTGGAAGCTACACACACACACACACACACACA
>CM040480.1:209082-219370 GCA_022758105.1 Pangasianodon gigas
TTTGATGATGAAATTAGTGAAATTAGTTCAGTCTCTTCAAGGGGAGTAAAACATTGTAATTGTTGATCTGATATTATTATATTATCATCTACAGGGTTAGTTATAAAACTGTCCGGTTTTAAATTAATAGTCTGAATTTCTTGCCTGATATTTTCAATTTTACCATTGAAAAAATTCATGAAGTCATCGCTGCTATATAATGATTGTGTGCGTGTTTCTATTGTGGTCTTATTCCTAGTTAATTTTGCTACAGTATTAAATAAGAATCTAGGATTATTTCTGTTATCTTCAATTAGGGTGGAGAGATACATTGATCTAGCAGCACTAAGAGCTTTCTTATAGCTCAAAAGGCTCTCCTTCCATGCTGTTTTACCTGTTTTTACCTGTTTTCTCTCTCTCTCTGCCTCTCTCTTTCTCTCTCTCTGTCTGACTCTTTCTCTCTCTCTCTCTCTCTCAAATTCAAATGAGCTTTATTGGAATGACTGTGGTACAGTATCGGTACAGAAAATGATGATGTAGAGACTGGGTTAAACGTGTGTACACCCACTCAAACACTTGGAAGTGGAAGAATGTAACTGACTGTAGATTTGTCCACGTCTCGATTTGTCTTCATTTTGATAGTGCCATAAAATTTGGTATTATTTTTTCAAATTTTGTGAAGTAGACGGATCGAATGTGTTGGTAATCATCTCACTGTAGCAGGAAATGTTCCTCTGTTTCCACTGCTTTCTGCATGCACAGGGAGCACAGTCTTTCCTCTCACTGCATCCATCTCTCTGTCTGTCTCTCTGTCTGTCTCTATCTCTCTCTCTATCTCTGTCTCTCTCTCCCTCTCCCTCTGTCTCTGTCTGTCTTTCTCTTTCAATTCAATTCAGTGTGTGTGCTTTATTGGCATGACAAAATATTTTGTATTGCCAAAGCAACAAACAACAACAGAACAAGAGAACTAGGAATTGAACAAAACATAAAGTGAAAAATTAGTAATAAAAATACTCTCTCTCTCTCTCTCTCTCTCTGTCTCTCTCTCTCTCTGTAGTTCGGTGTGATAAATATGAAGCGTGAACGTTTTAAACCTCCGGAGCCGGATGATCCATTTTGCTGCTGTGACTGTGAGGAAGTGGACGATGTGTGTGAAAGGTCAGAGGTCAAGTGTTACTGCAGGGAATTGCTATTTTCTACTTTTTTTTGATCCTGACTTTTTAATGAATCCTTCCATCTCTCTCTGTCTCTCAGACTTCTCTGTACGGATTGGGAGAAGCCGTCTCCTCTCTCTCGCTTCCTTCCTGTCCATGTGGACCTCTCCGTTCTTCCTCCCATGGTTCTACTTCCTGTTTTGCTGCGTGTGGCGGCGCTGCACTGCATGCTGGGAGTCGTGGTCCTGACGGCACTTCCTGTCCTGGTACTTTGGTATTACTACGTCACCCACCGCAAAAAGAGACGCACGCTTTTCTTCCTCACGCTCGCCCTCTTCTCCCTCGCCTACATGTACTTCCTGTTCATCACCGAGATCCTGCCCCGGGGGAATGTGGACAATCGGCAGGTGGTTACCGTGACGACGGGCCTGATAATGACGCTTGTCTCTCTCGCACGCACAAAACGTGGTCCCGGATTCGTCCGAGCTGATCCCACCTGTCCCATCTCACATAGAGGCCCCGCCTACTGTAATGGAGTGAGCCAATCAGAGAGTCCAGGTGGTAAGAAGTGGTGTCCTGTATGCCGATTGGTGCGTCCAGAGAGGGCGGGGCACTGCAGGATCTGTGGAGAGTGTGTGTTACGCCTGGACCATCACTGTGTCTGGTGGGTCTCTCTCTCTCACGTACACACACACACACACACACACACACACACACACACCAAAAGAGTCAGTCACTTGATCCTGTCCATCTAAATCCTAATTTGACACAGTGTGTGTGTGTGTGTGTGTTTGATTACACACACACACACACACACACACACACAATGATTCCCAGCAGACGTCTGAACAGAGCAGGTTGGTGAGACATGTGTGTGTTCCACAGGAGTTCAGACTTCATCATGGAGCACACACCAGGACAATCTGTTACACACTCACACACACACTCTCTCTCTCTCTCTCTCTCTCACACACACACAGAGATGTTGTGTAATGATCTGAACCATGGTTACTGTCCTTGTATATATGTGTGTGTGTGTGTGTTAGGATTAACTGCTGTATAGGACAGGCCAATCATAAGCACTTCCTGTTGACTCTCCTCCTCTTCCTGATGACATCACTGTATGGGATCAGCATGGTGCTGAGGAGTGTGTGTCCACGCCAGAGTGTGTTCATCGCTCCACTTTACTGCCCAGGAGTGTACAACCAGTACAGGTACACACACACACACACACACACACACACACACACACACACACACACAGAACTGATTTGGGGGGCGGAGCTATATATGAGCTCATACTAAATAAAGTGTTGTATAAAGTGTGACTTTTATCTCCCTTTTCTCTGTGTGTGTGTGTGTGTGTGCGTGTGCGCGTGTGTGTGTGTGTGCAGCACGGCGCTGTGTTTCACCTGTGTGTGGTACAGCTGTATAGTCACAGGTGCGCTGTGTTACCTTCTTGTCCTGCAGCTGGTTAACGTGAGCTGTAACGTGACGGAGCGTGAAGTCCACGTCGCTTTACGCAACCGAACCGCTCGCTCTCGCTTCTGTGGCGTTGTCGTGGAAACGGGCACGTACACGCGCGGCTTCGTGCACAACTGGATCGAGTTCCTCACCATGAACACACACCACGGAGCCTCACACACTCACACACACACCGTATGACCCACAACTCACGTGTGCCGTTTATACTTATGCACACTTTCATACAGGAAACTCTGTCCAACTGCAGCAGTGCATTCTGGGTAAACTGTGCTGCTGAAACCTGCATTGATGTCACTCGAGTGTTTAAATAAGGCTCAGGATAAAATGTGGATATTTATAAACATGGATGACATTTTAGGGTATTAGCACACACACACACACACACACTAATGGTCTTGTTATGCACTCAGGTGAATTTTTACTCTCAAACTTTACAAACTCAAACTTTTTCTTCCCAAATCTGGATAAGACCAAAGACAAAAACAACAGGAATGATCAGATGTAAAATTGTTTTTAACATCTATCACAAGCCATATTTGAATTCTAGTATAAAGCAATATAACCACAGCGCAATATTACAACCGTATCCTACATGTAACATTTATACAAATCTATTTTTATTTTTAACTCGTGTTAAATTCTCCTGCTGCGTTCTAACGTCATACACAGCGCTAAAGTTCAGCTGAAATCTCCGTCTGTCTCTGTTTAGTTTTCTTAACTGTTAGTTCTCATCGTTACGTATATAAACATGCATTCTTCTGTTTATTCTGCTTTCACTTCATCTTCCTTCATTTACATTTTATTATTATTATTATTATTATTATCTGCTTTTTATAATCTGTGATATATCTGTACCCTGAAAGACACTTATAAATAAAATACTATTATTATTATTATTATTATTATTGTTATTAAAATGTTGCAGATGAAGAGATGCAGTGAAACCGTGTTTTTTCTGGTTAATTTTGTGATTTATTTAATACTTCATTAAAAGCTGAGTTGATTTAACAGCCCATGTTTATTTGATTCAGTTGAAATTCATGGTTTTGGATTAAATTCTTCTGGTCTAATGTTGTCACATATTCACTCTGAATCAACACTAAATAAACATATAATATAATATAATATAATATAATACACACTCTACCGTATGTAAATAGAAACTGATCAATTATTTTGTACATGTAATGAATTTAACCCTTCACTAAAATGACACCAGACGACAGACGGTTGCTGTAAAACAACGTGAAGCTTCTGCTGAAGTTTCATTAAAATGCAGCAATGAAACGTTTACCAAAGTGTCTATATATTATATAGTGTCTATATTATTCATCACACAAAATATCAGATGTCTCACTGCAGTATCGCACTGTTTGTTTATTTAACGCAAAGAGTTTTGGGTGAACAGTGCAGCCTGTGTGGAAATCTCCTCTGAAGCCTGACACACAGCGCTCATACACACTCAGTCGTCACACTCGGAGATGTCCAGCTCCTCTGCTTGTGTCTGTATACACTGTGTTTTAGCAGGAGGAAAGAATAACGCTCACTGGACATCAGGCTTCACTGGACTGTACTGGACAGTGCGCTTTTCACACACGGTTTCTCCTTACGATGACCTCGTAACCATCTGCCAATCACTGAAAGGGTATTGAACATCAAGTCAAGTGGCTTTTATTGTCATTTCAGCCATATACAGCTGGTACAGTACACAGTGAAACGAAACAACGTTCCTCCAGGTCCATGGTGCTACATAAACAACACAGAACTACAAGAGACTACACAGAACTACATACAGTGCACAGTGCAAACAGCACAATACAGTACAATAACTACCAAAACAGGACAATATGCACAGTAAGAGACAGCGCAGCGCCGATCAGTTCACAGTTCTAGTGTGAAAGTGTCAGATATAACAGTAGTGTAGAAGAATAACAATATAATAAATTGCTGTGAATGTAAACATAACATACTATGACATAGTATTCAGCACATAAGTTTATACCATATACTGTAGCAGTTATTGAGGTAGCAGCCAGGTAGAGTGAAGCAATGACAAGAAATTATATACAATATTTTATAAATACTGTAGCAGCAAAAAGTCAGGTAGTAAATACAGAGATGTGCAAAAATTGCAAAGAGAGTGGGATGGTGTTCAGTTGATTATGTGTGTGTGTGTGTGAGTGTGTGTGTGAGTGTGTGTGTTGTCAGTTCAGTGTTGAGGCTCGGGGGAAGAAACTGTTACACACTCTGGTCGTGAGGCCCGAATGCTTCAGTACATGACTGACAGAGTTAAATGCATCAGCTTGTTATTTTATCACTGTAATCGTAAATATTGTAAATAAATTGTGAGTTATGTTTTTGTTATTTGAGTTAATTATTTTTTTCTGGATATCCGGCTATCACTACCTTCTTCAGTGGAATTAAGCTCACTCGTTAGCAGCTTAGCGGGCAGACGCTGACAACATCGACCTGAGAAGTCTTTCGATGCTCTTAGTTATGAGGAGGGACTGAGAGGAGGTCACAGCAACAGGATGATGAAACATGAAACACAGCGCACACACACACACACACACACACACACACACCTGTACTTCCCCTGTTTTAAAACCCACCAGCCACCCCTGCACCAGACCGTCCTGTGTCTTTACAAAAACAGTTAGAGGTGTGGAAAAATAACGACTGACTCCAGATGAAATAAATTCCACCATCAGTTCTTTGAGTTGAACAGCAGCACTGACACACCACTTCACCTTCTTACCTCAAATCACCAACCACCACCAACCAACTGGTTCTTCATCATCATCATCATCATCAGCAGCAGCAGCAGCAGCAGCAGCATTGCCTGATGGGAAGGTCACTGAGGTCTAAACACCAGGGTCCAGACTCAACATCCTACTGTATCAAGGTGACAGGTGGTGCCGGAAACCCCCCCGCTGTGTTCAGACATGGTTTGTTCCAGTTTAACACACATACAAACACACACACACATGCACACATGCACACAAAAATCATCACTCAGTGATACGTCACAAATGCTTCACATTTTTAATGTCACCGCTCATACTGAGTCAGGTGTTTTTCTCATTATTTTGTCTTCTAGTTATTTTGTCTTCAACTGGCAGAAAAAAATCTGCAAATTTAACAATAGATTCATTTTCACTTGCATTGACTCCATCCACTATTTAAAATTTTATTTACAGTAAATGCATGTTAAAAAAGCGTGCAACTTTGCTCATGTGAAAGACACAATTCCTCCACGGGACGTGTTAAAGAAATCATGGCCTGTGTGTTTAAACAGATTTGTACATTTGATGAAGAAAATCTCAAATAAACAGTGAAACTTCTGAACTTCTAAAATTCTATTGATGTATTTTTACAAATAAAAACAGCTTTTAGATCTCTCTTTCTCTCTCTCTCTCTCTCTCTGTGTGTGTGTGTGTGTGTGTGTGTGTGTGTGTGTGTGCACGTCAGCAGTAATGTGATGGTCATGCAGTGACCCATTTGATCAGAATTATGGGTAAACAGGATGTGAATCGTGGGCTGCTATAGCACTGTCTACTCTGAGAAACCACACTCTGTGTGTGTGTGTGTGCGCGTGTGTGCGTGTGTGTGTGCGTGTGTGTTCTCATACACAGAGAGCTAACTTCCTCCTCTGTAGTTTTGTCAGATTTCAATCTAAGCATCATTTCATTTTTTACTGCTATTAAACAATGATTCAAGATTCAAGATTAACTGATTCATTAATGAGTTTGTGTGTGTGTGTGTGTATGTATGTGTGTGTATGTGTGTGTGTGTTTCACGCTGCACCACAGAGAATGAAAAAAGGAGCGTATAATCACTGTTTGTGACTTTGATCTTTACATCCTGTTTCAGTTGTCAGTGTGTGTGTGTGTGTGTGTGTGTGTTAAGAATGTGTTTAAACATTGTGCCACAGCTTCCACATCATTACAGAGTGTGAGACACGATGAGAAACAGACAAACAAAAGGTTTACTGCTCTTCTGCCTCGTCTTCGTCAAAGGTAACAACTCTTTGTGTGTGTGTGTGTGTGTGTGTGTGTGTGTGTGTGTATGAATTACACAAGAATTACATCAGTTAGAGAATCTAACCTGTGTGTGATGTGTGCGATGTGTGTGTGTGAGATCGGTGAACAGGTGAATTTGAGTTGTTATGATTTATTAGATTATTTGTATTGGCTAAAATACAAATATAAAATTAATAATATCATGATAATGTGTGCCAGCATTTATACAAAAACATTTATACAAAAACATTTACACAAAAACATTTACACAAAAACATTTATACAAAAAAATTGATACAAAAACATTTATACAAAAAACATTTATACAAAAACATTTATACAAAAACATTTACACAAAAACATTTATACAAAAACATTTATACAAAAAAAAGATACAAAAACATTTATACAAAAAACATTTATACAAAAACATTTACACAAAAACATTTATACAAAAAAAAGATACAAAAACATTTATACAAAAAACATTTATACAAAAAAACATTTATACAAAAAACATTTATACAAAAAAAGATACAAAAACATTTACACAAAAAAAAATTTACACAAAAAACATTTACGCAAAAGCCGTTAGAGGTCAGTAAATGAAATTATTAGCAGAAAAAGGAAAGAGTGTGTGATGTGTTTGTGACGAGGTTGAAATGAACGTTAGCGCACAACATTTGTGTAGAATTTTCTAGAACATTATTTTAAAGCGCTTGTTGTGTTTTTTTTATAAACCTGCTCTGATGAGAGATTAGTGCAGATGTAAAGGAGCGCGATGAGGATCGATTGTACAAATCCCTCGTAATAAAAGAATAAATGCGTTTATTGTAATAAAAGTTGTGTAGTGTTTAATTTAACCAGAGTGGAGTGAACTGTTGTGTATTTGCAGGCGTGAGGTGTGTGACAGTGTGGAGCGTTAAATAAATAAATAAATCTAAATAAAACTAATAAAGAAATCAGACATCAGGAAGGAAACGCCGAGTGTTTTATTTTGTATTTGTAATAAATGATAGAGAATAAAAAATCTCTTGATTTGGAAAAGCTCTGAAACCCAGTCAGCTCGCGCACTCCAGAAAGTTCCGCAGCGCGTCTGGGTCAGGAGCCGGATAAAGTTATTTAAACGTATTAAAATTCTGCAAATTTCTATTTGTTGTCAGAAATTGTGAATTATAATAAAACAGCAGTTAGCGATTTGTTGTATCATTGCCCTGTTTTTCAGACCACACCCACTTCCTGTTTCAATCCAATTTTTTTCTCATATGATGATGTTTTGAATATTATTAGAGCTACAGATGAGTGAAACAGCATCATTTTATACAGGAATCCACATTAACATTAATTTTTATATTATTAAGAACATTATATTTCTTAATAATGGAATATTATTAGTGAGTTTCTCAGCATTTCCAAATTCTAAATAATTTACAGGTGCAGATTTAGTGCACCAAGCAGGCCGTAAACGTCTAACTACATTAGCATTGCAGTGCAGAACTAAAGACGCAATCTCTCTCTCTCTCTCTGTTTCTCTCTGTCTGTCTGTATGTGTCTTTATCTCTTTTTCTCTCTGTCTGTCTCTCTCTCTCTCTCTCTGTTTCTTTCTGTCTGTCTGTCTGTCTGTATCTTTATCTCTTTTTCTCTGTCTCTCTCTCTCTCTCTCTCTCTCTGTTTCTTTCTGTCTGTCTGTATGTCTTTATCTCTTTTTCTCTCTGTCTGTCTGTCTCTCTCACTGTCTCCCTCTCTTTCTGTCTCTCTCTCTCTCTCTCTCCATTGCTCTGTCTGTATGCCTCTCTTTCTATTTCCCTCTCTCGCTTTCTGTCTCTCTTTTTGTCTTTCTCTGTCACTCTCTCCCTTTCTCTCTGCCTCTGTCTGTATGTCTCTTTATCTCTTTTTCTGTCTGTCTGTCTTTCTGTCTCCCTCTCTCTCTTTGTCACTATCGCTCCCTTTCTCTGTCTCTGTCTGTATGTCTCTCTATCTCTTTTTCTCTCTGTCTGTATGTCTCTCTCTCTCTCTCTCTCTCTCTCTCTCTCTCTCTCTCTTTGTCACTATCGCTCCCTTTCTGTCTGTCTCTGTCTGTATGTCTCTTTATCTCTTTTTCTCTCTGCCCATCTGTCTGTATCTCTCTCTCTCTTTCTCTCTCTCTCTCTGTCTCTCAGGTTGTCTAGCCGGTGATGACATCATCACGTCTGAGCGTGTGCGAGCTCGTCTCGGTCAGTCTGTGTCTCTTTACTGTAAAGTTAAAGATGAACTCCATGTGACTCTGTTTGAGTGGAGTCGCTGTACAGACTCGTCCTCCATCTCTGTGTTTAATCCGGGACATGGCTCTCACATTAAGGAGCCCTACATCGGCCACGTCTCAATCTCAGAGTACCACACTCTCACCATTACTCAGGTACAGGACCGAGATTTTGGAGAATATTGCTGCAAAGTGACCACGTTCCCTAAAGGAAGTCTGGAAGGACGAGTCCTCCTTCTGAAAGATGAGGAAAAGAATGAGGAAGTGGACAAGGAAATGGACAAGGAAGTGGACAAGGAAGTGGACAAGGAAGTGGACAAACCCAAAAGCCCACATGCAGGTAATAATAACCCCATGATTCAGAATATCACACAGGGTCCCTACAGACGCTTTAATGTGAAATTACACGACTTTTCGTGACTATTCTCATGAAGAGATGTGATCCGCTCATCTCAGGCTGAGAGTTTTAAAGTGCTTTACAAGAAAAGAAAAAAAAACTCATACATTTTTTGGTCATGTTTATAATTTTAATGATATTTTTTTCCCCACAATGTTGTCATGCTTGACTGTTAAAGACAACACAAATCTATTTGTCCCCAAAGTCACATGATGCAAAATGTCATCTCAGGTCCAAATAAATGTTAACTAAACTCTCATGTAACATCAGAAATGTTCGATATTTGGGAAAATACAGTGTAAAATGAGGTGATGACACTTTGGTTCTTTAACTGGACGTTTCACATTTATCTCTAAATGCAGAGTTTGAAAATGAAAAGGATTATAGATACAGGATGATTAGCCATTAAAGCAGAGTGTAAAGCACAAATAAAAGTCCCTCATCATCCATACAGCAGGTTGTTATACAGACAGAGGGACAGGGTGTGGGTGTGAATCTGTGTAGATTAACACTGCAGAATCAAACAAGTCAAAACTCTCCATGTTTAATTCAGTAAAAATGAATCTGATTCACCTGCTCGAGAGTCGAATCCGCTGATAAACAGTGTTTCTGTCACACCATAACTGACAGATTAATCAACTTCACACCTCCTTTTCTACTGACGTTACATTTTAAATCCAGTGTCTAAAGTCAGAACCAGAAATACAAAATACACACAAAAATAGGAACTTAAAAACAGAACACAAAAAACACTAACACTGGATAGGAGGATAAAGGGAAGTTCACTGTTTTCTAATATTTAAGAGAAGAAGTGATTTATGAAAGTTCCTCCTTTTTATTCAGTCACAGAAAATAAGCTGTGAGAGGTAAAAGGTCAAAAATTATATTATATAGCACTAAAATAAAATACAATAAAAACACAAACTCCTGTTTCTTTCCCTGCTGAAATAAAAAAAAAAAAAAAAAAAAAAAAAAAAAAAAAAAAAAAAAACAAAAAAAAAAAAAAAAAAAA
>CM040480.1:234489-244489 GCA_022758105.1 Pangasianodon gigas
AGACAACATGTGTCACACACAACACACACAACACACACCACACACACTGTGTCACACACAACACACACCACACACACTATGTGTCACACACACCACACAACACACACCACACACACCGTGCATCACACACCACACACAACACACACAACATGTGTCACACACAACACACACACCACACACAACACACAACACACACACCGTGCATCACACGCCACACACAACACACACCACACACACCGTGCGTCACACACCACACACACCACACACACTGTTGACATTTTGGTGGTCTGTAATGAAACAGAATCCAGTTCCTCTTTCTGTACTGTGTTTATACAAAGTAATTCATCAAGTAAAGTTCCTCATTCTTGTGTTTCTCACACTGTGTGTGTGTGTGTGTGTGTGTGTAGGAGGCTCTAAGCTCTCTGATGAGGTGTATATGGAGGTGGTGGTTGGGGGAGAGGAGCCGGTGTGTAATGACCGACCGTACGAGAGCAAAGACTTCATGCCTGTGAACTGGACAGCTGCTTATGGTTAGACACACACGCACACAAACGCACAAACCACACAGGGCCCAGAGTTTATATATTGTGATTATCATGCGCGTGTGTGTTTGTGTGTGTGTGTGTGTGTGCTAGATGACTCGGAGTGCTGTGAGAACAGGAACGGTGCAGCGAGTGCGGTTTTGCACATTGACGAGTCTGAAATGCCACACACACTCAAACAGCAACACGGCAAAACACACAGACGGGCCGAGCACAGGCAGGTGCAAACAGGTAACGCAACACACACACACACACACTATACAATCTGTACACACATGCACGCATACTCCACAACATGGAAAACACACCAACGGGCCAAGCACAGGCAGGTGCAGACAGGTAACGCGACACACATTGTACATATACACTATACTCACTGTGTATATATATATGCGCACACACACACACACACACACACACTCTATACTCACTATGTATAAACACACACACACACACACTGTGTATACACGCACAGTCTGTATATATATACTACATACACATACACACTGAACACACACACACACAATACACACTGTACTCACTGTGTATTCAAACACACACTAGAAACTGTACTCCCTGTATACACACTCATTGTACATACTGTACTCCATGCACACACACTCATATCTCTCTCCCCCCCCCCCCCCCCCCCCCCCCCCCCCCCCCCCCCCCCCCCCCCCCCCCCCCCCCCCCCCCCCCCCCCCCCCCCCCCCCCCCCCCCCCCCCCCTCTCTCTCTCTCTCTCTCCCTCTCTCTCTCTCTCTCTCTCCCTCTCTCGCTCTCTCTCTCTCTCTCCGTAGCGATTATTATCGGGCCGTACGGTCAGCCCCTCACGGTTTACCCCTGCGTCCTGTGTGGGAAGAAGTTTAAATCTCGGGGTTTCCTGAAGCGTCACACTCGGAACCACCACCAGGACGTCCTGAGCCGTAAGAAGTACCAGTGCACCGACTGCGACTTCACCACCAACAAGAAGTCCAGCTTCCACAGTCACATGGAGGAGCACACACAACACACACAACACACACACACACTCAGCACCAAGGCTCAGTTCGAGTCTGAAACCCTGAAAGATTTCCACCAGCAGGCGCCGCTCTTCTCCAATCGCCTTCACCCGCAGCAGAAAACAAAGATGGCTGCCGTTCCTGCCAAGAAGACGCACAAGTGCAAGTTCTGCGAGTACGAGACGGCGGAGCAGGGCCTGTTAAACCGCCACCTGCTGGCCGTGCACAGTAAAAACTTCCCGCACGTGTGTGTCGAGTGTGGAAAAGGCTTCAGGCATCCGTCTGAGCTACGTAAGCACACGCGCACGCACACGGGTGAGAAGCCGTACTCCTGCACACACTGCAGCTACAAATCTGCTGATTCGTCCAACCTGAAGACGCACATGAAGACCAAACACAGCCGCGAGGACGAGGACGAGGACACGGCGGCGGCTTCAGCGCCGCACACGGAGCAGCTCACGGAAAACGTCACAGAGACGACGCAGGACCACGACCCTGATCATGATCACGACGATGACGACAACGATGAGGCTCGAGGTCATCGGTGCGACCTGTGTGATCATCGCAGCTCCAATTCCAGCGACCTGAAGCGTCACGTCATCTCCGTCCACACGAAAGACTATCCTCACAAGTGCGACGTCTGCGGTAAGGGGTTCCATCGACCCTCAGAGCTCAAAAAGCATGCCGTATCCCACAAGGCCAAGCGGCCGCACCAGTGTCGCCACTGCAGCTTTAAGACTGCTGATCCATTTGTGCTGAGTCGACACATTTTATCCGTTCACACTAAAGAACAGCAGCAACAGGAAACGCAACAAAATGCAACTGAACAGCAGCAACAGCAACCGGCGCCTTCGTTACAGCCGCAGGAGCGAAGTCCGCCCAAGAAGACGATCGGGGCGGCGCAGCTCGCTCTGGGCGGAGCTCCCATCATTAAAAAGGTGATAGGTGCCAAGGGACCAAGGGAACGACGTGTGTATCAGTGTCAGTACTGCGACTACAGCACCGGAGACGCCTCGGGATTCAAACGCCACGTCATTTCCATCCACACCAAGGATTATCCACATCGCTGCCAGTTCTGCTCCAAGGGCTTCCGGAGACCGTCGGAGAAAAACCAACACATCATGCGCCATCACAAAGACATGATGCCGAGCGAGTGATTCAGTGAGTCAGTGAGTGAGTGAGTGAGTGATTCAGTGAGTCAGCGAGCGAGTGATTCGGTGAGTCAGCGAGCGAGTGATTCGGTGAGTCAGCGAGCGAGTGATTCGGTGAGTCAGCGAGCGAGTGATTCAGTGAGTCAGCGAGCGAGTGATTCAGTGAGTGAATGAGCACCTCCCCCTTCATCACTGACTTCCTCTTCCTCACTCCGCCTCCATGATCTCATGAACACACAGCAACATTGACTCATTAGTGACATCACCCAGTCACATGACTTCCACAGATAAGAGGGAGGCCTTTTGTCTTTGTGTGTGTGTGTGTGTGTGTGTGTGTGTAGGTGCCATATTTAGAATCACAGTTTACAATATTCTCACCATGTCATGTTCTGAAAAAAGTCAGTAATGAATCACGCCTGGTCACTGCGAATGCTCTGTCTGCCATGTTGTTCATCCCGTGAAGGGAATTATGGGATGTCTTAGCCAGGCCACTTCCTTCCAGGTGTTTTGAAGTGTCCAAGATGATATAGTACAAATTAAATATAATGTATTTTACAGATGATTATCAGTGCATGCCCAGTCAAGAAAAAATCACCATGCCTACTTCAGTCCTGAACAGCAGTCTGTGATTTACTCTGAATTTTTTTTTTAGATATTTTTTATCTTAAGCAGTTTTCAGACTGAATGTGAGTTATAAAGTTTACTTTACGATGAAAAATAGCGCCGATTTCATTGTGATGAACTTTAACCCTGCAAATTTACTGTAAGACAAAAGAAAGAAAAAATGTGCCACTGCCGTCTGCTTTATCTTTAAAATACTAGAGAAACTGATTATTTGTTTTTATTTTAATTTGAAATATAAGCACCGTTGTACAGAACAGAGGAAGAGAATAATAATATAAAGTGTTAAGTTTCGACTCAGATTTGACCGCAGTGTTTAAATCTCAGCCGCTGAGACAGAGCGCTGGACGAGATGTGATTTTCACACATGTGGAGAACGAATGAGCTTCATTTCACAGCACTGAATCATTTACACTCGTACCCAGACGCTGAGCTGCAACTTTGTACATTAACGTGTTAGCAGTGAAACACACACACACACACACACACACACAGTAATACACTCACGCTACACTTTTTTGAAAACGCTGTGTGTATGTTTCGTCCACACTCACAGTTTCAGTTTGTTTGCTAAAAGTTTCTCCATCCACAACAAAACTATTTTCATTTGTTCTGATAGCTCGATCTTGGTTGTGTGTGTGTGTGTGTGTGTGTGTTTTAGCCACAACCTCACAACACTAGTGAGCTTCACCTGTTAGAATTAGCATTATCCTCAACACAAAGTATGCAGTTACAAACCACTTTATCGTCATGAGATGTTCTGTGTGTGTGTGTGTGTGTGTGTGTGTGGGTGTGTGTGTGTGTATGTGTGTGCATGTGCGCTCTAAGTGCAATGTCTCACTTCCCTGTGCCATTTATATTTGTACTCCATGTTTCGGCGGGACTTCGTTACCATGGTGATGGTACCAGCAGGCTGGTTTCTTATGGAGGAACGCTAGTCATGTGACTTACGTTATGTTAACAGCTGGGCTTCGTTCACTTTTCATGGTCATGCTAGTGCAGTTGGTGTGAGCATTACACACTAACACACTCTTCATTAGCTTTAGAGATGACTGGGACTCATTGGTGTGTGTGAACACGCCCTTATATGGTCATAATGTTTGAAATGTACTCACACACACACACACACACAGTGGCACTGTGAAGAGTGTATGTTGTACACAGACTTTATGAAAACAATGGTTTCATTCTGATATAAATCCACTGACCAATCACAGGGCGGCTCTTATTTAAATGTTTGCTTCTTGTATGTGATTGGACGAATGGTGTGTGATGCGTTCTGGCTGTGACATCACGCCATAGATAAAGCACTGAGTTCCATTTCGATCAATACCATTGGTCAGTCCGGGGTGTTGGTCACTTCCTGGTCTGGTTTAGCCCCGCCCCATTCCCCCTCTGTGGTCATTTTTATAGTGAGATTATTTATTTGTCGAGCGTGGAGACGGTGTTGTATAGTTTAGCGTAACGGATTCAAAGCGACTGTAACTTATTGTTTTTGTACACAGATCTGTAAAGAGAGAATGAAGATGTAAACACTCGTTAAAGAAAATCCTGAATCTGAACTCTGTGTTGTCCTGAGTGTAATGTTTGACATATTTGTTAAAAAAAAGCGTTAAAAAGGAAATAAAAGGCAAAGTATTTTCCTGCATTGTTCTGTCTCTTTATTAAAGATTTACTTTCAATATTTTTTTTCACAAATACATTTGCAAGTTTCCTGGACGTGGGTTTGTGCTGCGTTCACATGCTTCTCACGGTAAAAGAAAACTAGCTAGTTAGCTAGCTTGAACTTTTTTTTTCCCCTAACATTTACCAAAATTGTAAAAGTGAACATTATGCACTCATCATTTAGAGCTCAGTCATTTAATCATAGAATTTTTTGGTAATTGTAACCTAAAGAAACGATTGTGTAATTGTCAGCACATTCCTGCCGGAAAAATCCATTAGAGATTTGTAATGGTTTCCAGTGGAGGCCGATGTGTTTCTGATGGTCTGGAATAACTACAATAACTAGTAACTACAGCGTGTCCCAAAAGTCTCCATGCACAGGGGACTGTGTTTGTCAGCAGCACGTCAGTTGTGTTTTCGTCAGCGGATGTTGGTGGACGTTCACTTCTCTGTTGATCCACAACACTTCCAGTCTTTTTGAATGTGTTAGTAAGTTTGGTGACTGTGTGGTGTGTAATGTCATGTTTCCTGTTAAAGTCCATCGCAACCTTGAGACAGCTTCCTGATCCAGTCATGAGAATGATTTCAACACCTTCTTCTTTTCTCAAACGCGTTCTTAAAGACTCTCTGAGAAAATATATAAAACATACACTAAATATAAAACATTTCGGAAGACGTTTTGCTAAAAAGGGTTAATTTCCCCCTGTGTATGGAGACTTTTGGGACACGCTGGATAATAATCCCTAACGGAAACCTTCAGGAATCTGATGGAAACCATTAAGTCACTTCTTATTAAAGTCCATTATATGATGGAAACAGTCAGATATTTTCCTCACTGAATGTATTTGAATCTCGTGCAGTGTTCACAAGCTGTTGCGTGTCGTCATGTTTATGAAACTGTTTCACATGAACGCTTTTTTTATTCACCACTTTCCTGAAGCTGTAATTTTCTGACGGTTCTGACCACGCCCACGAGTCGTGACGCAGCGTTGTCATGGAGATTATGTTAACATAGAGTTTCAGAACCCATGTTAGTTGTGTTAGCGGTTGATGCTAAGTGTAATAACTGTCATTTTAGTGCTTCAGAGTGTATTCTTACTAAATTACCAGCGTAAATGTTGACGATACTGCTGGTTCTGTGTCGGTTCTGCGCTCACTGAATCTTTACATTGTCCTTATAAAATGCTATGAGCTAGCTAGCTAAATCATTTACAGTCAAATGATGGCAAATTGTTGGTTGCCTAGCAACAGGGTTCTCATGGCTTTAACCCTTTAAACAGCGAGTGTGAGTTTTATTTAAACACGTAGTTGAATTGGGAATATTTCTATATTAAGGAATATTATATTATTGTATTTCTATTATCCCGGGTATATATGATGTTGGAATAGATTTTTTTTTGTCTGAGGGATTTTTTTTCTGTTCGACTGGTTAGACGGATGAATTTGAAAATAAAACATTAGCTAAATAGCAGATAGCTGTCTTTATTCTGCCTTCTGAACAGCACAGATTTTATTCAGACGAAAGTGAAAAATATTCAAAACCCTTTTTTCATGACGAAAATGAAACGAAATCTAAATAAAAATTCCCCTGAGAAAAAACACTGAGATGTGCAGCAGTTCGTGCTAAATGTCATTATACATCATATAACCAAATATCTTGAACTCGGCTGTAATGTTGATGTTAATGCTAATGGCGGTGATTAGCAGCTTAGCCATTTGCTGTTAATAAACACTTTTACATACATAATAATGTCTCATAATGCCTTATAACACATTACTGCACTTCATAATGCCTTATAACACATTACTGCAGTTCATAATGCCTTATAACACATTACTGCTCTTCATAATGCCTTATAACACATTACTGCACTTCATAATGCCTTATAACACATTACTGCAGTTCATAATGCCTTATAACACATTACTGCACTTCCTAATGCCTTATAACACATTACTGCACTTCCTAATGCCTTATAACACATTACTGCACTTCCTAATGCCTTATAACACATTACTACACTTAACAAACACACACAATTATACTGACAGACTGTATTTAAAGCTTCCTCGCTGTGTGAAGGTTTTCTGTCTCTCTCATCATAACAGTTATTCGTGTGCAGGTTTTCCTCAGCGGTGGCGTCACGAGACACCTTCATCGTTCTTTTGTTATTTTTGAGCCACCTCGCATTGATGGCTTCACCTGACAGGTACTAGTTTCCCTCCGCCTGCGGGGAAAACATGGCAAAAGAAGGTAAAATAAAACAACATAAAGCTCACATACTCACACAAATCATAGCATCACGACTGAGAAATGTGAAACAATATAAATATAAATAAAATATTAAACAATGTAAGACCATATAAATTATAGAAATCAGTCAAACAAACAAACAAGAACAAGTGAACAAATAAAAAACGGAACAAAAGGAAAAAATGAGCTAAAATGAGTAATAATTCAAAAATTAAATAATGACAAGCAGCACAAAAAGACGAACATAATGTTTCTAATATAGAAAATCAGTACATTCTTCTTCTATTTATTATTATTATTATTATTATTATTATTATTATTATAGTTCATGTCGAAGTCGGTCGGCGGTTTCAGTTGTGTGTTTGCAGCCAAAATGAAGAGAAAAATTCCCAGAAGTCCCAGCGTGGTGGTTGCCATGGTGACTCCATTGTGAGTGCTGGAGAGTGTAATAGAGCGTCACTGAGCTGAACATATACACAGCTCGTCTCCCACACACACTACACACACACACACACACACACACAAACCACATTATACACACATGTATTTACACGCTGCGGCTCTTTATGTAAACTCACAGCCCAGTAGAGAGAATTGTACAATCTTATAAAGTGTAAGGGTTCTTTAGTTGTTCATTGAAGGTTCTATGGTTACAGCTAGAACCCTTTTTGGAGAAACCCTAATGATCCAAATGAACCCTTAAAGAACCTTTGAAGAACCCTTCAGTTGTGTAGGTGAAATTGGGAGTGTGTGTAATAAAATAAGATAAAAGGTGTCTGGAATAAGAGCAGCTCTACATGAGTGCAGATTTCTCCTGTTACTGTAAGAACAGAACTTTAAACTGTACATTATAACTAAAATATTAAACGTATCGTTACTTGTGAATTCTGTGTCACTGTGACGGAGGAGAGCAGGTGCAGAAGAGTAAAAAGTAAAAGTGTATTTAATCAACAACACTTTGCTGCCCTTGATTCAGACTGAAGAAGAAAAAAAGACATTTTTATTCTTTATGTAATAAAATCGGTCATGGTTAGAGAAAAAAACTTTACATGGATGCTAGGTTTTCTGAAAGGAAGTATCTCTGAGACTTGAAACCAACAGAAAACCACCAATTACATGCCATCTTCTCTCGTTTCCCCTCTCTCACCTGACAGAGTGTGTAGCCTTATCTTCTATAGTGAGTCAATTTTATCTAAAAGAATATTAGAGAGAGAAAAACAGCCATGCACAACCACACACAGGACTTTAACAATGTTTTCTCAATGTTTAATCCAGAATGACTGAAGAGAAAATCATTTTTAATTGAGATGATTAAGACACCTGACTTTATCCAGCAGCTTCTAGTCTACTGTGGTTAGAATTTTTTCTACCTAATTCAACAGAACCTGCTGTAAGGAAATGATATTGATGATATTGATGATATTGATGACACGATTGATGATACGATTGATGATACGATTGAGAACAGACTGAAAACGTGACTGATACAGAAACCGCTCATGTCAGAACTGCATGTAATTAACACAGAGACGACGTCTGTGACAGATGCACAAACTTGCAAGCGCTCATACACTCTGGGGTTTAGCAATAGTCGTGACGTGCGAGTGCTCCAGTCCTGCAGGTGGCGCTGTTAAAATTTCATGACATTTTCCACAACTACAGGAAGAAGCTCCTCAAAGTCATCCATCTTGGAATGATTCAGCTGGGACACGCCTTGTTTCTAATGACCAATCACAGGCTTGATTGTGTAGCATGTTCATCAGCAGAGGTTAAAGAATCCACAAGACAATCGTTTCTTCCACAGTTGCATCATATTGTTCAGCTGAACGTCGTCTCTGCATGAAGTATCCTGAAGCCTTTAGCACCATGTGCTCAAATTACATCTCAGCGACGCCACAAGATATTTTTAATGAGCATCAGCTCCTTTCAGCCTATGGAATTAAATTTGTGCCAAAAGTATTGAACGTAACTTTTAAAGAAATGAACAAAAATATACAATGAGGAAGAAGAAAAACACTCTGAAACTGAAAACAATGGACTCGGGGGCAAAAACTTTAACTTGCTCTTCAAATAAACAGCTTTCTTTATTAACAGTTTTCTAAGCTTCCTTTTCGCTAATGTGAAAGAGTTTTCGTTTACACTCTGCAAGTTTACGTTCGCCGTTCTGGCACAAACCTCTCATGTGGGCGGGGCTTAATAGCGGGTTACTTTCATTGGTTAGTGAGATTTGGATCGACAGATCGACAGACTGGAAGTAGAGACTTCAGTGGCGTGAATTCTGGAGAGCGTTCTGCGGTTCTCTGTGTGGTTATAGTGTTTGTAGTGGAAATTACTTACGTACTTAGGATATTAGTTTGTAATTAATATTTGAGGTTTGGGGAGTCTCATACGACTATTTTTTCGGGATGAGCGCTCAGAAGCGTCTCTACTTCATAGTTCAGGAACTATCGATCCAAATCTCACTCACCACTCACTCTCTCATTGTATATTTTTGTTGTTTCTTGAAAAGTTACGTTCCATAATTTTTGGCACAAATATAATTTCATATTAGCCGTGAGTGAGTATAAAATGTTATTTAAACCCGTCAGTGCTGTGATTTATTAAATCTCCACACTCTCACCATGTGATGATGAGATTCAGCTCACATTCCCATCATGCAACTTTTCTCCTGTGATTCAGTGACATAATCTTATTTCTTAAGGTTACATTTTTTTTACTAACAACTCTTAAAACATCATTGCCAGTCGTTAACTCGTCCTCGGTCATG
>CM040480.1:251659-272294 GCA_022758105.1 Pangasianodon gigas
ATCTGAAAAGTGTCTCTTATGGAATCTGCTGCTTTCTTTACTGACATACAAACATTTTTCTGGAACATTTCATTTTGTGCTGGAAAACTAATGTTTGGAATCTAAAATGTTTTTGTACTGAATCAATAATGTAGAAGTCAGAAAATAAACATCTATAACAAAGTTTGTACTAAAAAAAATAGGGTGCCAAGACTTTTGCATAGTACTGTACATGTTATCTTGAATGTGATATTCACTAAACACAGTCTGTGTAATTAATCATTTCTTTAATATGATTCTTTCAGGAAAAGAAAACAGGAAGGATTAGAAACAGCTCTGTAGGCCTGGAGGACTCGTGTCTGGTGTCTAGACCTTTTCTGTCTCGTCTCTGTCTTGGACGTTGTTCTTGCTAAATATAATCTCCACTGAGAGTTTGTAAAAATAATGTTTGTGTTGTTTTTTGTCTTGTTTTCTAGAAAACAGCCGATCATTGGTGAAGTGTGTGAATGAATCTGACTCGCTGAAGAAAAGGAGTTGTTTCTGGACTGGATCTTGACTCAGCCTCGTCTTGGCCTTGACAGTGGCACTCTTAACTACAGCTTTCTCCTCATTATAAATTCTACAATCTACAGTATGAATTTACATGAATATGCAAATTAGAAAAGTCTTTATTACTTGTAGACATGTTTTGTTTGTGAATGATTCTGTCCTTTTGAACGAGTCACTAAGTGAACGAATCAGTATCGTTCACTGACTGAATCGTTCCGTTTCAGGCTTCACAACTCTACACTTTCATACTTATCCAGATTTGATGTAAATTTATCCTGTGGTGTATATTTATCTGTGCTGTTATCTGTGAATTGTCTGAGTCATATTTATAACTGGCTCTCTGCACTTCCATGGGAAAACAAACTTTTGAACACTACGACGCAGTGAGCTTTTCAAAGACTGAAAAAAGTTTCTTCATTAAAAATGTTATTAAAGCTTTTGTTTGAAGCGGATCGTGGTGAATAACGAGACGCTGACATTTTGTCCACAGGATATGGGAAAAGGTCTGTCATTGGTTGTTTAAAGTGTCAATCAAAGCACCCCTTTCTGTGAGACTTCACTTCAAAACAGAAATTATTAATTAATTATGAGACTCTTCAGTCTTGACTTCATAACTTTATTTAAAAATAATAATAAGTATTAATTAGCATGCGAGAAACTGAGAAAGACAGAACACACAGAATTGTCGTGAGGTTTGAAGTTTGAATTAAATCAAGTCCAGTGAGAGCTGATTGGACCAGGAGCAGAGTAGCTCCGCCTCTTCCTCCCACTCGCAGTCTGAAACGTCACTTAAAGCCAAACATTCAGACGCATCGGGAATAAAAACCAACTTCTCATCAGCTGTGTGTCGTTTGTTCATCTGACTGTTGGTCATGTGATCCAGCGTGAGAGTCGAGTTTCCCTCCTGATCTCCATCTTTAACCTCAAAGTGCAAACACACACAGATACACACACACAGATACACACACACACACAAACACACACAGATACACAAACAAACACAAATACACACAAACACACAGATACACACACAAACACAAATACACACACAAACACAGATACAAACACACAGATACACATATAAATACAAACACAAACACACATAGACCAGTTGTTAATTTACATTTACATTACAATGTCATGAGACAGATGTTGGTTGTCATGGTAATGCCATGAGACAGATGTTGGTTGTCATGGTAATGTCATGAAAATGGTGATGTAAATCGAGACTCTGATACAAAGCTCCCGCTCAGTTCTCACCCTCGCGTCCTCTCGCAGTGTGTAAATGTGTCTCTTGCGGTCAGCGAGCGTCTGAGCTCGAGCTGAGCGCCGGTTTGGAGTCCGAGGTCCCGGAGTGGACACTGCTGAAGACGGAGGGGCAGCTGGGGACCTGCAAGAGGAGCACAAAGATCTTAGTATTAGTATTATAGCTTTGAGGAGGGAGAAGCCATGTTGGGGAGGACATATGGGTCAACAGCGCCGCCATCTTGAAGAGGACAACTTTCCATTCCGAGTTTAATAAAAAATTTGAACACTGAGTGAAATTTTCCCCAAAAATATGGGCATATTATTCAGAATTTAAATAAATCAGTCTTATCTAGCGTGTTTATCATGATGTAATTATGATGAATGAGTTTAAATTACGTGTTGATGTGTTATAGGAGCTAGCAACAGCCGCTAACGTTGTTTCTACACGTTTGATAGGTGAGGTACCTTAACGCTACAGTGGGTGTGTTTGAGCCTGATACCTGGTTGGTCGATTGGATCTTCTTGTCGCTGTGGCTCCTGAAAGCTCCTCCCTCAGGAGGCCGTCCTCTGCGGTGCCCGTTCCTCCACCGCGGCTCAGCACCTTCAGAGATACACGCCTCCAGCCGTTCTCTCTCCCGCCCACATGCGCAGGTAACTCGTCCAGGTGACTCGAGTACTGAGAGGTGACAATAATCTACTGCACTGTTTTTAGTTTAATGACCATCAACTGAATAATGACCGGAACATCTCTCACCTGCATGTAGTCTCTTATACACGTGACGTCTGCAGGATGTGCGATGGTGCGACCCTGCCAGTGAAGCTCGTCCTCCATCATCAGGTCCATGAACTTCCTGTTTCCCATCATCCTACAGGTGTCTGCTGTGGCCTGGGGTCAGTAACGATGAGACGCGTTGTTAACGAGTCCAGAGAGAAAAAAAAATGATCTAAATTAGTGGGAAATTTCAAACTCAAGCTCAAGCTTGGATACGGCCAACATCATCGCGCCTCCACGCTTCATAAGAAAGAGAAGCCTTTCCCTTTCAGCTAGTGCATTAGCGTTAACTGCCTAACATGTATCTCGCACCTGATTGGACGGCTGGAAGAGTTTTTTCCCGGACAGGTAACTTCCTCCTCTTCCTGTGTGGAAAATCTTAAATACAATTACAGGAGGAAACCGAATACCTGAAAATCTAAACAACACAACACACGCAAAATAAATACAGCTTCTGATTGGCTGAGAGCAGTGCAATACGGTGTGTGTGTGTGTGTGTGTGTGTGTGTGTGAGTGTGTGTGTTTTACCTGAATCGGACTTTACACTGAAGACTCGGGTCTCTGAGCAGATTTGCTTCTCGAGGACTGAGCTGTCGAAGGACTGCAGGGGTTAAACACTCTTCCTGTTCAAACGCAGCCACACACACACACACACACACACACACACACACAATATGAGAACAGCTCCCTGGTGTCTGTATAAAAACGGTGAGTTTTAATGTGGAAGAAAAACATGAACCTTTTCTCAGTGACTGTAGTGACCTTCACTGACCTTCAGCCAGTGAACAGTGAGTGTAATAAAGTGTAATAAAGTGTAATAAAGTGTAATAAAGTGTAGTAAAGACTCACAGCTGAGCGCGCAGTGTTCATGAGCAGCTTAAACACTTTCCTGTCCTGATGAGATCTCCAACACACCTGAATCCTCCGAGCACAAATCTCCTCATCACATCTGTACAACATCTGCAGCGTTATTCAGTCTGACTCACATCTGATGTATTTCCTAAGACACAGAGCACCTCAAACCAGCAACACACACGGGTTTTACAATCTCTTCCCCTCACTGTCAGGTTTCTGGATTTTCTGGGATGTACAGTATCATGGATATGTTTATTTATTTACTTGCTCAGATTAAAGTTTTATTGAAACTCTTCCTGCTGAAAGCCTCAGCTGCAGTGCAGAGACACACAAGCCTCCTGTATTCAGTGCTGGTGTGAAAGCTGCTTGTGTTAGTCTTCTGCATTTTCCTGCAGGATTGTTTGAGGGAACTGAGTGGAGGAGTGATTTGCTCCTGATCTAGCCTTTTACTTTACATCTTTGCTTTACTTTGTTCTTAATAATATGCACATTTACTCATTTTATTACAGCAGACTCTACTGTCTAGGAAATGATATTTTGTCTTTATGAAATTGCTCTACTTTCACTTAAGTATAAAAGAACAGAATTACAATCTCATCTTCACCTTTTACTGACATGTACTCACCCACAATCCATGATTTCCAATGATCTGTTACTGTAAAACAGCTGTTTATTCACTTCATTAATGTTAAGCTCTGATAGTCGTCTGTGGAAATCCACTTCCGGTGTGGGCTTGGGCGCGTCTCTGTTGCTAGGAAACAGAAAAAAGTTTTATATACATAGATCATTTATATAAGATCATTTTAGTCTGATTTACTTCAACTTTTGTGTTTAAATCTTGATTAAAATAACTTCAATATAGCAGTAATGTGAGAAAGAGGTCTATAGGTGAGAAAAAATAGCATGTAAAAAAAAAAAAAAAGAAGGTAGATGGAGAAATAAAGAAAAAAATTTCGTGACTTTATAGAGATTTTCTATTTCCTTGTTTATTTATTTTTTATACATGTGCTTATATGCTTTTGTATTTCCTCCTCTTATAATTAATCTTTGTATAATATTTAGTTTACACTGTTTTAAAAACCTCTCTCGTGTGTGAACAGTTTTCAGTTTCAGTTTTCATGTGCTTTATTGGTGTGACAAATATTTGTACATTTGTTTTCCAAAGCAGGTGGAAAGGAAGGGTAGAGTAAAAACAGGAGAAATAAAATAAAAAGACAAAATAAAATAAAATATTAATAGATTAGAATAAACAAAAAATAGTGCAAACGATGTACATAAATTAAGAACAATATAAAGACACTATATACAGAATAATTGAAAAAAAATAAAGAAGGATAAAATGAGTAAAATCGTGTGTAATGTGTGAATATCTCATTCATTTCCATTTGTCGGTGCAGTGCCTGGTTTGGCCGCTAGATGGCGCAGCGGCGCTCTCACACTCACCGCGGAACTGCACTGAAGAAGAGCGAGAACATGCACAAGGTGAGGAGTAAAAGATTTTGGACTCCGAAGCTTTCAGCTGCTGTATGTTTACAACATTAGCTGTATTAAATATTCACGTTAGAGCTGGTGAATATTGTTTGGTTTTAGCTTCATGGTGCGTTTAATAAAGCTGTAACAGGAGAAGGGTAAATTTCTTCTTCGGCGGTTTTTTGAAAGATGACTCGAGTCGAAGGACATTTCAAGCTTCTTTGGAGTGGAGTTCTGCTTTCACTTTAGTTTGGACCTGTTTTGGAATAAAATGGATTTAACTCGAGTTAAATATTTCGTTTTTGAGTGATGTGTGTAATTCTGGTGTCTTTATAAAAGCAGCTCGTGACATGTTTTTCCCACAAGCCGGTGAAATTTCATATTAAAAGTGGAGATTCCTCCGACTGGGGTTGTGTTTTAATTTAAAAATCTATTTTATTTCGTTGGATTATTTTGGACAAATCATTAAAGATTTAAATACATTCACACCCCCAGTTACAGTTCCCTTTATTTCAGTTTGTTAAATTCAACCCATTTGACACATTTTTATATTTATTGTAATTGCAGCTTTTGGCCAGCAGATGGTGCTGCTGCCTCACATTTAACGCGGCTGCGATGTTAATACAGATGTTTGTTTTTGTTTTTGTTTTTTTCAGCGTGCACCATGAAGATAAGATAAGATAGAACTTTATTCATCCCGAGGGAATTTCTTTAAATGGTTATATATGTTGTGTAAAATATTTCATATGTTGTTTAAAAGCTTTAATAAAGCGCTGATGCTTACTAATGTGTTGTAAATATTAAAAAGCATCATTTCATCGTGTTTTCCAAGTGACTCAGAACTCACTGCCTTTTAAAATCTTATAAAAGTTTATATGGAAAGTAAATGTGAGCTCACAGTGTTTACAGTTTTTTTCTCTTTACATCCAGTTGTTAACTCCTTGTATGTGTATGTGTATGTGTGTGTGTGTGTGTGTGTTAGTTACATATTACACACACAGCCACAAATTGTGACATTTTTGATAGTTCCGTTGAGATAATTAGCTAAAAACAGTATTTCTTTACTTCTGATTTGAGGAGAAACACTTGTGTACATCACTGAGTTTGCTCTGTTGTGTGTCTCTGTGGCAGTTTGGAGGCGCTGCAGGATTCTCAGCTGTTCTGGCAGCGATGGTGTCTTCTTCATCAGATGCAGAAAAACCCAAAGAGGAAATCAACATAGACGAGGTAAAAACCCACCTGTGCTGCAGGATATACAGGTTCTGATGTATGTGTGTGTGTGTGTGTGTGTTGTGTAGCTCTCTCTATACACAACCCAACCAGTGCTGCAGGATATACAGGTTCTGATGTATGTGTGTGTATGTGTGTGTGTGTTGTGTAGCTCTCTCTATACACAACCCCTCAGGAGAAATTCCACTATGTGGAGCCGGAGAAAGGAACGATGGAGGAGAACGTGACCACACTGAGGAAAATGGCTGATCCTTACATTACATGGTGTCAGGTAAAAACACACACACACACACACACACACACACACACACACACACTCCTGGTGTAACCTCATATCAGGTTCATACTAATGATGTGTATGGATGTGTAGTGAAAGATTCCAGATCTCCAGGTTTAAGTGAATTGATCTGAATTAACTTTGATTTGTTTCATAAAGAAATGAAGTGTAGCTACACACTCGCCTCGACTCGACTCGCCTCGCCTCGCCTCGACTCAGCTGTGGCTTAAAGTTCTAAAAGACATCGGTATTTTTGAAGAGCTTTTTTTTTTTTTTTTTTTTTTTAGCTCAATTTGTATTTGCAAAACTATTTTATTTTTTAATTTTATAGTCAAATGGATTTCAAATACAGAAGAACAACTTATGAATCATCTGTGTCAAATCACCCGAGTGACTCGCTTAAAAGAGTCGTTTAAAGAGGAAATTTGTTTCTCTCTCTCACATTAATTCTGTCTCAGCTGATCACACACACACACACTCTCTCTCTTTCTCTCTCTCTTTCTCTTTCCTCTGACCACCAAATCAGCTTATGAATCATATGTATCAATTCACCCGAGTGACTCTTTTAAGAGTTGTTTAAAGAGAGAATGATTCCTTTCATGAATCAAACTCCCATCATTAGTGCACTCTCTCTCTCTCTCTCTCTTACTCTCATCAGCTGTGCATGGCTTCACCTGCAGCTTTCTGCTAGTTCTATCAGAGCTGATCTCTCTCACACACACACGCACACACGCGCACACACACACACACACACACGCACACACGCACACAGTATAACCTGAGTAATAAACAGTACATATGTAAGTTCAGAGAAAGAGATAAAGTGATGTTGTGGTTCTCAGAAACAGAAACAGCGTCTCCATCATGCTGCTGTGTTTACATTAAATTGTGTTTGTGTGTGTGTGTGAGAGTGTGTGTGAAACACTCTGCGGTTACGAGGTGCTTGGTTCAAGGTGCCATCTGACTTGCAGTGTGATCAGATCACTCATTACCCAGACACTGATACTCACATGCAGATCCAATCTGAAAATAAAATAATCTAATATAAGAAATAAAATCTATTCTAAAATTATAAAAATCTAAAAGCTGATTTATAATCAGAGCCGTCATCTCAAAACCAAATCTAATTCATGTCTAATGTCAGAATAATTGAGTGTCATTAATTAAGAGAACTGTCTAATCTAAAATTATAAAAATAACTATCTATTTCCAGTTATTATTATTATTATTATTATTATTATTACTAATGTTTAATCTTGAAATAAAACTGTCTAATCATGAGAGAACTCTTTTATTATAATTAGATAATTTTAATACCTACAATCTCTTAAAATTCATCTTTCTAATCAATATAAACATCTGTTTCTGTCTTATATCTACTTAAAAAGTTTAACTTTAAACTACAACCATTTTATTTTTTGAAAGAACTCATTAAAGAGTAACTCGAACGAATCGAGTCTAATCTCAGAATAAACTGCTTTAATCCCGTGGTTAGTGGATTACTCTCACTGATGGATCTGTGTACGGTGTTTATGATTAAACTGTGTATTTTAGAACTGAATTGTGTTCGTCTGTTCTGTTCAGTAGTTCAGTAGTCTGATTTGTTTGATCACTGAATCTTTAATCCTCCTCGTGCTGTGGTTCAGTGATGATCGATTATTTTCCCCCTGTTTTTAATCTTTATGGGTGATGGTGCTGTTCCTCTGACGGATGGTGGCCACGTCTCAGCAAACGACTAATACAGCTAAACAGCAGGTTCAGGTACACACACACACACACACACACACACACACACACACACCCTTTCGCTTTGCTGCTTTGCATTGTATGCCGTTTCTTCACCGCTTCTGTGTGTTTGGTTTTGGCTCTGTATTTTATTATTTCTGTAATAAATGAGTGTATAAAACATCTCCATCAGCTGATCATCAGGCTCATTTTCCGTCCTGCTCTGACACGTCCACAGAGACGTCTGTTCTCTATAAAGTGTGTCCGAAATGCAGTTATATAACTTTATAACCGACTCAGAAGGCCCTAAACACACAAACATGTGTTAAGCTGTCATAAAAGTCAGATCATTAACATTTTCGTGTCATGAACCTGCTGAACTTCCTGCACCAGGTGAAAGATGTTCTTATGCAACATCTCAAGCATGAAAACGGTTACAAACCGCTCACCGAGCATTATGGGTAAAACACACACACACTACACTCTCTCACACACCGAGAATACACACCGTATAAACACTCCGTTTGGGACGGAGCCTAAAAATGACCCACATTCTGGTCTAGTAAGAACTCTAGACTTTTATATTATATTATACTTTCAGTTCACACACACACACCCATCACCTGTCTCTCTCTTTCTCTCTCTCACACACACACACACACACACACACACTCTCAGAGAAGTTTATGACATTTGGCAGACACCCTTATCCAAAGCACCTTACATTTATTTGAATTTTTTATACATGGAGCAGTTTATTGATTTTTTTATATAACGGAGCAGTTTATTGATTTTTTTATACATGGAGCAGTTTATTGATTTTTTTATACATGGAGCAGTTTATTGATGTTTTTTATACATGGAGCAGTTTATTGATGTTTTTTATACATGGAGCAGTTTATTGATTTTTTTATACATGAAGCAGTTTATTGATTTTTTATACGACGGAGCAGTTTATTGATTTTTTTATACACGGATCAGTTTATTGATGTTTTATACATGGAGCAGTTTATTGATTTTTTTATACATGAAGCAGTTTATTGATTTTTTTATACATGAAGCAGTTTATTGATTTTTTTATACATGAAGCAGTTTATTGATTTTTTTATACATGAAGCAGTTTATTGATGTTTTATACGACGGAGCAGTTTATTGATGTTTTATACGACGGAGCAGTTTATTGATTTTTTTATACATGAAGCAGTTTATTGATTTTTTATACGACGGAGCAGTTTATTGATGTTTTATACATGGAGCAGTTTATTGATGTTTTATACGACGGAGCAGTTTATTGATGTTTTATACGACGGAGCAGTTTATTGATTTTTTATACGACGGAGCAGTTTATTGATTTTTTTATACATGAAGCAGTTTATTGATGTTTTATACGACGGAGCAGTTTATTGATGTTTTATACGACGGAGCAGTTGAGGGTTAAGGGGTTTGCTGAAGGGTGCAGCAGTGGCAGCTTCACTGTGCTGGGATTTGAACTCTGTTTTTTGCTTCCTGTGTGAACTGTAGGATGCCTACGGAGTGGTGAAGCCCAAAGTGGACAGGACAGTTCAGTATGGCCAAGGTGACACACACACACACACACACTCACATGCACACACACGCAAACACTTTACACATACATTACAGTCAACAAAGACATGTTTCTGTTTCTATAGCTGTCTGTCTGTATATCTCTCTGAATACCTGTCTGTCTGTCTAACTATAGTTATCTGTCTGTCTGTCTATATAGCTGTCTGTCTGTTTATATACCTGTCTGTCTATATACCTGTCTGTCTGTATACCTGTCTGTCTATATACCTGTCTGTCTGTATAACTGTCTGTCTGTCTATATAGTTGTCTGTCTGTATAACTGTCTGTCTGTTTATATAGCTGTCTGTCTGTATAACTGTCTGTCTGTCTATATAGTTGTCTGTCTGTATAACTGACTGTCTGTCTATTTAACTATCTGTCTGTCTGTCTACCTGGGTGTGTTTATACTTGTGTAAATAACGGTTGTTGTTTTGTTCCTCTTTCAGACAGTTATGCGTATTTGAGAAATCCTCCTCCAGAGTTTTATCCCAGAGCCGGAGTCATCGGATTCGCCGGCATCCTCGGCCTTTTCCTGGCGAGAGGTAACATGACCACACACTCACACACAATACTCACACGCTACACTGTTAATAACTTACACACCTTTAGAGTAAGGGCAGATTGATTCATTTGCTAAATGTAATAAAGTATATTTCAAAACAATGTAATAAAACCAATCATAGAATAATCATTTTAAAACCCACAAATTAGATCACAATCATAACTAAAGGGGAGTGAGAGCTGATTACCCCAGAATATGTCCTAACGAGCCGTGTGTGTGTGTGCGTGTGTGTGTGTGTGTGTGTGTATCCAGGCTCCAGGATGAAGAGGTTGATTTACCCAACAGGTTTGATGGCTGTTGGTGCGTCTATGTACTACCCTCAAGAAGCAGCCGCCATCGCCAAGGTGTGTGTGTGTGTTGTTCCAGCCTCTAAGGGAGTGTTTTTTCTCCATTCCTGCTGAACTTTAAAGTGTTTATTATTAACAGTCACTCCATTTTTAACCTCGCTACAGGGAAAAAAAAGGTGTCAGGATCTGGAACTTTCCGTGTCTGTGCCCAGAGTGACATAAATACTGGGAATAAAACAGGAAAACCTTGAACTATTGAGCCTGAACCCGGGCAGTGGAGCTGGGGGTGCCAATACTTTAGCATCAGTGAAAACAGAGAGTGCAAACTTTGTCACGTGACATGTGAAAAAACCCACAAAAACGTAAGGAGACGTGTTTTTGTGCGACTGAATCTCAAATGGAGTTTGGCTGTGTGTGTAGTGCGCTATGTAGGGTCTACAGCACCACTGTGTTCTGCCCTATGTAGTGAGCATATCTAGTGAATACGAAGGCATTTTGGATTTGCTTAATATCAACGACAGGAAAACGTCACTTTGGGTAAATAATTAAAAATGTTATTATTGAGACTTTGTCATAAATTGAGCAGAAAATGAGATTAAACGTTACCAGGACATTACTCAGTCAGCACTGTGTGACCAATCCGTGACCTGTGCTGTTCTTAGCTCCGCCCACATGCCCCCATTCGGTTCGCTTGAACACTCCAAAATAAAATAACCACCATGAAGAATTTCATTAGAACTGATGTGACTGTTTGGGAAGGAGACAGTGTTTATACAGCGCTGTTCACACTCGCCTCTCACTTCCTGTTCTCCTCCCGCTGCTCGACCCGCTGACTGAGACGCAGTCTGAGCTATCACGTCACATGACGCACACGCTGAGTGAAATGTGGTGAGAAAGCGACCGGGGGAGGGGAGGGGACCTGCGTTTAGGACGGAGCCGCCCAAAACACTGGGGTCATGCTTTCTAAAAATGCTGATGTTATTGATTAAAGAAAAGAAAGAAAAACAGAGTGGGTTTGAAATTATTATTATTATTATTATAAAAAATGAGAAATTGAAGAATTTCTTGTATAATATTTCTTTTTCCCTCTTCCTGTATTGCTTTTCTCTCACTGTGTGTGTGTGTGTGTGTGTGTGTGTTTCTGTAAACAGAGTACAGGTGATACTGTGTATGAATTCACACTTCAGGCTTACGTCACTGTTGAAAAGCTCGTTAAAGGAAAGTCTGCAGTGAAGCCCGAGGAGAAAGTGAGTGTGTGTGTGTCTACATCTCCATGAACACACTCGAGTCGGGGTCGAGTGGTGGAAAGGGGCGGGGCTTCATGGCAGGGCTTTCAGGGCGGGGCATTGGGAGTTTGCGGTCTCTCACACGTTAAGGTTTCTATAATATAAAATGGATGTGTGTGTGTGTGTGTGTGTGTGTGTGTCAGTTCAGTAACAAACATGCAGCCAGAAGTTTCACATGTGTGTTTCGGTGCGCACCATGACCTTTGACCTTACTTTAATTGTACCACAGGCGAGGAAGGCAGAGGAGAAACCGGCCAGCGCAGAGACGAAAGCATAGGTCCAGGAAATGATGTCACAACAGAGCTTCTGCTTTTGCACTAGCCACGCCCCCTTCCACAGTCAGTCACAGCAGAAGGGGCGGGGCCTGTCGAAGCGATTTTAACCTTGAGAATGTGGGTGAAGCCTGCTGAAACGGTATTTTAATGTATATTTATGTACAAATGCAAATAAAAACACTCTACAGATATTATTCTACCAGTGGCCTTAATTTCATAACTGTTCATTATTAATATTGTTAATTATTTACATCATGGTTTTATATCTGGAACTAGAATCATTTAGTGCATCAGTTAACATGAATAAACTTAATAAGCATAATTAATAATCATTTAATACACAATTATGAATATTCATTAACATTGTCATTGAGCCTGGCGTTAATTGGTATTAATTGTTAATGTTTATTTCACGCGTGACTAATGAGTTCCTACGAAACAGCATTAATTAAATGAAAAGTTTATAATGATGAGCTGATATCAGTGAGTGGAAACATTGGCCATTCACTTAATGAACTAATGAAGCTCATTAACCACCAGAGACTTTAATTAAGGGGTTAATTTATATTCGGTAATGATGAACTCGTTGTTTAGTCTGTAAATCGATTAAACACAATACAGATGTTCGTTATTTAGATGGTGGATTTAATGCTCAGCTTCACGGTTTGTTAATGTTTTTTTTTTATCCCTGAGAAGTAGAACAAGTGTGTGTGTGTGTGTGTGGGTGTGTGGGTGTGTGTGTGTATGGATGTGGGTGTGTGTTTAGGTGTGTGTTTGGGTGTGTGTATGGGTGTGGGTAGGTGTGCGTATGGGTGTGTATATGTGTGTGTGTGTGTGTGTGTAGGTGTAGGTGTGTGTGTATGGATGTGGGTGTGTGTGTAGGTGTGTGTGTAGGTGTGTGTGTAGGTGTGTGTTTGGGTGTGTGTTTGGGTGTGTGTATGGGTGTGGGTAGGTGTGCGTATGGGTGTGTATATGTGTGTGTGTGTGTGTGTGTGGGTGTGTGGGTGTGTGTGTGTATGGATGTGGGTGTGTGTTTAGGTGTGTGTTTGGGTGTGTGTATGGGTGTGGGTAGGTGTGGGTAGGTGTGCGTATGGGTGTGTATATGTGTGTGTGTGTGTGTGTGTGGGTGTGGGTGTGTGTGTGTGGATGTGGGTGTGTGTGTAGGTGTGTGTGTAGGTGTGTGTTTGGGTGTGTGTTTGGGTGTGTGTATGGGTGTGGGTAGGTGTGCGTATGGGTGTGTATATGGGTGTGTGTGTGTGTGTGGAACAGGCGGAGGGTTTCTGAGAAGCTCGGCTGTGTGTGTTGTGTTTGTATCACTGTGGAAAACCAGCGCAGTCCAAAAATCTGAGTTTGTTCCAAAACACGGTCACATGACTTTGTGAGCATGACCTCAGAACATCAAGCCTGTATCTTTACTCTGTGAGCACATTCAGTCCCGGAGCCAAGCTTTACCCCTTCACACCCCTGCAATCCTCCTTCCTGTAGTTTCACACAGAACACACACACAGAAGGAAACACACAACTTCCACACTGCTGTAGTGAGCTTTAGATCAGCACTAATAATAACACACACCTGTTTTGACACCAGCTACGGATCTGGAGCACTTTTTTAGCTTAAACTGAACGGCACGGTGTTTCCTCACAGCTCCGGGGTCCTGAGTTCGATCCTGAGCTCAGGGTACTGTCTGTGTGGGTTTCCTCTGGGTTCTCGGGTTTCCTCCACCTCCAAAAAACATGTCAGTATCTGGAGTGGCTACTTTAAATTGCCCCTAGCGAGTGAGTGAGTAAGTGTGTGAATGTGTGTGTGCATGGTAATGAACTGGTGTCCCATCGGGGGTGATTTCTCCCGCCTCGCAGCCAGGCGTAGATTCTGGATCCACAGCGACACTGACCAGGATAACACGCTTACTGAATGTGAAAGAATGAAAGAAATGTTTGTCTAACATTTCTGGTGTTGGGAAAAGGCAGCACTGATAGACTGAAAAACAAGAAGACTAAAAATTTCCAGAGGCTGGGACATTTGGGAAAACACTCAACAGCAGCATTTTTAACAGTGACAATGTTTAAAAATAAACTATTCTGTGTTCTGGCATTTGGAACGGAGCTTTAAGTCAGTGTTTATAGCTGGGGGTCAAACAGACGGACGTGTATCAGAGAGAAAATAAATCCATAAATCCAAGACGCAGGACAGAAGCTAAAACGGCATGCTTTATAAACAGGACAACTTACAACAGAGAGAAGGGACTAGAACACCGAGGTGTAATCAAACCTTCACACTAATGAGAATAATTAACAGGTGTAGGTGCTGAAACGATCCGGGTCAGAAACCTTTTCAGCACACTCTCCTCCTTCTGATAGGGCGGTGCTCACGCAGAAGGAATGTGCTGGCACCAATTCAACTATTCTGCTCTAATAAATCTCTCAGTGCAGCTCACTTAATCATTCAAGTCTGAAGCTGATATTGTTGTAATGATTAATTTCCTCAGCAGGAACTTTCAAATGAAATGAATGTAATGTAATGAACAAATTTATTATCACTAATGAGATTATAAAAGATTATAAACAATCTATGGTACTGTTCTACGGATTAAGAGCTTCATAACCTGCACACGGCCGCACTTTAAGCACTCAGAGGCTTAAATCTAAAGGTGCCAGAAAAGCTTTTTCACACCAATGTCATAGGACCAAAGTTCCCACTTTTGTTTTTGCCACAGTAAGAAGAATAATTCATTTTTCTACCACTAAGATCCTTCTACATGATGGTGAGATTTATTGTGGGGAACCAATGGGTTAAGATCCATCAACCTAAAACATTCTTTAGAAAAACAAAAAAAGTTCTTCTGTGGTATTACTCTTTTTTACACACTTATTTTCAAGTGTTGGTTCTCTTCAAATAAGAAGTTTGCGTTGATTTATGTCAGGCTTATGAGGTTTTATATGTATATATTTTTTTGCATAATTTAAACTCTTAGAAAATTTGGATCTCAAAAGGTTTTGGTTTTATGTAAAACCCTGCAGCAGAGCGGTTCTCTATCAGAGAGGGTTCCAAACAGTAAGAACTCCTAATTATTCACCCCCTTTTTCCCCTCTGCACACATAAAACAAAGAAAAGGTCCTTAATCATCATTACTGATGGAATATTGTAAATATTTAATCATTAATTAGTTCTTAGTTCATTTTTACATTTTTAAAAGTGTTATGCTCTTTTCTAACACACACGAGCACGTTCATTACTAATCCTTAATCCTTTATACGTATTAAACGCTATATAACTGGACTAATGGAAATCTGCTTTACACTAAATAAATCTGCCAGAAAGGGTTCTACTGTGAAGCCACAAAAGAACCATTCACCATCGGATTCTTTGATTTGATTCGATAATTCTTTACGCATAAAGGGAATGATTAATTTTCCACCACAGAGATCCTTCCAGATGACTGTAAAATTTATTGTAGTCAATTTTGAATTTTTTTAGTTCTCTGTAACACCAACAAAAATGGTTAAAGATCCATCAGTTGTTTCATGAAACAAAACCAGAAACTTTTTATGAGTATGTAAATATTCCATTCAATTTATTTTAAAAAACTCAGATGTGTGGAATTTCTGCGTCTTTTACTGAAGCAGATGATCCACGACATCAGAATTATTAAAGTGAGGAACATGACATCATTCGGAGTTAAACATGCAGCTTTGTGTTTATTTCTCATCTCTTCTACTTGATCATTTTGATCAGACTCTCCTTGTCGATCTCGAACAGCCTCCAGCCCTCCTCCAGCGAGAGGTCATTGGCGCCGCGTCGTTTATAAAACTCGATGGATGATTTGTTCCACTCTGCAACGATGAACTGCAAACTGCTGCAGCGAGACTTCACCGCCATCTGGGAGAGAAAATAAAAAGGTCTGTTTTAGCACGATCGTTTGGCAAAAATTAAACATCTACAGCGTCCCTTTAACTCAAATGTAGTCAGTCAGCTATGAGGCTAATGTAGCTAACAGTTAATGGAAGTTTATAGCCTCCACTTTAGCATTCTATATTAAAGATACAAATTAAACGTGAATTTTATATATCAGTTATATCTAATGTACAATCTCCACTTTAGGCCACATAGTGATAATGTCCATTATTATCCTGAAATAGTACAAAATAGCAAAGGTATTCAGTGAGAAGGGGTGTACAAACTTTTGCCTCATTGACTACATTTTCAGCTAAAATAGGACTTTTTTACTGTAATTTTTAATAAATTGCAGAAGGATCCCGAGGTGTGAAACTCACCTCACTCAGCTGCTTCAGGATTTCAGAGCCAATGCCGTAACCTGAAACACCACAAGACCAATTTACATTCAAACAAACTACAAGCATGTAAGTTAGTAGGCAAATGTATGCAAATTTATGCAAATGTATGCAAACACTGAGATATACATCGGAATTATTTATAATTTATTACAGTTTAAGAGATCACAGAAGCGGTATATGTTTATACTACTCTGCTGATGAATTCTATATTTATATTAATTTTAATTGTATATATTAATGCGCTAGTTCTAATATGTCATCGTTTCATTAGTAACATGACTAATTCACAGTGGCTCGCGTAAACGGACGTGTAACTGATGTGTACGTTTTCCCATAAGGCGACGTTTATTTAACATTTATGGAAGGAGTCTCCAGTGTGAGCGTTTTCGGTCAGTGAATGTGATCAGCTCAGGATTATAATCTCGGCTTTGTACCTCTGAACTCCCCCATGACATAAAAGTCTTCCAGGTAGAGCAGCTTCCCGATCCAGGGGTCGTAGGTGAAGTAGTACATGGCGAAGCCGACCACTGTGTGACCTGAAGACAAGAAAAATGAAGAAAAATGACACATCCGCATCTGTGCAATATTTTATAAATTTTATATAATTTTATATAATTTTATTTCTTTTATTATCCCTAAGGGTGCATATATAGTTATAGTTTTAACTTTTCTTTCTTCCTTCCTTTTCTTTCTTCCTGCACTTTAACTGTCTGTGAGCTGCTGTGATAAGTGAATTTCCCCACTGTGGGATCAATAAAGTTTATCTTATCTTATCTTATGCTTATCACATGCAGTGTCTCAATCCTGACTCGCTCTCTTACTGGACAAAGCGTGCAATGAATTTCATTAATGTAGATGTAATTTCCAGTGAAGCTCCATAGAGAAAATGGCTGAATCCCTAAATCCCTGTCTTTTAGATATATTGTGCACTACTTAGTGTTTAGAGACTATTATTAATGAACTATCGAGTCAGAAGAAAGAGCTGAATCCTTACATGACTCCCTTGTGAACATAAAGTGCACTACGTGTATATATCTTAAGGTGTAGAAACCTTTACTTCATACCCTACACAGGGAGCGAAGATCTTAATCCCCAAACAGCTCCTTTACTGCATTTAGTTAATATTTTAAATAGGGAGCTGTTTGGGACACAACCTTGGACTTAACAGTGAACGATGATTTAAACATTTATTTCATTAGCATTTGTTTCATAACCTATGTGCTGAAGTTGTAAGAAAGCATCCGGTATCGCCCAGGCTGTGTGAAAGATCCTTCCGTAAAACGTTCTTTCTTAAACTACTGTTGCGTAAACGGTTCTTGGTGAAGATGATGACTGGAGAGTGAGCTGCATCTAGTCTGTGGTTGTGTTGCAATAACTTTATAGTGACTTGCCCTGTGCACTTTGTTTGTCCTTGGGCACTTCAGCGATGATGCAGTGGTAGAACGGATGATCTCCGAAACCGTCCTCCAGCAGCTCTAGAACACAAACAGGAACACGTAGTGACTAATCCCACCCGCAGTTTACACCTCATCATTCAGTCTGGAGAATGGACAGGTGTGATGCGCCCTAAATAGTGCACCACTTATCCCCAGTCGGACCCTACACACTTACTCATAACTGTGTTTCATTTACCTGTCCTGTTTTTACCTCATGTGACATTATAGTGTGTGTGTGTGTGTGTGTGTGTGTGAGTGTGTGTGCTCTGTGGACAGACTATAGGACCCAGGCTAGATGCTTTTGATGATCCTCAGAGAAACAGACTTTTAATATACATACATCTGTCACTAACGTTATTTACATTAGATAAAGGTCACAGTGTCACGTGGTACACCCACAGCCTTCTGATCATTACAGTAAGCTGAGAAATGTTTAGTGTGGAAATAACGTGACGCAGATTCATATTGTCCAATCAGAACGCTCGTGCGGGTGAACTAGTAGCCAATCAGAGCAGGAGGCGGGACATGTGTTTGTTTACAGGAAATGACTCGTACCTTTCTCGGTCAGAACGACTTGTTCTTCCATTTTCTCAAACTTAGCAAGTTCCTGAAATGATCAGAAGAATAAAAATCACATTACAGACAAATAAGGAATAAATACAAAATAGGCAAATGTTTAAAAAATAGAAATAGGTAAACATTAAATCTGTGTGAATGATTATGATGATGATGATTATGATGATGTATATATATTACCTTTATGAGACGGAGAATATCTGAGACGTCCTTGGGTTCAGCGTTCCGTAATATAAAATTGGCCATTTTCTTCTTTTACTCTTTTTCCCTTTTCTCACTTGTCCTCTGTATGCGAAGAAAAGCAAGATTCGTTTCTTCATTCGGTTCTAAGGGGAGACCCTCAGCTCAGAGTTAGTCCCTGCTTTAAGGGATCACATGGAACCTGCAGTGGCTGTGAGGAGCTGTGGTGGGCTTCAGTCTGCTGCTCTGTATAAATGCCCCTCAGTTCCGCTCTTTCCCCATGACTCAGTGGCTCAGTCTCACATGGCTCAGTTTAGACACACAGTGCACCACAAAGCCAGCAGCAGTTATTGTGTTCGTACACTATGTAGGGCCCCTAGGTGTGCAGGAAGGAGTGGTTTGAGATCGAGCCCGTGAGTCATCTTCTCAGCTGCAGCCGGTTCCTTCCAGTTCAAAAGCAGGTCAAATACACACGACGGGCGGATTTTTCCGGGTATTGAGGGGAAAAGTCTCTTATAATCTAAATCTCTAAGCTAGAAATACGCAAAACACACAGTCTGTTCATTTATCTGTTTTACAGGCTTATATTCTTTTCGAAAATTTAGGCTCTAGTCAACAAAATATTTTTGTTGAACCCTGATGTTAAGATTAACTTCACATCTGCTTTGTTTAACTGCCTGTATATAATAGTAATAATAAATAATAATAATAAATAATAATAATAATAATAATGATAATAATAATAATCCCAGCACCCAGTGCCCTAAAGGGTTTTTCAGAAAGCTCCACTGGTAGAACCTGTAACCATCTAAAGAAACCCTTAAGAGAACTTTTTTTCTCCTGGTGTGTGTAGTGTGTATGACTGTGTGCATTTCATAAAGCTGAGCTGTAAATAACCATGTAAGGAATAAAACATGACACTTGGTGTGCTGTTATAGGAAAATAATCAACACCACAAAGTGGAGTTACTGTTATCACCTTGAAGGTGATTATTTTCCTCTAACAGCACGCCCCCAAATGTTTTACTCCTCTTGTACCACAACAATTTACCAACAACTACAAGTTTTTATTTATTACATAAGGACACGTCATACCCAGAGGTTTACCCGCTGAGTAACCACTCTATCAGGAAGTATATTCCAGTAACACTGTCTACGTTTGTTATCAATTTGACCCACAGGAAGAACACATTATTTTCCGTTTACTGTTTTGAGATACTCGTGGCTGTGTGTTTCTGAAGAACAGCAACAGTATTATATGTATTTTATTGCCTGCAAGCAGATCACGGAAGTTCCAGTTTTGCTTCAATGTTATCAATGTTTAGATCTTAGATTACTGGTGTACATGGCCTGCGGGTTTCTGCTGCATAACAGAACATGCAAACATGCTCCTAACAAAGTGACACACTGGCAGAGCACACACCACATCCCACTAGATTTGTCTTTCAGACCTCAGGACACACACACACACACACACACACACACACACACACACACAGAGTACAGTAAAACAGTACACATTACAACATGAATTTAGAAGAAAGAAGATTTAGGAAAAAATATATTTCACTTAAACTGAATTTGAACAAGTTGAAATTCATTTTGACATTCTAAGAATATAATCCTCATGTGTGTTACTCGCACATTTGTTTCTCACTGATGGTGATACTGTGTGCCATGAGCAGAACATATTTAAATCCAGGTTCTTTAAAGAAAATGTCTTAAGATGTTGGACTGTCCTCAGATGGCATCACAATGACCACATCTAACACAGATGTGGCCATTCTAACACATTCAGGTTCTAACATGTTCAGGTTCTTGGTTTTAAACCTCACCAGTGTTGCTTTGGGAGTGTGCTTAGGGTCATTGTCCTGTTATTATGTGAAGCTCCACTCCCCAGTGTGGAGTGTTGAGGCTGTGTGAAGTGTTGAGGCTGTGTGGAGTGTTGAGGCTGTGTTGAGGCTGTGTTGAGTGTTGAGGCTGTGTGGAGTGTTCAGGCTGTGTTGAGTGTTCAGGCTGTGTTGAGTGTTGAGGCTGTGTTGAGTGTTGAGG
>CM040480.1:278342-290614 GCA_022758105.1 Pangasianodon gigas
TGTAATGTAATGATTATAGTTTGTAATGTAATGATTATAGTTTGTAATGTAATGTAAGGGTTATAGTAGTAATGTAATGTAATGATTATAGTTTGTAATGTAAGGGTTATAGTTTGTAATGTAATGTAATGATTATAGTTTGTAATGTAAGGGTTATAGTTTGTAATGTAATGTAATGATTATAGTTTGTAATGTAATGTAAGGGTTATAGTTTGTAATGTAATGATTATAGTTTGTAATGTAATGTAAGGGTTATAGTTTGTAATGTAATGATTATAGTTTGTAATGTAATGTAATGATTATAGTTTGTAATGTAATGTAATGATTATAGTTTGTAATGTAATGATTATAGTTTGTAATGTAATGTAAGGGTTATAGTTTGTAATGTAATGATTATAGTTTGTAATGTAATGTAATGATTATAGTTTGTAATGTAATGTAAGGGTTATAGTTTGTAATGTAATGTAATGATTATAGTTTGTAATGTAATGATTATAGTTTGTAATGTAAGGGTTATAGTTTGTAATGTAATGTAATGATTATAGTTTGTAATGTAATGATTATAGTTTGTAATGTAATGTAAGGGTGTAAATAATATAATCCGAGGTTGGTAATAACTATGACATCATCCTCACAGAAAAGACACACAGACTCCACATGTATATTTCACACTTTAAAAAAACAAACATTTCTCATGTGTATTGCATGTATTTTTATTTCACTTTTATTATTATTTTTTAAACACGTGATTAATTCATTTTCACGCGCAGCCCTTTTTGTACCGCGGAAATGTGCGCGCGAGTTTATACAGTATTCTATAATGCAGGATAATTAAACCATTATTTTTTCCATCTTTTCCGTTTTAACACAACAAGGAACAAATGTTTTAAAAAAAACCGCCTTTGGTAATGTGAGACACCGAGTGTCCTGCACACACTCTGGATACACACAGTGCTCAGACACTTACCTGTCTGGTTTTTTGTTGTGGTTGTTGGCTTGTTATGTTGTTTGTTTATTATGTCTGTAATGTTTATGTATAAATGCAGATAAGTGTGTGTATTATCTGTGCACCTTTTAGTTTAATCTATCTGCACGATTTGCTTTGGCAGGAATGTGATTTATGAGATTCATGCCAATAAAGCACTGCGGAGATGAGATCACGACTTGGCTTTACAGATGGCAGGAAAACGACACAAAAAGACGACTAGCAAAGCAAAGCCACATCATCAGCTGGTTAATAAAGTGGACAGCAGACAGCAGACAGCAGACCTCGTCTCCCCACTCCTCCACAGCAGCCTGGTGTTCCGGGTCCGACAGGTGAATCGCGTGAGGCGGAATTAAAGGGCGTGTCTCTGAACCGTGTCCCGGGCTGCAGAGTTCATTCACTTCATTATCAGCTGTACAGAGCAGCATGGAGACCGCAGCCAGGCAGCCAGAAAGCGCTCCAAAAGAGAAGAGAAATCCGCACAAAGCGGCGTTAATCCTGGCCAGAGGAGGCAGCAAAGGGATTCCCCTGAAGAACGTCAAGGTCCTGGCTGGAGTTCCTCTGATCGGCTGGGTGATCAGAGCAGCGCTGGACTGTGAGCTCCTGGACAGGTAGGAGGGAGGGAGCAGGGCTTTAACCACAAACCTCTCTTCACCTCACTGCAATATCATTACCTTCAGCCCCAGCACTTTTATCCCTCCAGTAAAGGTGAGGAGAAATTGAAAGTGTGTGTTATTCACGTCAGGAAAAAACCCCAAAAACATATACCTTGAGTCAGAGCTGTAATGTCATTAAGCAGTGTAGCTGTCAGAGAGTCAGTAAGTGAAGAGCAGAGCAGAGCTGCTGAGGGAGCAGGAGGACAGGAGAGCAGGAGGACAGGAGGACAGGAGAGCAGGAGAGCAGGAGGACAGGAGAGCAGGAGGACAGGAGGACAGGAGAGCAGGAGGACAGGAGAGCAGGAGAGCAGGAGGACAGGAGAGCAGGAGGACAGGAGGACAGGAGAGCAGGAGGACAGGAGAGCAGGAGAGCAGGAGAGCAGGAGGACAGGAGGACAGGAGAGCAGGAGAGCAGGAGGACAGGAGAGCAGGAGAGCAGGAGGACAGGAGAGCAGGAGGACAGGATGCGCCTCAGGCTGAGCTGGGAGCCATGCTGTCATTCAGGGAAACTCACTCAGCAAAACGAAATCAAATCTTTTTAATGAAGTCTCATCTCCTTTTGTCTGCTGGCTTGTGCTCAGTAAGTCTGCATTTTTATGCTGTCGGTTTGTTTGGCTCTGTAGCCAACAGATAAAAAACTACTGCTGTTAAAGGTAATCAGAAATAAGCATTTCTATGCATTTTCTCGATTAAACAATTTTTGCACTAGAGTGGAAAATATTATAAGAGAAAATAAAAGTTTTTGCAAATTATAAGCTATACAATTTATGAAAATTTCTATAATTATGATTATAAGATGGCCAGAAATAAACAAACTGTATAGAGATTCAGACACTCCCTCACGAAACACAGACACACACACACACACACACACAATTCATCAAACTTCAACTAATCTACAGGCTAATAAAAATTCAAAAATAAGCAATGTGGGTTTTTAAGAGAAACTTTTTTTTTTTTTTTTTTTAAATGCCGAGATAAAAGAGATAAACTGTCCTTGGGGAAAATCTATATATATATACATTGCTCCTGACATGTAAAATGCAATCAACACAATAAACACAACTTAATTATCAAGCAATGAACTAATATAAATAAATTATGTGAGACGTGTGAGAGATGTAACATGTGAGACCTGTGACGTGTGAGGGGTGTGAGAGATGTTTGAGACGTGTGACTTGTGAGACATGTGACATGTGAGGCGTATGAGAGACATGTGACTTGTGAGACATGGTGTGATGTGTGACGTGAGACGTGGTGTGATGTGTGACGTGAGACGTGGTGTGATGTTTGACGTGTTCTCTCGTTCTCAGCGTCTGGGTATCCACAGACCATGATGAGATTGAGAGGATTGCCAAACTCTGGGGTGCTCAGGTGATTCGCCGGAGTCCTGAGGTTTCCAAAGACTCCTCCAGTTCAGTCGACACCATCCGCGAGTTTATCAGACTGAGGCCAGGTACGTGAAATCATGTGTCACCCGTCTGTGAGTAATAAAGACACAAAGCCACAATCCTGAGTGTCAGATGCACAATGAAAATGGATTAGAGCTGATTATAAGAGCTGATTACACTCCTCTTTTCCAGTCAAGCAACACAAACCCATCATGACATTATGTTATTTATTTATTTATGTTATTTAGATTGTATGTGAGATATGAGCATCATTGTGATTGATGATACACTTCTATCAATAATAAACTCGCAGCTGTAGATAAAGTACAGAAATACAGTAGAGTATCTTATCAGTAACCCTATAGACAGTTATGGCTGTTGAGTGAAGAGCTGTACACAATGTTGTCAAATATTGGCAACAGACCAACAAAGATGATTCAGCTCAGCAGAACAAGTAAGTTCCTGTTCTCAATTAAAATGGATATAAAAAGTTTACATACCCCTGTTAAAATGGCAGATTTATGTGAAGTAAAACAATGACATTAAGATAAGTCATGTCAGAACTTTTTCCACCTTTAATGTGAAATTGTCAAATACACAAATAAAGTGAAATACAATCAGAAACTTTTTTAGGGAAAAAAAGAAAAATAAAAAAACTTACAATAACCTAGTTGCATAAGTGTGCACACCCCTAAACTAATCCTTTGTTGAAGCAGCTTTTGATTTTATTACACCAGTCAGTCCTTTTGGCTAAGAGCCTATCCACATGCCACATCTTGTCTTTGCAATATTTTCCCACTCCTTCTTTCAAAAACATTCCTGATCCATTGAATTGTGAGAGAATCTCCTGTGCACCGCCCGCTTCAGGTCACCCCACAGATTTTTAGTTGGATTCAGTTCTGGGCTCTGGCTCAGCCATTCAGAAACATTGATCTTCTTTTGGTTAAGCCGTTCCTTTGTTGATTTGGATGTATGCTTTGGGTCACTGTCATGCCGAAAGGTGAAATTCCTTTTCATCTTCAGCTTACTAGCAGATGCCTGAAGGTTTTGCACTAAAATCGGCTGGTATTTGTAGCTATTCATGATTCCCCTCCACCATAACAAAAGCTGCATACAGACAGCTCCTGAAAGTTTGTGAAACAGGTGAGAACCTGCTTTGAGCACACAGGCTGGAATATGTTCAGAGAGGCTGCTACATACTACAACACCACAGACTTGGAAGAATACACAGCATTAGTGTCTGGCTACATCAGCAAGTAGATAGATGATGTGACTTCCTTCAAGACCACCACCACACGTGCAAACCAGAAACCGTGGATGACTGCTGAAGGGCAGTGGTGGCTCAATGGTTAAGGCTCTGGGTTACACATCAGGAGGTTAGGGTTCAAACCCCAGCACCGCTAAGCTGCCACTGTCTGGCTCTTAAACAAGGCCCTGTATCATGGCTGACCCTGCACTTTGACCCCAACTTCCTAACAAGCTGGGATATGTAAAGAAAAGAAATTCACTGTGCTATAATGTATATGTGACAAATAAAGGCTGATGTTTCACAGTGTATATTCCTAAACCCTGACTTCTTATTTGCATGTAACTATGTTTGGATAAATACAGCACATGAACGGTTTAATAATGGCTTGTTTTGCTCTTTCACATGAGCGAGAAGAATTTGCATGAAGCATGGAAAGACTTTTGTTTACTTGGTCAATTTGTGATTAGGTGTCTGTTGCTAAACATCTAGCCATAACATTCTAACACTGCATTGTTTCACACTGTACACGTTTGGCACCGCAATGCGGGGTTAACACTGAGCAGGGAGCAGGGTTTCATAACCCCAGGTAAAAAGCGGTGCTAACACCGCTTCTAAATTACAAGTGTGAAATGTTCCTCTACCCAGGGTTAAAAGCGGCGTTTAGAATGTTGATAACTCGGGGTTAAGTGCAGTGTGAAGCCCTAAAGTGCATGTGGCAAGGCATTCAGACCATCACAGACTACAAAGCTACACCACTTCCAGTACACCATGTACACCATTGCTTGCAAACACACTGAACGATTTCTATGCACAGTAGTTCGAAGCACGGAACATCATGCCAGCGAGGAAGACCACCCCAACTCCCACCGACCAAGTACCTTGTCTGCAGTAGACATCAGGAAAACTTTGTCCAGGAGCATTCGTTCCACCAGCAGCAGACTCCATGACAGTTTCTTCCTTGAGGCAGTTGGATTACTCAACACCCTGCTGCCTCACAGCGCTCACCTGGGCTAGCAAATCACCTGACGCAGTATGACTCAATACCACTGCACACCTGCACCTTACAAATCTGTGTCAGTCACTTTTATTATGGAACTCATTTTTGCTGCCAATATACAGTACTGCTGCTATATTTATTGCTGCCTCACTACAAAATAGTTTACAGTTTGCAGCCCATGTTCTGTTGTGTATTGCACTTTATGCAGTCTTGTTTACTGTTCTTTGTTGCTGGAGAAATGACATTTCGTTCTGATGTATACTAGCTATACAGAGGAATGACCATTAAAAAAAAACACTTAACTTGATGCTGCCACCACCATGCTTCACCGTGCGCCAGACATTTTGCGCCTTTTGGAAGTATGGAATTATTATACCTTTTGGAATTGGATTCATCAAACCATAACATATTTTGCCACATTAGTTGGGTTTAGATGTTTTTTGTGAGAAATGCTTTCCGTGTAGCCGCCCTTCCCCATAGCCCATACATGTGAAGAATACGAGAGATTGTTGTCACATGCAGACAGTAATCTGTACGTGTCAGATATTTCTGCAGCTCCTTTAATGTTGCTGTAGGTCTCTTGGCAGCCTCCCTGGTAACTTTTTGTCTTATCCTGTTAAATTTTGGAGGGACGTCCTGTTCCTGCTGATGTCCCTGTGGTGCTCCATTTTCTCCACTTGTTGATGATGGCCTTCATGGTGTTCCATGGTACATCTAATGTTTTGGAAATTCTTTTATACCCCTCTCCTGATCAATTCCTTTCGACTGTGAGACCCTGTACAGGCTTTGTTAGCTCTTTGCAGAACATGGCTTTAGCAGTCAGATGAAACCAAGAAGATGTGAAGAAAATCCTACAGAAACAGCTGGTCTTTATTTGGGGGTGGATCAGAATAATTTCACTGATGACAGCTGTATGATAATTACTTTTGAACATAAAATTGGATGTGATTGGTTCATTCTGAACACAACCACACCCCCAATTATAAAAGAGTGTATATACTTATGCAACCAGGTTATTGTAAGTTTTATTATTTTTCCTATTTTTCCCTAAAATGTTTCTGATTGTTTTTCACTTAAATTTTATACATTGGAATTTCACATTGAGGGTGGAAAAAGTTCTGACATGATTTATCTTGTTTGCATTTTTACAGCCATTTTAACAGGGTGTGTAGACTTTTTATAGCCACTGGATGCTATAGCAGCTATAAACAGTTGTTCCCACACCAGCCTCTCTTTTTTTCTCTCTCTTGAAATTAATAAGACAGAAAAAAAAACAGTTTGTTACGTTACAGAAATTTTTTCTCGTATTGGGTATCAGCACGACACTGAGCTCATTAGTGTACGTTGTTGCTCTCATGAGCAGATGACCACAATTTTTATATGCTGTGCACTTTATTTAAAATCGTAATAAGATGCCATGCTGCAGGTGCAAGCTGCTAACCTTTAACCGCCAACAGAATGTAAAAGTGTGACGTCTCGTGCAGCGTAGAGCCCCAGCCCTACCCAACTCCCCAACAATAAAGAGTTATTGTCTCATGACCATCCAGTTTGAGTAGGACTCCAGATATTCACATTTCCTGAACACACTCTTCTCTCATCTGTGTTTTAGAGGTGGACATTATTTGTCACATCCAGGCCACCTCTCCATGTCTGCACCCGTACCACATTAAAGAGGCGTTAGAGATGATCACAGAGGAGGGATATGACTCGGTGTTTGCTGTGGTGCGCCGACATCAGTTCCGCTGGACTGAGGTGAAGAAAGAAGGTATGATGAGTGAAGAATTTACTTCAGGAATAAGGGAATATATTAAATGTGTTCATGTATTTTGGGTGGATGCCAAAGACAAGAGGAGAAGATTGATTTATAGTCAACCAATCTTGCCATATTTTCTAATGTTAATAGGTTTAGAAAACTAAAATACCTTTACCATAGTTACACTGAGAATGATTAAAATAATAATAATAATACCACACCCTACCATTTAAACCAGTTCTACTGAATGTGTGTGTGCATGGTGCCCTGTGATGGCCTAGCGTCCCATCAGGGGTGAATTCTACCTCTTTGACCCAGTGTTACTGGGATAGACTCCAGACCTACTGCAACCTTTGACAAGAATGAAGCACTTACTGAAGATGAAGGACTCAATGGAAAAAATAATTCAGTATAACTCAATTCCTTCTGTGTAAGATTTGCCTAATTATGGATTTCCATTAGATATTAATTGGTCAGTTGTTGGCTTTAAGAATCAGTTTTGACCCCAGCATTAAGGGCATATTCTGCCTCCCTGTTTGTAATCCTGCTCTAGAGGGTAAGAACCCTGTTCCTCTGAACCTGGACACTTCCAGGAGGCCACGCCGTCAGGACTGGCCAGGCGAGATCTGTGAGAACGGTTCCTTTTACTTCACCAGGAAAGAACTGTTGGAGAAGGGCTTTCAGCAGGTACAATCTCCTCTGCGATTGGTTTATACACATGTGCATGTCATTAATGTCTAGGAGTGACACTGAACTGAATTCTGACTTTATACATCAAGAAAAGCAAACAGAACAACTCAGTAAATATTATATCACAGGGTTGGGCTGCACTAAACTCATTAATCAAGATATGCTCATCTAAGTTTTATTATAATAAAAAAAAAACAATTATAATTATAGTATAATCTTCTAATAGTATAACAGTATAATATTAGTTAATATAATATTACTATAATACAATAGTATAATATTCTGATTTTGACAATTCACCTGTTATCTGCTGTTATTCTTGGAAATTTAAACCACTTCATCTGCACTGAAATTAAATCCAAGTTTAAGGTAAAGGAGAAACAGGTTTACAGTTAATCTGCATCATTTTAGTGTCCAAATAAAACCAAGGTTAAACAATGTCTTAAATCCAGTACTGATTATAAGTTTTGCGCAAATGGATTAATAATAGATAAACCTTAATTTAATCCAGATTAAAGGTTAATCCTAGTTGGTGCAGTCTGAGTCTCAGTTATTAGCATTTTTTCCTTCTCCATGTGACATGAAGGCTGGCAGAATTGCCTACTACGAGATGCTTCCTGAGCACAGTGTGGATATTGATGTGGACATTGACTGGCCAGTAGCAGCAGAAAGAGTCCTCAGGTAGGGACGAAAACGTCTCCTTTTCACCGCTGATACTTTACCTTATGATGCGTTCACTTAACACGTTGCTCCACCGAAAATAACCTGAAGAGTCGTTTACTGTGATAATCTGTACGGTATATAAATCAATAAAACAGTGGGCGAGCTGCTTTCAAGAATTTCCTTAGGGATCAGTAAAGTTCATCTCATCTCATCTTAAGTAAACTTACTGTGTAGAAATCTTACTGAATTTAAAGTGCAAGTCAGAACGTATTCGTATGTAAAAGTAAAAAAGTTATTTGATTTGAAGTCAGAGGTTCAAGTCCTGTCAGTAAAACCTTTTTTTTTTTTGGAAGCTAAGAACCCTTTAATCATCTAATGAACCCCTAAAGAACCCTTGAAGAACCCCTTTTTCTAAGTGTGTGTATAAACTGGGTGAGTGTGCGGTACAAAGTTCTAATTATTGCTCGTTATTTTCTTCATACCTAGAACCTGTCAGGCATTTAATATCTAGCTTCTTGGGGTTTGGTACACTCTCAGAAAAAAAATTATTTTAAGCCTTTGGATTGGAAATAACAATTAATGTTTAATTATGGTTTACATTTTTCATTTCAGAATGTTGTATTTGATTTGAGACACTTTATCAGTTGTATATACAGATGAATCTTTACTGTTCTTTGGCAGGTTCGGTTATTTCGGGCGTAATAAACCCACAGTGTTCAGGTTAATGCTCTGCTCCATGTCCGGCTGTCTGACTGATGGACAGATTTACATGTCGGTCTCCGGGGAGGAGCTGGTGTCCACCAACACACAAGACCTCAGTGCCATTCCGCTGCTGCAGAGCGAGAAAATCGAGGTGTGACTTACCTGCTCTTGTGTAGTGTCAGAACATTGTCCGTTATTTCTTTTACATGCTCATAGTTTGGTCTCCTGGTTGGTTTGGTTCTGCATGTCAGGTGATCCTGATCTCCTCCAGCAATGACCCGATGTCTGAGGTTCTGTCCAAAAAGCTCGCTCAGCGTGCAGGATGTCTTCTCCGCTACAGAGTCGAGAACAAAATATCTGAAGTCGAGAGTCTGATGAAAGAGAGAGACCTGCAGTGGGGAGACGTGGCCTACTTTGGTGAGACGCCAAACAATTTCAAAGATTCCTGAACTTGGTGTCAGTGACTTTATGGATGCATTCCAAAGCAAATTTCTTTCACGGTGCTAAAAAGTGTTCCTGGTTGTATTCTTTGTCCTCAGGTACGGATCTGCAGGATGTGGAGTGTTTATCCAAGGCTGGCTTTAGTGGGGTTCCTCCAGGAGCTCCTGCTGCTTCAGTCATCGCCTGTAAATACACCTGCAAGAACAGCGCAGGCCACGGAGCGCTGCATGAGTTTGCTAATTACATTCTACAGCTGAAGAAGAGAGCCACTTCAACCCCAAATCAGGACAACATTGATAGGAAAAATTTTTAGAGGAAATAAAGTGTTTTTTGCCATGTGGGTTTTGAAATGATTTCATTTAAATTGTGTGTGTTTTTTAAATTTATATTCTTGGTTGATTTGATTGGTGGTTTGGTGCGCTGTTAGCTTGATTTTTAAAAAAAATTTGGGCTGTTATTATACAATTAAATGTGTGAATTAAAACCATGATTCACAAACATCGAATCCATATAGAGATTTCTCAAAACCCAAAACAAATCTAATCACATTAAATGCAATAATTAGACTGAACACATTGGCTCTCATTTCTTTTGGGTGCATAATATTTTCCTACTAATTTAAATCAACTTCTGCAATATGACTTGTTACGCAATATGTGTGTAATTGTTTATTTCTGTTTATTTCCATTTATGGACTTTGCCTAAATGAAGGTCAGGGTGTGGTTTAATTTTCACTGGTTTTATTTTGTGTGCACTAAACATAATGAAGCCTTTTGTCAATAAAAATTTAATTTAAAAAAATCTTTTGCGTGATTTACATATTTTGTTGTGTCCTGCAGGATTCTAGCTGGCAGGGGGCGTGGCTCTGTACCCCGTTACCACGTGACTTGCACACCTGATTGTGTGTGCAGAGAACAGGAGAAGGTTAGGCTCACTAGACCATCAGAAATCGACTGAAAAACTAGATTATTTGTGAATCCTGATACATTAGCTTTGGTGGAAAGAATAGTATTTTTATCAGTATTATCTCTCTTAGAAATAATAAAACAATACATGTTTCACAATATAGGAAGGTCAGAGAATATAATTTATAATTTTCTCATTACTCTGGGAAGTGTTTTGATCGGCCAGCATGATCACACACCAAAAAAAAAAACATTAATGAAGAGACCTCCACAAACAAGTAATAAACTGCTGCATACTGGTAAATATCATAATTATAATATTATGGCCCTGTGGAGATCTAGCACTAATGAAGAACATGAATTAAAAAAAACACAGAAGTGTTTTTCTTTATTGTGGGCTGAAAAATATTTTTTCCCAAATGTGATGAACTTTAAAATAACACAAATATCTTTACAACTATTTCATGTATTATTATTATTATTATTATTATTATTATTATTATTTGTTAAATATTTTGTCATATTGATGTCAATAACAGTAATAGACAGGTACAAAAAGCTCTGAAACACCAATTTTCATTTCAGAGGCACTTTCAGGGTTCTTTAGTTGTTCCTATAGAGGAACCTTTAAAGGACTTATGTAGAACCCTACCACAGATTCACAGATCACAGAGATCACAGAGTACAGAACATTGAAGGGACAACCCCTGTGTATGAACATGAAGCTTCAATAAAACTATTCCTCTTCTCCAAGTTTGTGCCCGCTTGCATATTTATTAAGAAGAAAATCAGAAAATTACTTCACAATCCATTAATCGGTGTTGTAGGCAAGATATGACTGAGATCCAGTGAGTGTTTTTCAACAGGAAACAACAAAGCGCGCATCACGGAGGTAAGATGTCAATCCTCCTTATTTCCTGCTGTGGAACATTTAATGCCTCACGCTATATCACAGTAACCTGTGATGTCTAGTAAAGTCAAGAAAAGTTTGCAAGCAAGTTGTTGGTGGATGTTATACTGCATGCATAAGAAAAATCTTAAGCTTAAATGAGAATGCTTCCTGGTGAAGATTCAGTGAATGAATCTGGATTCGGTAGTGTTGAATGTTGGATTGCTCAATATTGAATTGCTGTTGCTGTGGAGAGATCTGTGATTGCAGATTGTGACCCTGCAAAAGACATATATTGGATTATACAGTTAGGTCCGGAAGTATTTGGACAGTGACAGAGTTTTTGTGATTTTGCCTTTATACACCACCACAATGGATTTGAAATAAAACAATCAAGATGTGATGGAAGTGTAGACTTTCAGCTTTATTTTAAGAGGTTCCACAAAAATATGGCATTTACCATTTAGGAATTACAGCCATTTTAAGCAAAGTACCTCCATTTTCAGGGGCTCAAAGGTATTTGGACAAAGTGACATAATTGTACATATAACCATAATTTTAACACTTGGATGAAAATCCTTTGCAGTCAATGACTGCCTGAAGTCTGGAGCCAATGTTCTTAAACCTCAAATTCTGAGTTTCCTCCCTGGAGATGCTTTGCCAGGCCTTCACTGCAGCCACCTTCAGTTGCTGCTTGTTTGTGGGTCTTTCTGCCTTCAGTCTTGTCTTCAGTAAGTGAAAAGCATGCTCTATTGGGTTGAGATCAAGCGACTGACTTGGCCATTGAAGAATATTCCATTTCTTTGCCTTCAAAAAGTCTTGAGTTGCTTTCGCAGTATGTTTAGGGTCATTATCCACCTGCACTGTGAAGTGGTGTCCTATCAGTTTTGTAGCATTTGGCTGAAGGTGAGCAGAGAGTATAGCCCTATGCACCTCAGAATTCATCTTGCT